>SJOL01006491.1:649040-933904 GCA_004794785.1 Opisthorchis felineus
GGCCTTAAATCCGTGGACTACGAAATGCGTCTCACGGCGCTTGAACTCTTTCCCCTCGAGTATCTCCGCCTCCGAGGGGACCTAATTCTTACTTATGCCCTGTTTGAACAAGGTTTGGCCAATTGGTTTTTCACCGTTGACCCAGAAAGCACACGGCGGGGACATGGTAAGAAGATTTTCAAGCTCAGAGCGAAATTTTCTCTCATTTCGTGTAGTAGCTGCGTGGAATAACCTTCCTCCGACAGTTGTTCACGCTCCTTCTAGAACCCAGTTCAAAGCACTATTAGACACCTTCCTATACGAGTCCTCGTTCTGGCAAAATTACTGCCCCGCGTTGAGAACTTAAAGAACGGTGCTACACCCTTTTTTTGCTTGTGCCTTTCAGGTGAACGACAACCGCAGAACGACAAGAACACAAGCGACCTGGGAAACTTGGGCAAAAGCCTCGATCCTGTGTATCAATCCATGAAATCCACAAACTAATATAGAGTCGAGCAGTTTTACTCTGAGGAACTGGTATTATGAGGGGTCTTTCGAATTTTCAGTTGGTATTCCGTCCTCCAAATGAATCCACTCCATGCTCCTTCATTCTTGCTGGGGATAATCAGCGGTGCTGACCTCACAAAGCTCCGGGGTGTTTTGAACCTGCGATCCCTCGGTTAAGTATGCTTCATTTGCAGGTAGACGTCTTAATTGGTAACTGATGGTTGCTCTTTTCCGTAAGCTTGGCAGTTACTTGCAGGGTTCTCACCACCAGTCAAGATGACATTATCAGTGCGCAGTCAGGCAAAAGACACGCACATTTTTGACCGCACTTTAATTCCAAATAACACTGAACAGGAAAAGTCACACGACCAAGCGTTTAGATATTTTCTGACTGATGCGTTGGATAGTCCGCAGGTGATATGGCTATGACTAGTCTTTTGCTAAAACTTAAAATGTTAAGGTCAGTTACCTTGAAAAATAGTGCAAGGTAAATGTTTCAGTAGCGAACAGGGAGAACGTAGTGCGACTTGTGTGAATGGTGGTCATTAGGTTTTAGGTGGAGGCTCATACATCGATAATTTTGGTTTTAGGCATTAAGCCTCTTTAGGAGAATAAGGTATGGGGAGTTCATGGGTGGGACGGGTTCTCCAGTTGAGGAGGAATCCAGGGGTTGCTCACTGCGCTTGATAACTAAGTCTGGCATCCGGAGGTGAGGTAGCAGGGAATGTTGTTTTGTTCCGTATATGGGTACAGCATAAATCAGCCAGTGGTGAGGTAAGTATGAAAAAGAGAGGGGAGTGAAAGCGAGTCACTGTGAAATGCTTGCTATTCTCGAATAAGCTTAAATAGCAGTCGAAGCATTATTTTGCGGATTCCTAACGCATGTCCTTTTTCCCCCTTGCTGGTTTATTTCACCAGAAAATGGGTAAGAGGAGTTATCCATTACAGTATTTTACCGAAATGGCGGGATACAGGAAATTCCACCAAGCGCCTCTCTGTCGCACACTGAGTTCCCACCAAAGCGGCAAACTGGCCAATTTTTTCAAGCTAGTTAAGGATGTTTGCCATCTCAGATTTGGTTAGTCAAAGGAGTCTTTCTAATTCACGCCCAATGGTGCCTATTCTTATTCGACATAAGCCCTGTCCTGCAAAACCTTGGTGTCTGAGAGGAAAAGTTAGAATAAAGCATCTCCCTTTATACATACTCAACCCAAGAAGCACTGTAATTTTATTCGCTTTTATTTATTTTCTTAAATTATTCTTCGTTCTTAATTTTAGGTGCACATTCACTTTTGAAGTTTCACCGGTATTACTCAGCAAGGATTGGGCTCCACTTCAGAGACACTTGTTGAGAAATTGGTGGTTGTGCGGCCTATATTCTTCACACCTATCGAAGGTGCTGAAGGAATGCGCGCAAGAAGTAGCAGCGCTGTTTTTCTTCATGAGTGGCTGTTATAAAAATGCAGCAGGCAATATCCAAAACCAAGCAAAAGCTGAGAAATCACAGAAAACTGGTAATTTAAGCGCTTTCTCTAACGAAAAAGAGTGGTCCAAGCACTGGTTACCCAGCCCGTTCTGTCTATTAGGACACGGAGGTCATTAATAACCATTTATCATGTTGTCAACAAGCCTGTAAACCGACGGCCAACCGAAGAGAAATTGGGCATTCAATGTACTCTTCTGAAATACGGAACGCGGCCGCAAGTAGCGCGACAGTTTTAGCCGATGCATCTGGCAAGGAGCTTACTACTCAGCACCTCTACCGGCCAGGGTACCAACAGGCTCCGTTGTGTAAGTGACTGGCATTTCCGTTTCATCCTGGCGGGCGATTTGGCTTCGGTCGTGGCGAGGCCTCGCGAGGGAGGACGGATACCATTGTGACGGCCACATAAGCTTCGCCAGAGCGCAGCGGGTTGCATTGTCAGACGCCTCCCAGATTTCGTGGATGCCTATACAGCTATAAAGTTACCTGGTCACAAATAGCTTTGTTTCGGAGCTTCCAGTCGTGTTTTTTTGGAAATTGGGCGGTTTGCTTCCAGGTGTAAACTGTTTGGCTTGTTCAGGGGGTGATGGGTGAGCAGTATTCTTCCTTACGAATATTTTTACGGTATAAACGCAAGAGACCATTGCTGTGGGTAGCTGCGGTATTATGTTGCGCCATTTAATTATTTGCAGAGCTATTAGGAAGCACAAGAGTATTACATCGTCCGCATATTTTTGTCACAAAAACTCTTCACTAACGGCCGACACGTTCCATGTTCTTGCTGATCTGGATAGTGTCGCAAAGAGGGTTTTTCGTTTTATCACCTCAATGGTATGCCTGATGCTGGTACGAATTAGAAATGTTGAGCTGCAGTGTTCCACACTTAGCTCCTTACCTCGCAACCCACCGGGTGTCTATGGTGCTCAAGCACAATTTGGGGCAGTTCACTTTGGCAGTGACAAACAACTGGCCACTGGCCGCCTGAAAAAGATAGTGCACCATTCTGACAGCTTCAAATGCACCACGCAGATAGCAGCTCGGCACGCTGATTAGCTCAAGCGTGAGTACGAGAAGCATCCGTTGTATTGCTATGGCCATAGAGAGATCTTGGAGTGCGACGGTTGCGTTCTAAACATTATCTTCGAAAGACCACTCGTACCCACTCCCTGGTTTTGAGACAGGTGAGACGACGACCACCAAGTCTGTGATATCATGCCTCTGTCAGTAAACGCAAGTGCCCCTTCTGCAGGGTGATGTGGCTCAGTTGTGTTCATTTGTTCTCGTTATTCAGGGTCGACTCCGTCCCAAGCAATAAAAACTCCTATTCTCAGATGTTTTGTAAGTCGGTTTGCCATTCATCAACGGCGCTTATCGGATTTTAACTTACTGGAGCAAGGAACACCCCTAACGCTCGTTTGCATATAATATCTTGATTGAAGCTATGGTCGTGGCTTTAAGGAGTAGGCTACAACGTTTATCTGGCTAGGCGATAAGTTACTTCTCAGTTAGACTCACTTTTGATGCAGGAGCAGCATAAACCTACTCGGATCCTAATCTCTTAGTGCAGTGCTCCCGGCAATAGAAATATTTGCGTGATTTTCAGTGCAAAATAATATAACCTCTTATGTTCAGCACCATTCAGATCTTATGTTCCTGCGTTTTTGGGCTTTTTGACAGCGGTGAGGAAAATCACAGTCGTCGGCCACCAGGCTCTGCCGTCACACGAATGGAAATTATAGGTATTGGAGCTCCACGATGTGAGTGTCGTATTTATTACAGTACATTGCAGGACTGGGTTTGTTTGGCCCAACGACAAACTGAGCAACTTAACTTAACGGCTTGTGTTTTCTTCTTGGTTAATGATAAGGTTTATTCTCTGGCCTTGCACCCAGCATCTTACAATACGCATTTGTAAGATCAAATCATTTATTAACTCCCCGATGCCGACTACAGCACTGCTGTTATGTAAAACCATTTGTGAATGAGAAGTTTACAGCCAGTATACATCACCGAAATGCATCCAATGCGACGTCAATTGGCTTTTCAGATAAAACTTCACATACGGGCATAGATCATATGCACCTTATACTAGCTTTTGCGCGTCCAGTTAATGGGATATTGTGAGTGTAATTTGCATGCCGAGGACACTACCTTCTTTTGGGTTCATGCGGATTATCAGATTTCAGTGAGTGCTACTAGCACGAGATTACTCCGAATAATGCATGGCAAGGTACGAAGACAGGGGCTCCCGCATCCGCTTTTTAAGGCGGAAGCTGCGTGCTACGAATTTATATACAGGAGTGATACACCCGTACAATTTGTGCCAATGACAGTATTGTAGGCCACAGCAAGTTGTAAAAAGTCTCATGGCTACCAGACTACACGCAACATTCGTCCATTTTAAGCGAACCACATTTTCTCGTAAGTTGAGGCGTTGGGTTCTACTAAACGCTGTTTTATAATTCGAGGTACATGGTGACCCTGAAAATTCGCTCAGTTAAACAAAACACACACACCAAAAGCCACAGAAGAACGCGTTTGGCATGGGCATTTTTAGAAACGATGTGGCAACCGCGAAAACGTCGTGGTTCCCAAGATGTCATTTCTATTATCTGATCATTGGCCGGCCTTGGGGTTCACAATGATCTTGGCATGTGCGAATTCAGCTGGCAGTGCTTTCAATATACTTAGGTTTTTGATTAAGACGAACTACTTTCAGCAAGGCAAGCTGGCGAGCTTTTGCCCCAGATTTAGTGGGTTACCCATTAAACTATATGGAGACCGTGCAGCAAAGGGTCTTCAGCTAAGGACTTGGTTGTAGGCAGAGAATTGTTCACTGCTCTGTCCTTTACATCCACAGAGGTTTATAGGCTGTGGCCGCTGTTCATCATTCTCGAAGCCTACAACTGCTATTTGTTCATGGATTTTTACCAAATCAGTTGGGTTGGTACGGTTTTTCTTGAACAGAGAGTGAGTAGTCCAAGGATTGATCATGAACCGCGGGTCCGGTAAAGCTAGGTGAAAATGTTTGGAGCCGTTTATTTCAACTTCCTCTGGCTGGTCTCAGTCTGATAAAAGCTGTTTTCGTTGTGGGTGTGCCCCAGTGCTCGAGGTTCAGGGTAGCCGACGCAACCGCTGGCACGCGAGAGGAGGCTGTATGATGAGTGGAAGGGCACAACCAGTAGGGTTGAATCAGAACACGAGTGGTTACCAGTAGAGAGGGCATCTTTCAAAAGGTTGAACGAATGCAATTGATGGGGGGGGGCAATTTTTAGTCCAAAAATAGTTGCATCTGGTGGGCAATTGAGAATACCGAGCTTGTGCGCTAGGGCGATGGATTTCGGGGGACTATTCCTCAAAAAAGTGCCCCCTAGTTAAGAAGGTGTGAGCCAATGAAGATGGAAATTACGTGAATGGCTACACAGGTGATTCTTGCAAGAAAAATGAACTTTTTAGTCTTTGAGTAAGCTTGGAGACACTTGCAAGTTTACATCAAGAATCTGAAAGGACAACGATGTTTAACTGGGAGAATATTGAAAAAGATAGTTGCCGAACTCACCGGAGACTACAGAGCGATGGAGCATTTCGGTGGCTTTTCGATGAAAGTTTTAGGTAAAATTGCTTTGGATCAGCCTGCGGAACCAAAAGCCGTTGCAACCCCCAGAACACGTCTGATAGTTTGCCGATAGGTGGCGATGAGCTTGCTATGACCAATCGAGTGTGAGTTATGGCAAAGATGATGAACTGGCATGATTACGTCCCAGAGAAATTTGGGAGTGATTGGGTCTCGAGACCATTCATGCATCGAAATTGCTAATGTGTTCTTATATGTGACTTCCGGAAGATGGGTATTAGTGATTTTACAGAAGAGCCTTAGAATAGCTTTGTTGGAGTTTGAAGAGAGGCAGTCATCCGGAGGCCGCTAAAAGCAGACGATACCTGCCCCGACGTGACTTATCAAACTCAGTTAACTTTGAAGTCTTCAGAACAGGGGAGTCCTAGGGTGTCTGATGGAAGAAACGGTGAAGGTTTGTTAGTTAAAGCAACGAAAATAGAGAGGCTAATAGCTAATCACTGGAAGATACAACGCGTAGTCGAGTTTTTTGCCTACACTTACTTACGAAGAGCGGCCCGAGAAAACCGAACACAACAGAGTGAAGATCAGATATGTACAAGGTTTTCCAGACTACCGCAACAGCGTCTCATGGTACGGTATAAAATGCCTGAGAAAAACCAAGGGAGGTGCAATCGGTCTTGCGTTTTAGCTCGCTTGGTCCTTGAAATTGAAGTGGGGCACGCTGAGGTTGCCCAGACGTTAATGGTTTGGGATGAAACCATACGGGCTCAAAACTGAGGGTTTTACAAAATGAAAAACCACGAAAATATTTGTTGATAAGCTCGTGCAAGGACACCCGTATAATACTGCGAATGGTCACCAGTTGGCGCGTGGGCTGACCTACAGTTTGGTTTCGATGACAGATTCTGAAACAGGGATGTCTCAACACAGATCATTGGGGGTGTTTTTGCTGCGGTACTAACGTAGAAGAGTGACGCAAAAACCCTGGTTTTGACGCTATGTTGTAGAGATATGGACGAGATGTAGCGTTTGAGCATAGCGTGCGAACAAATGTGGAGATCGTATGTAATTTTTCTGTATGCGACGGAGGTTCTAACGTTCCACACAGTTTCAGAAGGGCTTGGTAAACAGTTCCGCAGTTCCACACAGCTCCTCAAATGGTGAATGTATAGCTCATGTGACAGTAGTTATTGGGTCAGCGCTGCTGTCGAAAGAGAAGTTGCCAGCCTTCAGGATGATGCTAGGCAGCCAGAGTAGGCCATTTTGGCTTAGTCGGTAGTCCAAAGTCTAGGTGAGGGCCAGCGCCACCTCTAAGTCGTGGTAATGTGCCCTATGACCAAACCATTATACCGCGCAGCCTGGTGTGCCATTCATGTAGTATGTACTTGCACAGGCCACCCAAATCCATAACAACCTTCTTGGTGGTGAGAGACTAGGTGGTATAATTTCTTAGGCTTTAGCGAGACTGCGGACAATCCTCTGTGTTTAGAAGAGTGCACTTGTTAGCCACCTGATTGATTGTAAAGTGAAAAATCTACCAGCATACGGAACAACTCAAACGCTCCGTTAATGCGCTTGCTAGGTGACACCACAGGGACATTAAACACCTGAAGACCGTGGGCTATCTTGAATTATGGCCATCATGAAGTTTGCCAGAAATATTTTTACTGGAATTAGTTCAGATCAATTGCTTCTGAGGCCTTCAACCACGACCTCAACGCTGTGCCTATCGACCGTACCCTTCTGTTTGTGGTAGTTGCGTGGCAAATGATGAGTGGATGGGATGCACCCATTTGCACGCCAGCCGTCTAAAAGCGACTACGGCAAAGTTAGCTCAGCGCACTTCCGGAATGTCCGCCTTAAGTGAATATCCAGCCTCGTTGCGAAGACACGTGCGCACACAACGGCCGTTGACAGTAATGCACCTCTCTTGCCCGAGCTTGTTGCGTGAGGTGAATCCGGACCCTAATGAAGTCTTCGATGTAGGTCCTCGAAAGCGACTCCCTCTAGAGCTGCAGGCGCCGAGTTTTGGTAGATGAAGGACTTCCAGGTTGATTCAGCCTTCTTTGTAGGGACGCGCTAGGAGTCATATTTTCAGCAAGCATTCACCAGGAGCTTCCCGCAGGGCCGCGTTGGTGGCTCAAGCAGTGCTTGTCTAAGCCATTAGTCAGCTGAATATGTAGTGACCTGGGTACCCAAAAAAGCTACATTAGGAGGAGTGTGTGGCAAAGAAATAAATATAATTACTCTGAACCGAGTACACAATAACAAAAAGGGTCGAATGGAACAGACTCACTAAGAATTGTTCTTTTTAAAATAGTTCATCGTTGGCCCAGGTCAGTGAACAAATAATAATCCAATCGTGGATGTCCAGGGGTCTTGTTTCCGGGAAGTTCTCATACACAATAAACTCCGAAGACAGTCTGAAATGTTTTGATACCAGAGTTAGCACATGAAGCTAGCGAATGACCGCTGTAAGCCCGAGCGAAATGAGAAGTGAAAGTCGGAGCACGTGACCATGCCTGTATTGTATGTAAATTGTACAAATGCGCGCTTTTGTGGTTTGGCGTATTCAAACAAAAAGCGTTTATGGAATTGGTGAAATACGTAACTTTATAATGAAAGCAAAAGAAAGGTACAAAACACCACAAATTTGATGATGCCCTACACAAATAAAACACAACATTACTGGCAACGTGACTGGCAGCGGTCTGTGCAATTTACGGGATGACACGACTGCTCAGGTTAGCGACTGTTTGTTCATCAGTTACCAGCGAACGCGATCAGGTATAGTCACCTGCTTATCGTCGGTAAGAAGTGTCAGTGGATTTAATTAGGCGAGAAATTACTGAGAGCATAAGAGTATAAGAAAAGAACTCAGAGTCAGGACCTAACACTTCCTTAAAACAATAAAGCACAAGGTCAGAATACACCAGCTTAGTCTGACGTTCAGCCTCTAAATTGGCGTCGAGAAATTTTACAACATTATGCCACACGTGAGCAGCCCCATTTGGAGGATTGTGGTCTGTCCTTGCGCCTTGGAAGTCAGCCAGGCCGACTAGATACGTCCGTCAGGTACTTCACAAAAGAACCGAGGAAAGCGGACCATGACAAGGCATTTGGCCTGAGCACGGCCAGTAATGCTTTTCGTGGTGCTGAAAGTGTGCCAATAATGCAAATTCAAGGATCATGTACAAACGAGAGCTTCAAAGGTGTCTGAAGCTATCAGTAGTGCTTTGAAAGAAGAAATTATCAATTACAGAGAATATCCGGAAGGAAGTAGCCGTAGTTGGACTCTTTTAGCCCACCACAAACAGGCAAGTCGGATGAGGATTCGGATGCTTCGACAAAGGTTTCCGGAGCAGGTCTTAGCTTCTAAATGAAGCACTTTGTTCACGTGAGTCATCATTCCGTATCCTGTGTAACCAGAGACTGGTTACATTTCGTAGGGGTTGTCTAGATTATCGTGTTGTTTCTCCCGTTTCTCTCATATTGTATTTTAGTCTAAAAACTGATTTACTCTGAGCTACACTCAGTTAGTGGGTTACCCCAATTTTTGTCTAGAATAGGGCGTATATTTGACTCTTCTTTTGGTCCGCCGAACTTTATTTGGGTATTAATTTCGTATGTTTACATTCCAGTATAGGCCTTATTATAGGCCTTATTATAGGCCTTATTATTCTCAACCACCACCTGTTGACCAATGCGTTTGAGCATGAGTATTGTTTATTGCTCATCTGTTCGATCTTCGATTTGGGTTCTCTTCACTGGCGGAAATGAAATATGTTGATTACTTGAAAATTGTATGACGAACAACACGCAAGAATCTCAAGACCGAAGAGGTCAAAAACGACATTTATGTAGTAAATGCAATTCTAATGATTTCGTTGCCTAACGTTCCTCAAACGGCAGGAAAACCATTGCCACGCAGTGAGGCATAGCAAAATATGCACGCAATATAGAAACTAAACATCCGGGACGAAAAGAGTTGTAAACCATAAATTAGTCACTAGATCAAATTAACTAAGGTTAAATATCAGTTGACACAGGTGTATCTGGATATGAATAGCGTTCACATCCATCACGAGGTTGAAAGCATTGAGAAAGCTGGCTTACAAACAACCGAGGCTGAAACGAAAGTCAGCCTGGCTTTTCTGATTGTGCTCAAACAACTGAATGGAAATTACTTGATTTACTCCTGTTGCAGTCACCTCGGTGTGCTCCAACGTTTTCAGGATTCTCGTTCTAGGCCCCAGTTGCCGGTAGGTTGACTACCTTCATTGAGTGCGAACGCCAAGAAAATAAGCAGATGATATAACTAAGGTTTGACAGGGCCAACCCCTCATCGTCCTAAGCTCGTTCGACGTTGGAGGAACAGGCTACAAATTTGTGTGCTTACCTACGATGGCAATCGTGGAAAACTCCATTTATGGCATCAACACGAAAACCTTATGGTTTCTAGAGTGTTATATCCATCAAAGCCACCTTCAAGCTTATCCAGCTTTTATTTAGAACACATCAGTTTCTCGAGAAAAGCGACTTCATTTTACGCATTTGTTTCAAATACTGGTGTAGAAATCGGACAGGGAAGATAACAATGAGTGTGACGGGGCGATTCTCGTTTTCTTTTGCTTATTGGGTTTTTGTCGCACTCCGACAAACACTCACTTATCTGGGGATCCACTGAGAGTCCAAAATGACTTGTAAGCAGAATGCAAATTTGCTACTGGGTACTCTTCTGTAAGAATTCAAAAGGGGAACCAGTGAGCATTTCAAAGACGCTCTCTGAGGCAATCAGAGTAAAACAAAGTGCACAAAAATGAAAGTCCATTTGCATCTTGCAAATGAAGCTGACTCAAAATACTCAAAATTTCGTTGCTGAACCTGTGAGCTTCATTGACCAGCCAATGCGAAATAGTCGTTTTGGCCAAAGATAGCCCCCATCAGAGTCAGCTAAAAAATAACCCTTTTGATTAGTGCTAAACGAACAGAATATCTATGGATCTTATGATGCAAAGTCTGCAAAACCGGAACTGTTAAAAACGAGATTTATTGAACGAATTCCATACCATAAATTAATGACTGCATGTTCATTGAGCGGCTCGGCCATTGTTGGGACTCAATCAAACATGCTTGAGTATACGTGAAAAAAAAGCGAAAACACCTTGACAGTTAATAAGATACTACCGTTCAAACCAATGCCTCAAGTGTAAAATCTGAGGTGGTTTGATCGTTAAGTTCTGCTGGAACATACGCAGAGGAAGTGATTACAATTTGGAAACAGTAATTGATGGACGATAACGTTGGAATAGCTAAAAAACCAGCAAAGGGGAAACGGAGTTAACAGAAATTTTGGGTGATTTATACGCATCTTATATTTATTTTATTTTTTCGACCCCCTATGTGGGTCTAGATTATGGGTTGGCGGTCACAGTATCAGGCGTTCTAGATTTGCTTTACACTCCTGATATCGGTGGTCCGACTGGGTTCTATTGAATTTTCGACAGGTCCTTCAATTAAATTTGAAGCCCGCAGACCAAAACACTGTATATGGTTTTGCTGTGTTTTTATGAAAGCCAACACACCATCACTCCAAGTACAACCACTGCTGCAGCTCCAAACACCATTACGTAATGACGCATTGGTGATGTCAATTACGTTCTCGTGTTCTTCTGTTTCCGTGTTCATTATAGCTTTTCGATAGGTTGGAATGTCAGTTTTTCATTGTGTGATCAAATCGATGCATTTTCTTCAATAAAGATGATAATGCCACAATGAATAGTTGCGTTCCTTATGCGCTACTAAACTTTGGCTCTTCACAAACGTCTGCATCTATGACTTCCAAAAAATATGTTAACCTGCTCAATATTGTCACCGGGAGGCTCACCCTACCACATCGCAACCAAATGGCCAATGAACTTGGCGGAACAAGACGTCTAACCACGTAACGGTTATCTGTCAATGTAGACTATTTGGCGAGATCAAAGATGTTTAATTGAATAAGTCTTATGACGTTCGTTTATTCTTGAAGCCATTTGATTGTGACAAACACAGGTTTTCCATCTCTGGGTCAAGATATCTGTCCTCACCTAGCAATTTAAGAGCTTAACATCTTTCTGACGATGTTTTTACTAGACAAAACTGTGTACTCGTCCCAAAATCTGTCCACAACTCTCTGATGTGATTGTGGCCGTTGGAGCAAAAGAGATCGGTAACTTAGCCAGTTGTTGATGGGAGATAACTTTTGCAGATGCTGGTACCTTTCAGTACTACACACTTATTCCCGAGTCGAACCGAGTCTACCATCCGAAAAAAATCTGATAACAGAGCTGTTGATCAGGCGAATAAATATTATTAGCAGAAACTAATTCACCAGTAGTGCTCTCAGGATAGCAAGTCATTACTTTACACAGCAAAGGTAAGCTATCGTCGTTGGTCTAACTCATGGCTGTGTGCTCAGTATGTCGCGTTTAAAAAGCATGTTGCATAGATCGGACGACATAACAGCTTTCTAACCACATTGGAAAGCTGGCCGAAATCCACAGTTACCCAACCAGTGGATTTGGGTTACTAGTAAAGATTTTACTATGACTTACATCAATCCGAGCCATAGACACAGTCTAGGTTACTTGCATACATCTGACAGACTTTGCAGGTCAGGAGACGCCAAACGGTTGATCGGGTTGCATGCCAGGTGAAAACCAATATAAAAAACTTGTGAGAGTGAATGTTGTTCACGTCTCCTGTTAACGTCAGCTTAACTTGTAGATGAATCTCTAGCTGCAAATAATTTAATTACGTTTTTATTTTCCAAATATGATGGTCGGGAATGGGGGCCTGAAAAATAGGCCCCAAAAGATATAAATTGTCGGTGAACAGTCCAGGAGTCCATTGTATCAGGGGAATAAAGCTGATGTATTTCATGTAGGGGAAAGCGAAAAATATAAGCAAAAAGAAATAAGAAAGCGTCTGTTATGATTGGTCATGACCATATATATCACTATACACACACTAGGCTAGCTGACCCATCTAAATCAACTTGGGGCATGATGCCCCTTTCTGCGCACCACCCAGCTCAGTTTTGTTCGGGCATCGAACCCTTCCAAAGAATGTTCTAAGTGGGTAGATGTCAAATTTACATCCGTTAATTCGTACTATTTGTAAGGTTTGGTCCACAAAGTCGGTTTTAGTGGTGTAGGTAAAAGGTTAGCCGACCGACCGCAGTGCATTGCTATGATAATTCAAACTCGAATAACACGCGAACAAATTAACGTCTGAACGAATCCGACGTTAACTTATATAAAAAATCAAGAATGTGTGGTGGTTTGAATTAGTTTGTTTTTGAATTTATTACGTAACATTACATATCTTAACATCTTATTCAGATTCTGAAGTTTCTTCGATGATGAACTGTCAGCTGCATCAAGAAATGAGTCAAAAAACCGTGTTGTAGGGCTGACTGATGGGCATTGTAACCCAGAAGCCGAACAGCAAGTGGCATTCGAGATAGTGTCGTTAAAGCCAAGGGAAAAGCATCGGTTAAATGAATTATCCAGCAAAATGTCAATTTTTGGTGATGAATAGTACCTTGACCTGAGCGTTAATCCAATACACATTCGCCGAATTGGCAGCCTTGCTGACCTCCATGATGACTGCTGCCCGACAATAATGTGGCGGTTAGCGTTCTCAACGGTTGTTTTTACTCTCTATTGCTGTTTTGTTCGTCTCAATTGATGATACCACACTGTTGTCAAATAGGGCAACAAAAATGTTGCGATTACGCAAACTGTGGTCATAGTGAGCTTTGGAGGATAGTGTCATTTGAGGTTAGAAACTGACCACCTGATTTCTCCCAATATGTTTAAGAACAGCACAATACCAGGTCCGTCATTTGAGCAGATCCATGCATCCAACCATAGGTCAGAAATTTGTCAGCCGTCATAGAAACAGAGTAGCACTTGGCTTGCACTAAAAGACCGGTCTTCTATTTTTGGACACCTTTTCAAAGTATGGGCGTCACGTTTCCCTGAGTTTAAGTCAGAGTTCCATGATTTCTTACAAGTAGTTAATATAGTTAGTTAACAGTTAATATAGTTAATATAGTCATCGAACTTTGTTGTAAGAATCGAGATATTTTGATTGCATTTTTAGCCGCAAATGTACAAATAAAAAACGAAAAACTTGTTGGAGTGGACTTTCCGACTGTCACACTCTTATGTCCCGTATAAGTCCTTTAGTGTAAACAGCCCTCAAAACAGGTAAATTCAAGGGGCTACCAGAAATTAGGTGGCTGCTAACAACAGAACTTTCGGTCAGTAAGCTCAGGCCTTAACCACTGAGCTCTCTTGAGCTCAAGTCTGCTATGTTAGAACAATATTCATAATTATCCCGCTACTGTAGATTTGAATCCTAAACTGCTCTTATGGGTGTCATTTAACAATGGTATGCTGATCAGGGGAACTAAAAATGACACTGTTATAGGAAAATTAGACAAGTATATTAGGCGTGGAATATTCTACTTAAGAGTGATTACTTTCAAACGCACCCTAATTATCTGAGTTAACTGTCGCGAAAATTAACACAACCGAACGTTGGAACTATAAGTCTTCTACTAATTTGAATAAAGTTAGAAAACGTTGTTGAATATCAGCTGCATTAAAGGAAACGAGGAGCTGGAGAATGCCTACTTAGGCAAGACAGAGAAGGAAGTACAACTGTGCCTTGAGCGCAACGTTAGGGTTCAGCCACACGGTCTTCTTGCCTATTGCCAATGTGGACATTCGCCGAGGAAGGCTAGCTAGGCTTTTTCATGAGTGCCATAGGGCGTCGCCGGAGTACCAAATAACAGCAAGCCTCCTGTATAAGCACTCAAGCGGATTTCATTAAGCTGCGGTACAGAGACATAGTTCTAGCCACTGCTGTGAGTACGAAGTTGCTCACAAACAGACCTGTTGTCGTCATACCAAGAAGCAACAGCAGCCGATTCGGACATCAACGAGATTCGAAGATAGTGGTCTTCAAATATTTATTTAAACATCCATATCTTGGCATGATGAAACACAAAACTGCATCCGCGAAGGAACTGATGCATGGGCACGAAATGCCCGTGGATATATGGGACAGCGGGCCATGTTCCTTCAGAGAAGCTTTCCCGTGAGAAACCAGTAGCAGTGCTGCTGAAGTTGTAAATTTGGGTGGTACTGACGAGCTATCAGCCTGAAAAGTCAGGTAAAGATACCAAGCACAAAGCCGGCCGTTTTCTGCAAAGGATCTGATGGCATAATCATGCATGATAGCAAAGCAAATCTATGGTAAGAAAACGAAAGAATATGCGTACTCCAACAACGAACAGCGTGCTCGATCGAAGTACCAAATCATGAAATCAGGTTAGCAAAAGGCAGTGAGCAGACCAGTACCCAAAGTTGTTCAATCTAAACAGGACAGACAAGCGGAAAGATGAATGGAGCAGTTCGGATAACTGCCCATTTTGAAATGTGCTCCACCATCAACAATAGTGGACGGAAGGTGTGTGGAATCATGAAAGACCTCATGGAATAAACAAGGGGATGAAGATAATAATTTATACTGAACAAGGTTCCAGTTACTGTGACGAAAAGGACATACCTCATTGAAGGACAAGCCATAAATAAACCTTTTAGGGTTGCTGAACACAGGCAGCAGACCTAGAACAAACGACGGTGTTCTAGAATCAGTAAGATTTCACCTGGAATTTACCTACGGACTGTAGGAAACCACTACATCAGGAGTTGATCCATAGATACAGATTGTGCCAGGGCAGCCAGAAATGTTACGAGGATCACTTCCGAGCGAAATATAGGGGCTGATTTTTGTACTACATGGAAAACTCAGTACTAGATCTTTTTATTGCACCCTACCCTTATCTCCACTAGAGAAACCATCAGTCGCCTGCTATACAAGTGAGGTGTGTGTTGGCTACCCTTAAACCTAACGATTTCTGGTTCAGGTATGAAAGAAGTGACCGTGTGAGCATGAGATGCATTGTGTTGTATGGATGTATAAAAAAGCTACTGCACAGTTTGTTAGTCACAATTATAACACGTCCGTCCACTTCAGTCGGCCGGTGGTCAGTCATAATTCGTGTTTTTCGCTACAATAACTTGAGGCTTAAATTTCGCTGAACATACACGACGTTTCTGCAGATTATTCTTGTTCATAGATTTGACTTGATGAGAACCCCATATGTACCGCTTGTACTCTAATCTATCTGGTGGTATTTAATTATCAGTAAATAGCAAATCTTTATCTGATTTTAATTCTGTAACAATGGACTCCAACCTACAATTAAATAAATTTTGTAGTGAACCGCGTCTGTCAGTGGAACTCAGGAGCATCCAGGAGAAAACATAAGCGAGGTTTAGTGAACAGCCTTCGCCCGCGGGCCTGCAAGCAAGCAGTGTTATCACTCGTGGCTACCTCTGCTTTATTACTAATCGTAATCCACTTGTTTGTTAGCCTGGAAGACTCAACGCCACTGTTCAACATTTTCGCAAACCGGTATGCAAGCTTCTTCAGAATAAACGATAAAGTACTTCACAGTAAGTCACACTGGGTTTCTTTCAACCCATTAGAAAGGTTTCCAAACGAGACACTAAAGACCGAACTTCCATACTCCTTATCTTCCACAGTTGGCCGCAATCCGAAGAGAATCTGGCAGTCAGGCAAGTGAGAGAAATTTCTTATCAGGCTACAGTTTCCAGGTGCTCACCTGAGTGAGGCACAAAATATGGGTCGTAATTTGTCATGTATACCCAGAAGCCGCGCTATTCCTGTCCTAAACAACGATACGAACTAAACTTTGAGGAGAAACATGAAATGCGTCCAAAACCACTGCTCTATACATTGCACGTCACTTCACTTGCAGCTGCGGTGAAGCTTACCTTTGCGGAAGTGGACGCAGTTGTGCTGAAGCACCTGAGAAAGCTTAAGTCGTCATTAGAGTCCGGTGTTAACTGATCGACTGAGGGACTACAGGCCGAAACTCGGAAAGCCGTTCTGTCGATCTCAAAACGGATGATAAGCACAGGTTACCAGGTCTATCTAAAAACGGCACTCATAATTTTACTCAGTTCTGTAGACCCGATTCTGATCAGCTAATATAGATCAAATTTTGCACCACTGTGGCCTTAGTACAGGCCTTCCTTTTGTTTGGGGGTTGAAAACCAGTTATTAGCGATCTAAAACGCGAGTGGATGCGTTCAAGTATGTAACCCCCCTTTGTGCTGTAGAATGTAACCTTCAACAGAATGAAAAAGAAATTAATTTGTCGCAAATGATAATGTGTGTTGATTTCTGTCTAATTTGGGTTCAAGTAGAACACTGGATTGAGGAAAACTCAGGGACCGCGCCTACTTGATGAGTCCCAAGAAGGAGGAAACCAGTCGGGGACTGTCAGACTGCGGCAACCTTATTCGTAATTTCCTTCATCAAAATATACTGCGATTTCTTGGATATTGTGCCAACTGAAACATGAGGCAGCCTTTGTGCAGCGCACTTATTTAAAGAATGTAATAACCAGGAGATTAAACTAAGATCCACTTAACTATACCGTCAAGACCAAGCCGCTGTGCAAATTTCGCGTAGAAGGAGAAGTTCGGAGAAGAATCTTGCCTGAAAGTAATTTATTCGCCTGCGCAAGCAATTAAACACACGCATGTTCCGAACACAATCAGGATGAAACTTGCTATCCAAAACATCACGAGTCCTATCCTTTGCAATTCATCTGATAAATTTCAGCAGGGTCAAAGAAGCTCAGGTGTCTTAGAGTTTCGGGAAGCGACGACATATTTACAAAGGGCAGTATAAGTGACTTTTGCACTTGAAGAGGTTGGGTCAGTTTTGATTCGTTTATGTGATTCGTTTTACGTCTGTTGCTGAAATGCTTGGTAATCTGGGAAATTTTTCTAAAATTGTTATGCGTGCGTGCACAAACTAGGTAAGTATTTTCGACATGTAATTATTTAGAATTATCTAGTTACTTATTAATCGGACACAAATTATATGCATCGTCATCTCCACATACTACTTGCGCTCCCCTGTTGGGAATCAGCGCATGTTCTTTTCTGGAGTGTTTGCATCAGTTGAGTTATTCAGATGTGCATAGCTTCTTTGCATTTGCGGCTGCGGGATGAAGAAACTGGCACTGATTTTCGGTGCGTTTTTCAGCTACTTGTAGCCCATGAGTAGCTAGGAGTGAACGTGCTCACATAGAGTTTTGCAAACAGGCCTGGTTAGGATTTAAATAGAATGTTCAGGAATGTTGCGTATGTATCCACCCTGATTAGGGGTCAAAAACAGTGTACAGCCCTCGGATTTTGTACGGGGGCTGTGACGAGAATTAGGTGGCTTTTGGGACTATTCCTCTCACATGTCCAGGAAGAATAGCTGCTCATTCTCGTCCCACTGATTAATTAACTTTTCCAGGCTATTACTGTTAGGTTACTGCTGTTAGGTTGCTCATAACCTGGTGTCCAGCGCTCTGCATCTTAATCATCAAATTCTCTGCGAGAAGCTGTGATTTTAAATGTTAGCACTTGTCAACGCTTAGCCATACGAATAAAACAGCTGCGTGACATTCTGATTGGTTTCTGCATCATAGACTCGTTTAGAATTTCTGATGCTATCTGAACTGCTCGCGCTCCTAAACGTACACCAACACGCCTTGTTACGTCATTTTCAATGCGGCATTGGGATAAATACATTGAATACTCATCCTTACCTGAAAGATATACTCTTTCAAACATAGTATGCTTGTATTATCCGTTTTATGAATAGTTCTCACTGCTAACCTCTACCACTACTCAATAACGAATATCGCTATATACATCGAGTTACTTAAGAAATTGTAGTTACAATCGGACCTGAGCTCGATTCATTATGTTATCACACTGACTTCAGAGTTTCCTTTGCTTCCTTTCAATAAGACCTCAAACCTATTATAGTCGCATTAGTGTGGCTATTCAAAAGTGGCCAGCTTCAAACTAAGTTGCTACCGTAGGTTACAAAACGACTGAAGAAAGTCTAAGCACGTTCGCATTTTAGCCAGCATACTTAAACAAAATGGCACCGGAGCAGAAATTATTTGCGATATAGACTTGCATGCTCTAATTATTCTGCTGAGCAATAGCGCACTCTCCGTAAGCACAGTTAATCTCGGTAAACCATTGGGGATATTTATGGGATAGGCATTTACTGTACCCGACTGCATATGTATTAAACACGCGTTTGTATCCAGACTTCAGATTTCAAAACATAACTAAACCAAACGGTGGTTGAATGAATTTCTACACTGTTCGTCAGCTTTTGTCCCTATGAGACCACACACATTTTCACTACAGTCATCAAGCACAGAAGGCTTACGTTTCAACAGAATCCTCAAGAGTGGCCTGGTGTGTTGCCTAGGGATTGATTTGAAATAATAAGTTCAAGGCACTGTGTGACAGGGAGACGATAAATACAGAAGGGTTTATTAGGTTTATAGCCATGCAGAATGTTTAGGAATACCGATATACTTCTTGGAGTTTCCTAGTTTCACTGTTACCAAAAAATATAAAGCGATGATGGGATTACACGAATAACGAAAGTCCCAAAAGAAGAAGAGTGGAAACTGTTTGGTGGCTCTTGGAGCTTCAAAAGCTTTAGTGTCTGTTTTGTGAAAAATTCGATTCTACGGAAGCTCAGCAATTATTATAAGTAAACTTCGACATTAAACTATGTCGTTCTTAAGTCTAGAACGATGAAAATGTAACACTCAAAGCAGACACCAGTTCTTTGATTAGATGGGGCAAAACGTGTGAGGACTAGGTTAAGTTTTTTCAGCAGTGAGAGTAACACCAATTGTACTATACTAAAGATCTTTTCAAATGCTAGTAAGCGACGAAAGCTGGCGCTAGAAAGGCTGTAGTTTTGTGTTATATCAAGTATGGTTTGGATTCTGATCACAACCTTCAAAATGGGAAATTTACTTAAATTGTATATCTGGAACTTTTGCCTAATTTATCCATGCAAGACCGTACAGATATTTCGGGAAGACCTTGGCTTGCCAGCATGTACGCAAACTGGTGCAAAATTTAAAACCGAAGATGATCGATTTTACGCACAAGTTTCGTGACTGACCTGCCGTATTGATTAGGTCTCAACTGCTTGCCATTCCTGGTCTGAATAAAGTGAGTGGGTTCAAATTCGTTAAATTGTTCTTCCATCGTGAAACGTTTTCCAACAGTATACCGGATGCTTTGGACGAGCTGACAGCATTTCGACAGTGAGTAACGTTTAGAAGATATTTGTATACGGTTTATTAGGTTAACTCAGCTGGTTGTTCTGATAAAACCCCATTTCGGTAAAAAAGATTAGCTTTGTTTACACACTGGTGCTATTTGGATGGACAGATAAATCTGGATATAGACATACATACATACAGATATATAGATATATATTTATACATAGATAGATAGATAGATAGATAGATAGATAGATAGATAGATAGATAGATAGATAGATAGATAGATAGATAGATAGATAGATAGATAGATAGATAGATAGATAGATAGATAGATAGATAGATAGATAGATAGATAGATAGATAGATAGATAGATAGATAGATAGATAGATAGATAGATAGATAGATAGATAGATAGATAGATAGATAGATAGATAGATAGATAGATAGATAGATAGATAGATAGATAGATAGATAGATAGATAGATAGATAGATAGATAGATAGATAGATAGATAGATAGATAGATAGATAGATAGATAGATAGATAGATAGATAGATAGATAGATAGATAGATAGATAGATAGATAGATAGATAGATAGATAGATAGATAGATAGATAGATAGATAGATAGATAGATAGATAGATAGATAGATAGATAGATAGATAGATAGATAGATAGATAGATAGATAGATAGATAGATAGATAGATAGATAGATAGATAGATAGATAGATAGATAGATAGATAGATAGATAGATAGATAGATAGATAGATAGATAGATAGATAGATAGATAGATAGATAGATAGATAGATAGATAGATAGATAGATAGATAGATAGATAGATAGATAGATAGATAGATAGATAGATAGATAGATAGATAGATAGATAGATAGATAGATAGATAGATAGATAGATAGATAGATAGATAGATAGATAGATAGATAGATAGATAGATAGATAGATAGATAGATAGATAGATAGATAGATAGATAGATAGATAGATAGATAGATAGATAGATAGATAGATAGATAGATAGATAGATAGATAGATAGATAGATAGATAGATAGATAGATAGATAGATAGATAGATAGATAGATAGATAGATAGATAGATAGATAGATAGATAGATAGATAGATAGATAGATAGATAGATAGATAGATAGATAGATAGATAGATAGATAGATAGATAGATAGATAGGTAGGCAGATGACGAGGGTTACTCATCAGTCGGAAACACAAAGGATAAAAGAAAAAATCATAACGCTCAGTCGTGAACACGTTCATCTATTCAAACTGGATAATTCAGATGCGTGCAGTGTGCACTACTGGAGTGGTGGTTAAACGCTTGGCTTGCGAACCATATGTCTAGGGTTCAAATCCCGTCACGGCACTGACGGTGAACTCTAACGAGAGCGGAACTCGAGTCAAGCTCTTTCACACTTCAGTGTGGACTCGCCAGAATAATTGCAACAGGATAGGGGGAAAAGTGTTCCAACAAAAGTGATGTGAACGTGAAAAGAATCAGGTGTCCATCAGTGGTGTATATCGATGTTCGGTCAACCTACAAGAGGCTATTCAATGTGTCAAGGTGACTGTCGCAAGTGCGTGAGTTGAACCTAAGGTCAGCTGGCCACACTATTGGTTGGCATTTATGAGCCCTGACACCCCAGTGGATAAGCACCGACGGTTGTTTCGACTAAAGGAGGTGTGTGGATTGCCAAGTCACAACATCGTTCTGCGCGCCTTGTTAAGCCCGTATGAGTTGGCAGAGCCTGGTTAAATTAGACAATGCTGTTCGGTAATTACTCTTACGTGAACATGAATTTGGTTTTTTGATAGGTGACTCAACTGAATCCAGCTGAATCTCTCGTTTATGATGTTCCTAAGCAACTGAACTTGATGCATCGGGCCGCCTCGTGTTTCGGTTGGTACGATATTCGAGGTATCGCGTTACATTTCATAGACGTAATACACTACTCATAAGATTGCTGAAAACTTCTGGCAGCCTACTACCGGTTGTACTCTTCATGGAGCTCATCAAGTAGGCGCAGTCTATGTGTTTCCTTCCGTCTTATGTTCTACTTGAACCCAAAGTGGATAGAATTGTAGACTATTCTCATTTGCGTACGAATTTATTTTTTCGAGAGGAGACTCGACTGAATCCAGCTGAATCTCTCGTTTATGATGGTCTACTTCAACCAAATGTGCTGCACCTGGCTATTTCATGTTTCATTTGGTTCACTGTTCAAAACGGACAACGCTATTAATTGACAGTTGATACTTTCTAAAGGTCCCGTCGACCCAACTGATCAAAATCAGTGCTTACACAAAATCTGCTGTAAGGGTTGCACTGCTATCTACGTTGGATACACGCACAGACAACTGAGAGTGAGCTTTGCGGTAAACAAAGAACGCGTATTTTCACCCCGAAATCTCTCGCAGTTCCAAAAACCGGAAAAAGACTAAGTCATTGCTCTGCACGTTTTATGGAAAAATGGTTTATTTTACTAGGCTCAGGCGACTCATGCAGGTCTGACAAGGCATGCAGAACGATGGTGTGCGGAAGCCTTGAGAGTTCACACAACATACCTGCGTCAGTCGAAACGATGGTCAGTCCATTTACGCTGTGTGGCCATTGCTCATAGACAGCAACGGAAAGCTGTGATCATCAACCCACACCCGTGACTGTCACACCTTGATCGATTGAACAGCCAATTGTGGTAGGCTGACCGCACATATGTAGACACCGGTCAAACCGTTTCTTTTGTCCTTTGTGATTCCGATCATCTTATTTTGGATGAGGATTCCCCCCCCCACGGTGATTGCAACATTGAGTTTAAAACTTTGCTGCACTTGTCGTTGTATTTTTCCACAATCGGCCTATTTATGGAAGAATTAAAGTGGCCCCGTTAATTCGAGGGGTACAAGCTGGGAGGTTTAATCTTTTTCACTTTGTTTAGTCCACATAAACTGACCTGGCTGCACGGAAATAATGGATGTTAGCCATAAAAAGAGATCGGCCAGTTGGTATGGGGTTACAAACTACGGTTTTGAAGCAGGAATTGAAACCTGAGGCCATTGTACACACAGATCTAGATGAAGTGACAGTTCCGTGGGCCCGAAGTTAAATGACTAATGTTTAACGATCACGATAGGACATATGAATGTTCCGAGAATAGTTTGAAGACATGCACAACGAAATTTTATCAAAAACACTATTTCTCCTCACCTTATGAGCTCAAACTATGTAAACTATGGATGCACAACACGAAACCGTGATGTGACAGCTACGTTGTTTAACATTTCGACTGAAACAACCAGGCATGATTTACAGCTTGAAACATGTCCCAGAAGTGCAAATTCATAATACTTCCACTCTAAGTCAGTTAAGAAAATTGGCTCAAGTTTATTGAAAGCATTTTTTAAATCAACGTGCCGTATTCTGTCGTTTTTCCATCAATGCATCTCTATTATAAATGTCCATACACTTTTTTCATATAATATAGCCGCCACGGGCCGATTGCCGAGTTGACTAACGATCTCGAGAGAAAAGTCCCTCCCTGATAGTACCCCAAAATTTATTCAAGCGGGTATAAATGCCAGCTGTAACCTAACTCATTAAAAACTAGCCTATTTGTAAGGTAGAGTTCAGTTTCCCAGCCATAAATCTCCTACCCAGAGTATGTTGGTTCCAGCTGTAAATAGAGTAAGATGGAATAATATGAACGCAGTTCAGTTATCGGGTAAGCAAGTTAGGAATCACGTAGTTAAGCCGCAGAATGTTTGTATCTACTTTCACTGGTGATTGATCAGTTGGCCGTTCATCTATTCGCCTTCACCAGTTGAGGTAGCATCCTCAGTGCGCGGTTGAGTGAGTAGATCAAGTTTTCAAGGGTTAGTTGATATTTCTGTGACTGGTTAACCGGAGAACACCTTCCTGATAATCCTATTGGTCCGTTTCGAGGTATGTTGCGTACTGATCTGTAATCATTGCATTCGATTAGTGTGCTGAGTAGCTTCTGTCCGATAAATTTCTTTCCCAGTCTGATTGGTTGGTTCCCACTTTCCGTTGTGTCATGCCCTGGTTTCCCTTCATTATTATCGTCTTTACTGTGTGGTGCTTTCACTGGCTAAATTTGCTGCCAAGTTAATCAGAAGGTATGTATCACCAGCTGACCGACTGCAGCTTTCGAAGGTCCTATTTGTAGCACGTTAGTCAGTCTGGACTACTGGTATGCTTGATTCTTATTAATGAGTCCACCGTTCACAGGTTAGCAGGTTCACCTACTGAAGAATGGGAACTTTGCCTTGGAACTTTACCCTCCTCAGAAAGCTCATATTTGAAAAAGACTGTAGCAAGTGATCGACTATCTTTCCGTTGACGAGACACTCAGGTTTCTGGTTTAACTGAGATGTGTATGTCACATTCACTGCACGCACAACATTTCTACTCAACAGATGTAGCTCTTGCGTTCTTCTCAACTCTTTCCATCATGTTCGAAGACCTTTTCCTCTTCTAGAAGTACTTCAGGAGCTTCTGTACAAAATTTAGAAACATCCTGTTCGCAACGGTTACGTTTTTGTCAATTTCATCTTTATTTGGGTTGCTGGTTACTTTTAGTCAAGTCCGGATTGCGGAATTATATGACTGAATGATTCTACTGCATAATATGGGCTGTTGAATGCTATTCATGCTACCAGTCAGATTGGGGCATTTTCTCTTGACAATCACCTGCTGGGTTATACGCTCATCCTTATTTCGATACACAACTCGCAATGACTTTAGTAGAATTTCGGAATCTTAGATCATCTGTCGTGTCTCAGGTTTGTTGCTTCTGAGTGGAACTCCAAAGTAAAACCAGGTGCCCCATGGGCCAATGATATACTTTCCAGCTTCAATGACTCTAGGGTTTAGGAATAGAATAACCTTAATAACATATCATCCGGTATAACACACACTCAATGGCAAGAGGATATTGGTTTTCCGCCTTTGAATTCGGAAAAATTTCTGTACGTCAATTTGCATGCAGTTCAGGCCCTGAAAGGGGGGTTAGTGCGGACGTTTTTGTAATTTTTCATTTCGAAAGTCAATCTGGATTGAGGGCGCACTAGCTGAAAATGTCTCGTCGAGTTGTAATGAAATGTTTGAAGATCTGTTGCTGAGCTAGACATCCGTGCTTCCAATGTCTCTATTGAATTCGATGCTCCACAACAAGATCAGCCGAAAAGAAGGGATAATGTGTCAGTTTGTCTAGAGGAAACACAGAAGCTTGCTGGAAACCTCCGACAGCCCACTACCGGTTTTACCTTTCATGGAGCTCATCAGGTAAGCACAGTCTCCGAGTTTCCCTCAGTCAGCCTCATGGTTGACCAAAACTGGGTGCATTTTGCGAAATGTACCCATTTGCATGCTTATTCAATTTTAACCGGTGACCCAAATGAAACTCACTTTCATGATATTCAGCTAGGCTTTAGTTAAGTCTCCGGGTAGAGGCACATAAGTGTGCAAATACTTCGCGAATTGCGTTCACTTTGGGTTCAAGACTAATACAGTGCTGACTGCGGGAAACTGGGGGACTGAGTCTACCTGAGTCTACCAATTGAAGGCTATTGCTGAGTTTTCAGCAACCTTAGGAATATTGTTACCTTAATGAAGTGTGCTAACTGAAGCGTGAAGCGGCCTTTGTTAAAGACATTCAGATGAATAATAGGATAAATGAGAGATTCGGCTGCGATTCGGTTACTGAAATCTTAATAGTTGGTAAATAAGAATATTTCGCGAAATCTTCAGCTTCGTTAACTAGTTGGCCTGAGTCAGAGTAAAACTACCCGTAAGACGGGAGACCTTAGTGCTTCCAAGTTCAGTTTGAAAAGAGGAAAAATGCCCTTCAACCAAAGTTAATTCAACGTAAAGTTTGTTAGATAAACTGTCGTTACACAGGAAATTGAAACGCCATAATTAAAAGCAATGAGCGGTTGTGCATTGGGTGGCTGTTGATCTGTTCCCCGAACTTGGCAACTAACTTGGAAAAGTTTTGTCACCAAATGAGGTAGGAGGACCGACCCAACTGCGCACTGATGATGTTTCTTCGTTTGGTGGCGAAACGTTTTCCAGCTAATTGCCATGCTCGACGAACAGATTAAGGGCCACCTGATCAACAACGAATAAGCGCACCCGCGCTTCCAGTATTTCCACACAGTGCCTAAAAGAAGTGATCGTATTGCACTAAGTTCATTCGCAAGTTCATGGAGCCTGTTGAAACTCCTAGTGTTTTATCTATGGCATTATCACTGGCACTCAAATTTCTGTGGGACGCCAAATTGGAATTCACTGGGTGCTGTCCAGAAAATAGTGGGGTGTTTTAAGAATAGGTACGGCGGGCACTTTTCTAGTATTAGGGCAGACGCTCACACAGCCACTTATTGTCCTCCCCGTTAGTAGGCGTTTCTTTCGAGTTATTTGTATTTGGTTGGACCAAGCGCGTATAAGCTACTCCTTGATGAATTTTTTGTTGGACGTCTGTCGTCCTTTTTCAGTGCCTCGTCTACCATATTACATACCATACCTCTCCGCTCCATACGGAGCAAACGTTTCTGTACTTGTCCTATGTGTTCTTACTAGCGTAGTGTGTCACTCAAATATTTCCTGTTTCCTGATACTACGAGTTCACACTACGCAATTGTAGTACACTAAATGAACAACCAGAAGAACGAATATCTATCCCGTTACCACTAGTTTTACATCCCAACTTTGTTCGCTTGTATTTTGGCGCTCTACACTAGGGGCAGGTGTTCGTTCTAAGCCTTCACCATAAGTTAAGTAGGGGGAATTCTGCTTTTTTACAAACCGTGAAATCACTAGCCATTGAATATTGTCATGAAAAATAGAAACCCGACATTAGGTCTCGGGCGGAAGGACCTAGCAATTCTCAGCAGGCCAAAATAATAGCAGCATCGAGTGCCGGAAAAACGAATGATGTATTTCTAAAACAATTCACCAGCGGTTAATGACACTGGCAGAAATGGCTAAATCGCACAGTCACTGGCGCTCGTGCTTCAAAGCTTTCACCTTCACGCTTGGATACCCAATTCCCGAACTAACTGAACACGCCATCGCCTCTGAAGTTTGACTGTATGTTCCACACTGTCCCGTTTTCCGGTGATCGAAACTGTAGCCACTGGAACCAGTATGCCTATGGTACACGGTTTATAGCTGATAAATGGATTGATTGATTTGCTTGGAGGAACTCGCCAAGTATGATAAAATTATTTGGACAGTGATTGATCCACTTTTTAGAAATATCTTTGGAAGGATCCTTGAAGCACTAAGTTATGGTTTAGGTTAAGTTAGGTTTTATGCATCCACAGTACCTAGCAATCTCCATGAAGTCTCTTTAGGCTCATCTGTAAACTAGGTCAATACATAGGTCATTGATACGCCATCTAATGTGGCTTGGTGCCCACGAAACTGCTTACCTTCATCAGTTCTACAAAACACACTTTAGAACTTGATTATATTCTTTTCTAGGTGGTAGATATGAAACGGTGATTTTGGTTGCTTTAGCTAACTTCCCTCATGGAAACATTGGAGTGAGTTTGGCACAGTCCGTCGGTGTACATAGCGCATACAACATTGTTACCGACCGAATACACCGATCCGTTGGCTCGAATCGATTTTCCGGTTCACTTGTGTCAGCATGGGAAGCAGTAAATCCAACTTCAGTCATGTAGGCAGTGTTTACGAGTCAGTAATACAGATATGAGAAACATTGAACAGGAAAATTCATTAGGAAAACGTAATGTAGCGGACAAGGCCTGTTTGAAGAGGTTATTCATTTGAGATATGATAGAATCGCAATTTTTCTCCCATTCCTGCTTCTGATTTGGTTTTATGAGCAAGAAAGTGTAGTTTTTGGTCAGGGTGTGTAACTTAATGGATGAGTGCCTTTCTAACTTATGGGTTTTGGAAAAAGTTTGAAGTGGAAAAAGCCCACCGCGGAAAATTTGGTCTCCATGCGCAGTTGTCTTGAATTGCCGCGAATGTAGTTGTGCTCACAGTAGGTTATTACGTTTAGAAAAAAAAGGCCGACGAAAGGCAGCAGTTAGATATTCGTATTGCACTACTCGTAAGATCGCTGGAAATTTTTCGACAGCCCACGGCCGGTTTCGCCCTTCTTGGGGCTCATCAGGTAGGCGCAGTCCTCGAGTTTCCATCAACCTTATGTTCTAGTAGCAGTTAGATGTTTTGCTTGACCAAATTCGCTGAAGTCTTGCTCGGCAATCTGCTTGGAACAGATAATTTGCAGGCCTTGCTTGTAAGTTTAAGGACTGCCAAGCGTCGGAGATCAGGCTGGGTATTACCGTTTCATAACTAAAATGCTGTTTCCTTTTAAAGAATTAGAATGCTCCGGTCATTGTCGTGCGGCTATCATCAGAAAACCACACTACCTGATTATGCCACGATCACATTTGTTCATAATTGCGGTCAAGAAGAGACTGGATCTGACCAAGGTTCGAAGGATTGTGCACCTCCATAACCCATTAAGCCATAATGTGGAGTCTCTCTCTCATATCTGGTTGGTCAGTGGGTAGAGGTCTGAATAACACAGTCTCGTGGTTCTCCAGGTTGGGGTTTGAAACAAGTTTGGTAACATTCTCCTTAAAAATGTAGGCTTCTCTGACGTTCCTACGCAAACCACCACTGCCTTGAGTTTAGGTTTTCGAACCAAAGCTTTGACTGGGGATCCTGATCGTCCTTCCGTCCACATCTGGGCGCCCTAGCAGTATCTCAACTCATCTGCAACCAAGCAGTGCACAATTACAAATAATCTAATGCATTATCGGACGTCTTGTGGTTCCACCAGCCTGGCCACATTACTTTCTGCTTACAGCGGGGTGGGTAAGCGAAAACAGGACACTATTGACGCTCCCTACTTCTTCTTCTTCCTCCACATATTCGCTGTTCTCCCTTTCCTTACCCCGTTTCTAGTGACATCTCCGTAGACTCATTATTAGCGACTGATAAGTCCGTTTACCGCCCACTGTCGCTAGCTGAAGCATCTAGAGTTGACTTGGCCACCACGATCGAGGACACTCCAGAATCATCCTTCTAACCCAAGGCTCAGTTCAGCAGCAGCATTTAACTTTCGCACTTTGGAATAAGCTGAAAACACACTGCTCTTGTATTAACATTACCTCACTTTCTATTGATATCAGCTGTCCGTCTGAAAAGAGGTTTCAGGAACCAAGTAAGGCTGTGGAACTGGCCTATCCATCGGTTGTTGCTCACTTATGGTTTCGCACCTCCAGCGAGTCCGAAACTGCTGCTACTGGTTGTGCGGTGGTTGGTGTTGTTTTATGTTACCCAGCTGAATTGGCTCTGGTTGGATCGTTGCCCGTAAAAGGTCGCCAATATGCGCTTTCTCTGGCAACGTCCTTGAGGGCGTCCAGTAAACGCGTCGATAATGGTTGCCTCTTCATCATACCTGCTTATGTCTCGACAGACTGTAGCTCTGATACACTCAAAGACAGCTTTTAGAAGCATTGAGCGCCTTGTTGCAGCAGGCTGTTTGCCGGGGGTATGAATGCACAAGTAGGTACACTTAGTGCTGCTGAGGCTAAATTGGGTGGTTGTTTAGGATCGAGACGCACGGACAACGGTGAACGCCTGATACAGTTATGTGTTGATCACAGATGGTTTCGGTGCACTACTAACTTCTGAAACAACCAAAGCCGCTTGGCCACATGGCCTTCTCGCATGTGAGCCAGCCTCCAACACTGATAGGCACCGCCATTAGCTTGGTGGACCCAGAAAGTTGAAGAGATGAAGCAGGCGAATGATTCTGGGAATGTGCCCAAACCATTTGAGCTGATTTGCGCAACAGAACCAAAGAAGCATCCGGTGAGCAAAACAACGACTGATAACAACAGCTCACCTATCTCCGAAATAGGCGACCACCTGAACACTCCGAAGAACTATTCAACGGGCCACTTACAGTTGCTCAACAGGTTTCTTAACTAGTGGCACAGCTCTGAAAACTGAATTTGGAACCTCCAACGGCTTTCGAAATGAGCGTCACCTGGCTGTTGGTTCTGACGAACTTCAACCCTCCCTGTCCCAAGGTGGCGAAATCCTCAATCGGCGCCTGTATAATTCATTTGCCTCTATCTGAGAGAAAGAGACCTTCCCAAATAGACCTTTCAAAAAAGATGCCCGATGTAAGTGTGGCAATCCCGAAGGATTTGGTTTAATACCCGTTTTAACCGGACTCTTGGCGGCACTTATTTTAACATTGTTTTACGAAGGCGCTTGAAGAAGGGACCCGAGAACAACAAGCTGGATTCCGGCCGGAAAGGAGTTTTGTGGACCATATCTTCACACTCCGTCAAGTATTAGAGCAACGGCAGACGTATAGGTCTTGCTACTTCTCCAGTGCAAGAGTGTGTTATATTCTGTCGACGGGTTATTTCCCTTCACCAAGCTTACCCAACAGGGTGAACGCCAGACTTTCTTAAATATCAAACGCTGTTTGTATTAACGTACTTTTGGGAACCTGCTAGTGGGAGAGCTCTCCAAAAGCTTTTCTGCAAGCAGCGGTGTCCAACACTCAAAAGTCTTGTTAAATTTCGCCGTTAATGAGGTCATCAGGTCATCAGGTGAGCACCGGAAGGTGTCTTAAACCTCGCTTTTCAGATTTCTTCGAGGGAGAGCCTTGTTGACCTGGAATATTCGGACGACACTGTTCTCATTTTGAAAGAAGAGCAGAAAGGACACAGCGCTAGAAAAGCTGACTAAGGTCAACCGGTCCTTTGATATGTGCTTCGCGTCCACAAGGGGCAAAATCATGCTGTGGGACCTACAGTATTTTAACATGCCTCTAAGCATTCAAGGAGTAACACTGGAAGCTGTGTAAGGCTTTAATTATCTTGGAAGTTGCACTTCCTCTGACGTCAGTGTGACAGCCGAAGTGAACGCACGAATCGCAAAGGCCAGAATTGCTTCTGACAATTTGCTCTACTTGTGGCGCCAAAAAGTCATCTCAGTGGGTCTCAAAGGATACGTGTATTGTTGTACCGCTGGGGACTTGGCCACTCTGAGTGGAAGATCTGAAACAGCTTTAGGTCTTCGACCACCAACGTCTGAGAACTACTGCCAAAGCTGGCTGAAACTAACGAATTCTAAATATGGTGACCAGGGGAGGAGTTCCGGATAAAGAAGAGGATGCTTCACTCAAAGAATGCATCCAGGATTGCAAACCAAGCTGGCTGAGCCATGGGTTACGCAAGCTAAGTTACCATCAGCTGAGACGACAGCTGCTTTCAGTGAGTATTTCGGAGCGGGGAAAACCTAGAGGTGGACAGAATTTGGCACGAGAGAAGGGAAAGAAGGATGGTACGAAAAGTTTCGGCGCCTATGGTACTGTCCACTTTCCCGGATTAGGTTCTCGTGACCCGCCCTGTGATTGGCTGGGGACAATGAAAGATTCGGCGGTTCCAATGGCTTTTGTGGCGTCAGTTCCTATCCAGATAGTCTGACTGAGTAATGGAGGTACAGGCACCTGGAATGTTTGTTGTAAGCTAGCCCGAGGTTCGCCACCCTGCCCTATTTCTTTCTTCTTTCCATTACAATGCTTTGTTCAAATAAATTGATACGGTTTTATGGCAGTGAATCACCAGTGTCTTCATATTCTGTTGATGTTAATAATAATAATAATGATGACGGCGTGAGTCGGTACCGTTCCACCGATTAACATCCAATCTACCATTTCCTTGAGTAAAACTTAGTTCATGTCCGCTATTTTCAAAGCTAGTGAAGAGTCGAATCGGCCAAAGATGTGACTTGTTGGCACCAATACTTACCCTTTCAAGTACCTGCACCTTACCCAAGAAGTAATATGCCTATTTCTTGTTTTTTTCAGTCAGGTTTAGTTTGCTTTTGAAGAAGTAATCCCATGTTTATCAGAGGTCAGCTCGATGCCACTTCATTCACAACTTTGCGCGCTGTTCAACTGAATCAGGGCGGTGTAGTTTACTGAGGTCTTTTTGCTACCAAACTGACAGGCAAGTGCTTAGCCAATATTTTCGCTCCTACTTAATTTAAGTCGGTTCATCTATTACCTATTGGAAGGACAGTTTGGCTGATGCAGAGGAAACGTTTCTAACGTATTTACAGATGTATGGTAAAATAACCGGTTTTCATGTGTCGTTCAGTTCTGAACACTAATGACAAAATATACTTCTGATTTCAGATGGTGAAACACACCATATTGTCGATTCTCCTTGTCAGCGTTACACTCCGTGTTTTTTACTGCTTTCCGGACTGTAAACCCAAAGAAATCAAACATAATCTTGGTGAACCATGGAAATTGGACCCTTTCAAATACGTCAATTTTATGTACGGATATTCACCGGATTTCCTCGGGGGTCTTATTGGAACAGTCCTAATGGAAGAGTTTCCATGCAAATTGAATGCACACAGCAAGGCGTGTAAATTTTTTATTATACCGAAATACTGTCATCTGGATTTGAAACTCCGAAAAAACCTGACCAGTACTAGTGACCGTGCCCAGTGCCCACCACCATTCTTGAAGTTAACTCCCAAAGATGTACAGAGAGAGAAAAGTTGGCTGATTAAGAGCGCAGTGACGGGACACGTGGGACAGTATGACACGACGCGAATCACGAAACTGGAGAGCTTCTTTGAGCAGTGCATTGCAAATTGCACCGGATTGAGGGTAATTGCTGGAACAAAGCATTGTGACCTACTCAGCTTTGTGAACCTCCTGAGTGAGGGAAGGAAGTTGCAGTCAAACCAGTTGTCGTGGGATATGTCAGCTGAAAATATCTACGGTGAGTCTTGTGGGTGCCTCATGGCTAGACATACGCATTTTGCAATGAAACCATGAGGGTGCTTCGATATTCAAGTCATTTTTACAGCTTCCCAATCCTCCAATTAGGGGCTATCACGAAGAATGCGGTGTGGAACTCCACCAACAAAGCTTACCACTAGTTATTGGGATACAGTGCCTCTGCTAAGGGCGATTTCCATGATGACTGTAGAGAAGACTGATGCTTCTTCCCCTGGTACGATAAGCGCAAAGAGTACTAGAAAGTTTTAGGTAACCCGGATAGGGAGAAGAATACATAGTTTAGTGTTTTGGATGTTTTAGCACATGTGATATTCATATCCGAACTTGAATGCCGATCAACCACCTCATCCAAATATTTCTACTTTCAAACGCAGGTCCGTGAACAGATTTACCCTAATCCAGTAGCCACAGAAGTTCGCCGTTTGATGAACCTGGAGTTACGCCAGGTAGTATGTTTCCTGTAGCACTGTAAATATTTTTGTTATTGTCATTTACTAAAGCACTAGAGTTGTTCCAACTCGCAAAACACGAATGTGACGTCCGAATTCACGCGATACTCGGTAGGAACCTGTTTGAATGTGTCCTCGCTTCAGGCTACAATTTTAGGGTGTGCAGGAACTGAATCGGTCTAACGAAAATGCATTTCATGACACAAGCGAGCGTTCGCAGTTCAAACTGGTGGGAAAAAGTGTTTCCTCTATGCAAGAAACACCACTCAAGAGCACACTATCAGTGTACCCTATTGAAAACGGAAACTCTTCCTCAGCTTTGCACTTTGCAAGATTTCTGAATGAGCACGACAAAACTGATCAGCGACCGTTGTTTGATCTAGGTGACCAACACACCTAAAAACACTTTTCACTTGACCGTAATAAGAAACCGAATGACAGAAATCTTGATGTCTTTTTAAGCCACAGTAGAGCGCCTTTTGCAGTTAACTAGTATATCAGTATCAGAGACTGCACTTGTTGATGGCAGAAAGCAAGTCATGGTATCTATTGCAGAGCCATTGAGAGGAAAACAAATACAAAAGACGTTTACAATAAATGTTTCGGTAAATATAATATATATATATATACAATATATCTCATAAAATTAATCGACACGGTGGTCGAGGATTCTTCTAGGCATAATATTGGAGCTCTAAATGAAACCACCCATTTCCAAATATATACCTTCCCTGCATGGTCAGTGAAGTGCGATATCAGTTCGTGCATGAAACACCAGACAAACCCGATAAAATTTTTTGTATCAAGATTTTTACACCAAAAATAGGGTTGGGGTTCTCACTAGAGCCCATGATCAAAACGGTGAAGGATTACATTGCTTGCTTGAAGTCTGAAATGATCTAACGATGCTTCTGATGCAGTTGTGTGGAAGAATCATTGTGGATGATCTATTGGCAACGAAACCGTGGAACTCAGCAGCGAGTTAGGAAAACTAGCCTTGTAGTGGTCAAACTAGGGTTGATAGTGTGAGAAGATTTTGGCGTTTTTGACGACTCGTTCTTCGCGTAACTGAGGCCGATCTATGCGGAAGACCCTAGAAGTGCTGTACAGTGGTTTCATTTTTATTGGTAATCAACAGCAGGACACAGATCACAAAACTTCGGTAGGAAGTTTCGAACCAGCGAGCTTCCAGTTAGTAATTTGAGCATGTAGCCTTCCGGCCACGAGTTGATCAGCAGCGTGATAAATTGCCAGTTAGGCAGGACAAAGTGCCACTCATTATTTGGTCACGGAAACCACATCAAGTGGTCACATATTAACCGACTCCTCGAGCGACGACTTCTCAGATTGAAGCCCCACTTATCCTTCCCCTGAGCTGCTTATGATATATAGCTCAGAAGATAAATAAATTCACACGATGAGTGAAACGTTCAGCCGAGAAGACCACGTATGTGACCACATGCTGTGAATTCACTGGTTGAAGATGAGGGCGCTGTATCCCACCTAAGTACGTGTTAACCATAATTCTGATCAGCCGCTCATGGGCAGACGATTAAGTCATGTGACTACTGGCCGAGAGGTTGTGAGTTCGAAACTGAGTTTCGTCAGCTGCGCACTTCTGATGATTCCCAACAAGGATGAAACAACCATACAGTTATTCTTGACTTTTCAGCATAGATTGCCTTCGCTTACAGGACAAATTCTACTTTAAACTAATGAAGCGAAACCTAACCTGGGATGTCGAAGAGTTTTCAGCAGCCTTACCAGTAGTTTATTCCGTCTAAACCTAGATTTAATTTTTAATTTATTAGCATAGAACTTTGGCTTTTGGCTGCTTTTGACAACAGTACCCACAACTATTTCGCTTGACTTTCTATCCTTTCTTATTCACATCACAGGCTTGTACCTCTATTGGTTGTGCAGTTTCGCTTGGTCCAAACTTCAGCAGGCAAACACAGTTGATATGGGACTACTCGCCCTATGTCCAAATCCATGTTCCCTTCGTCGTGGGGTCTGTGCTCGCGTGCCAGACAGTCTTCCTGTCGTTCGCAGCAGTCCAGTAATGTATGCGATAAGTGAAAGCAACTGCATTCATTTGGGGACAGACTTAATGAAAGACAACTTCGAGTGCCTTTGTAAACCAGTGAGCTTTAATCGGATGTTGGCATAAGTTCCTTATTGATTTTGACATGTCTGTACATTTATTTGGGAAATTTTGACGCCAGTTATGAAAACTTTGTCTAGTATTTTAATCACCGTACCGTAAACTCCCCGAACTAAACCTGTGGCGATATAGGCATTTAAGCAGATGTGAAAGGTGTATATCCAGTTTATTTAGAGAAGGCAGTTCACATTAAGCCGACTTGTTTTCTTGGGGGAAGTTTAAGTCTTGTGGGTGAATTTGTTTTTACAGTAAAAATTAACTTGGGATCGTTCGCGTCTTGCTAGTAGGTCAAATAAGAAGTTAACTTGATCAGTATAATGCAGACCAGATACTGGCTGATAGTTCAAAAACGCAACTTCCGGTGTAATAGGCGGATGGCACAACTCAGGATCATATATTTTCAGTCGCTCAACTTGCAACCCTCATATTATTAGTACCATTATGATCCAGCGGCCTTTCTTTACCCCATTAACAGGGCTACAAATGGAGTCAAGAGAACAAACAGTGCAATAAGATAGATTTATGTGCGGAAGATACAAATCTGTATAATCTTGGATTGCTGTCAGAGGAGGAACGGTTATGTTCCTCCGTTGGGACACTTCGCTGCGTTGCCTTACAATCCCAACCCCTGAAGCGACCGTATCATTACGAGTTGGAAGAGCAGTACTCAAGAGACTTACAATTGGTTTCCAATCACCATTGCGTGTGCCGCCCCGGGTACATGGGATATCGATGTCACCGACTTCGCGACGCATGTATCGAGGTTAGTTTGCTGGTGCACATGTATCTGTCCAGCGCGTAGACTTGATAAGTCCTTGTGCATTCAAAACAAATGCATTTCAGTGGTAGCGGTTGTTCTATGAAATATCGTGAGTTGGTCCAATTATAAGTACCCGTCTACAAGTATTCACTGAGGGAATCCAAAGGCGTTTATCCATTTGCATTACACAAATAAATCATGAATACCGGATAAGCGAGCAAAATTTACCAACACGAAAGAAACTACCGTATGTTCATGCGAAAACTTCAGGGTTTCAGACGACATCACTGAATCTATCATGTTATTTGGATGCAAGTATTACCCACGTTCACCGGAACCAACACCTTAAAACTGACAAGCCTATCGGAACTTGGCAAATAAAGTGCACAGTTTCATTGCGAAGTATGCCGTTATGTTGCACGTTTGTTACAAGTAACTGTTTTGAGAGCCGATTGAAAAATTGAAATAATTAGTTGCGATTTTGTCACTTAAAAAATCATACAGTTTTTCCTGAAAACCTATCAGCCACAAAGGCATAAATCTTGTGACCTAGAAACTTAGCTCGAACTGACAAAGCTGTAGGCTAGAGAAGTGTCACAAAAGTACAAAATTATTTATAGCCCCTGGAAACTCGACTGTAAAACCAAGAAACGGAATCACCGTTGCAAACGTTTTTGAAATAGTTGTTAGGATGCGGAGGATGTCTTCTGCTGGATCTCCATTGCATCGTTTTCAGGGCCGCTATTCTTAGAAATAACAATGTCGACTTGAGTATACGTAAACGAACAAACTCTCATACACCAGGAAACATGGTTGTAATTCTGTCGTGGAATAATCTGACGGCTAAAGAAGTATTTCTTGTAAGTTATCGGCTTTGCATGTAAATATTTCACTGTTTCGAAGGCCACCAAAGAGGCGAATAATTGCGCAGCAATTGATTAAGCAGTAGCCAAAAGGTCAACGGACACGTGAATCACTAAAGTGAGGTCGATAAACCACCTCCGATGAAGATGATGACACTGAATCTAACATTCACTAATATGAATAAAATTTTGTCGAGTACGATACAGAAGTCCGTGGAAATCCGCCTTATCCTGTTAATTCTCCAGCTGGGTTGGCAGAGTGAACTGTCGCTTACATCATTATTTACAACTAAGAAATCATCAACTATTGTTTTCACACTGAGTTCCTGAGTGTAGATAGCTTCTGCGGCTTTCTAGTGAACTGTCAAATGTATCCCTGTTCCTCTTGATGGATCCTTTGAAAACAATTCGAGCAGACAATGTTTGGTTGATGCTGGAACTGCTCTATGAGCTCACTAAGTTTATTTCCTCTTCAGTCAAGATGATATCATTAGTGCGTCATTGAGTGCAGGAGCGGTGACCCAAAAATTCAGGGCAGCGGGGTGTTACTCGCCGGTGAAATTACATATACTTTTTGTGTTGTTTCGCACACAATTTGCGTGACATCTAATTACTGTTTCCCTAATCAGAGCGAAACTGTCGGACATCCACCTGGCAATAGCGCTTGTCGAACATTCTTGGGCAATAAATGCAATTCAGTGGTAGGAACCAATCGATATCACTGCGATTGTTTGGGTCAATCGAAGCAGAACGGGTCATTGCCATTTGCAAACTGTTATTTGCAGAAAACTATATGTGACGAGGTGAGTGGTGTTTTTATTTTTTTCTGGGGTTTCCAACTTTTTCTGACGACCTCCAACTGTCATGGAAACAATTTGGTACCGGTCGCTCAGTGAGACAGAGGGTACCCATAAAAACAATAAATCTCGTGATTGGGGTGAAAGATACACTGATATGATGATTGCCATTAGTTTCAATTTTATGATAAACCGGACGTTTAATTTTCAATAAACTACCTAAGAAGCAGTTGCAAGCAAGAAGATGCCCAGAATTTTTAAACTGCAAACAATTTGGTCCCAATAAATTTACGGTTTTTTGGATTCAAGGTTTTTGTAGATTAATTTATCTTTAAGTATCCATTTGTCTGCATGGCTCCAGTTGGCAATACGGAATTCGCACCTGACAAATCATAAGAGACTTTTCCGCGGGGTATATTTCAAATGACTCATTTAAGTGTGTTTGCAGCATAGTTCGACCAGATAGAGCGAAGTCATGTGAAAGAAGAATGAGGAAAATCCACACTGTTACGATGTATTCCCTCAGAGTGGAACACACACTTGGTGTAACATTACCAAAGTTTACCTGACATTCGAAACAGAGTAAACGTTCGTGCAATAATTCGATATTAACTCCAAGTTTACATCTGCATTATTGACAATATTAACAGTATACTTTTTGTGTGCACCTCTGACAACCTTTGTAAGTTAGTCAACACCCTGTGTATACGTGATAGTAGTCTGCACGTTTGAACGCAGATTTTTTTTGGGTAGCTCTCTTATCATAGCAATATTGCAACCGTATCTACCCAGACCACATAGTACTTTAAAAAGTTGTAATAAAGCATCACAAAGCGTGTTAAACTTATGCTTCAATGAATGTTCCAACACAGGTCAGCAAATTATTCTTCACCGCCTTCTGACCGTTTTGAACGACATTATCTCTTTATGTCTTCAGTGTGGCCATGAAACAGTCGACTTAGGCAGGTCTTTCTTTAAATTTCTTTATCACCGTGTGAGTTGAATTCAGGTGCATACTAGTCCGAGTTGTGATGAACTGAAGTCACGTCCTTCATGGAGAACAATGTAGATCAGCTGATTGAAACCAAATTCAACCGTTTCAGATAATCTGTCGCAATCGAGGAACCTGCATACATTCACCAGACAATAGCGCTTTCAGATGCATTTGCACGTTTGGCTGGTATGGTGATTTCTGTGAACTTCGTGATGTTCGCGTTTGGTAAGTATAAACCCCCTCTGGTTCACAGTGACGTTTTTTCGAATGCCTGGACTGTCCTGAAACATGCGGAGTTTTGGAATACCTCACTGTGCTGGAAAGTCCTTTCTCAGGCATCTCTGTCCACATTTAGTTCTTACAATACTTGGTAGTTGAACCCATGGTGTGAGAACACAAGAAAAACCAAGGCAAAGCGTAATGACACGCAGTTAAGTCAGCTGCTTCAGAACGCAAAAATAAAGCGTCATCGTCTACAGAAGACGTTGTTCGGGAGTGAGACTTTCGTTGCATTGTTCTGGCTAGGAAATGCTAGGAACTGAAAAAGTAACGACCCATTCGGTGGTGAATTGGCGTTGAACTTTTCGCAACGGCAAAACGCTCATGGGCAGATAGCTAGTAGATGAAAGGTGGGCAGTGATGAGACAAGGTTAAACCTGTGTGCGGATTTTGGTTGGACAAGCCCGCACCTGCGAAACGAAAGTCAGCATCAAAATGTCACCTGCTATTATTTTTTAGATACCTTGTCCGAGTTTATCTCACAAGACAGTATCTTGATTGGAGTGAAATCGAATGTTACGTCCACTATATTTCAGTCAGACTCAATGTTTGATGCGACACCAGTCTTCTCAGCCTTATTCGCACCGAATTTGGTGCACTCAAGCTTGCTCGTCATGTACTAATCGTACATTCCGGAGAACCTCAGTGGAAGCTATGGGCATAGTTACCACATATCATGAACAGCACATTTTGCATTCAGTTCCTGTTTCTTACAGTCAACCGGCGAACACAGATAGATATTTTCAGCACACCACTGTTATAACAACGCAGAGGTTCAGTGTTCTACACCTTTATAAGGCTGGGACTGGTACCATTCAAAACGAGCATTTGGTTACGTATTGCGGACACTACTTGCCAGTGGCGTTGAGTCCACCCCAATAGAACGAAGGCAAAAGCGGTCATTAATGTAGACTTCGGTCTCCACGGCCACATTTCCAAAGCAATTTTAATATTAAGCTCGACGTATACTCCCACTTTTCATCTGAAATTTCTCCGCCGATAGCAGCAGACGTCTTTAGTTCTGTTATACTAGTGTGAGATGCCTTGATAACGCCATCCTGTTACCATAGTTTGTCATACGTCAATGTAGAAGAAAGGAAAGCTATCTGTTGTGAGAATTTGCATTCGTCTGGGTCTTGGCAGTCTTCCATAGGTCATTTGAAAGCTTTAGTTTCATGTGCGTGGGAAGTGGCAGTCGTTTAGTCGTGTGAAGTCTGTTCCTAATCCAGAAGTTCCCTGTTGAATATATATACAGCATACCAATTATCAATACTATCATTCGTCTGATACTGCTTTTTGTCGATTACATAGTTGATTCATCTATCACCTAGGACCGTAATCTATATTTCCACTTGGTACCGGCAGTCACATTACAAGCACTGTAAACCTGATGGGTAATTTCAGAGGTAGCCTCCACGTTATGCATTACCAGGTCAGCATGGCACTCTTGGAGCGTGTGCTCTTCCACAATATGTGCTGGGTCAGGCTGGCAGAGGCGTGAGCGAAACTGTCGGATTCCGGTAAACAAATCCACCGGTTTTGGTGAATGTCGGGGTCACCACTTTGAGCTGCGTCCTTGCGATACTGGGTAAGTTGACTGGTTCAAATCACATTCCGCCAGATGTCTCTTATTCAGCCAAAAAACAGTTGTAAGAGCTGAAGATGAATTTACCGTGTGAGAAGCTACGAACTCTGCATTGTTTTAAGAGACACTCGAGATCATTGAAGACAAAACGGGTGAAGGGGGTAGTAGTACCAATTTACTGAGGTTGGAGTCGGATTTACTTAGTCCTTCGGGATGATTTCGTGCGCTGAACTTCTGGAAAAAACAAAAGCCTCATTTAGGCTATTCGAAGTTTTGATTTGGAGTGAATTTCGACGCAGTAGTACAGCAATATCGGCATAACTTGGACTATGAAGCCTTCTCTTAAAAGGCACGGAAGTAGAAGTCGGGAAGTTTATTTGAATAAAACGCTTCCATATATGCGGTGCCGATGACCCTTAACAATACCAAAACACTGGGTACAACTCCAGCGGGACGAACCCCACAAATCTCCTTTATGCGAAAATGCAAACGATATTCACATGTTGCTCTGCATGAAAAATGTTTGCCATGAATCGACCAGTAATGTATTATAGTATGATGCCCTTGAAATCCCGGATTTTATTGATATCTAAAAACCAGATAAGCTGGTTTCTGTTCGAACGGTGCATTCAGAAGCCGCTTACTTAAAACTAACAGACTGTAGCTTGTATGTCTAAACAAATCAGATAAAGAAGATTGTTTCTTTTTATTTGTTGCTTGTGACTCAATAGTGGATAGAAACATTTGCGTTAGTTTTAAGTACAGCTCCCGGTGCAACTCCTCCCGCAAATGTAACAAGGCTACGCGCAGTTTGTTCGAGATTGACTGTGATTCCAGCTGTCCGAATGATCAATTTCTCATTAGGAACGAAGAACCACTAACAAAATGATGCTCTACACACTATGTTTTACCTGTGAAAGATGAGCGCCTAATTTCCTACTGGTGATTTGCTGGGTCCCTTCGAAAGTAAGCCTGATAATCGTGCTGCGTGTGCACCGAACTGACAGTAGCTGCCTCAACTGTGGTGAAGCACCTTGAATGAATAATTCTTGGATGAATTGCAGGTTACTTTCGCTGGCTATGACATAGATTTACGGATTTCTATCAATCTGGCTGGACGCAAATAGCTTACACTGGATATGCGAAAATTCCATTCATGTAAGAAAATTAGAACGGACGTTTTCAAAACAAAGAGTTAGCGCAGACGTTCACAAATTTCCCTTTGGTAAATCAAGCCACAACTATCTACAAATAGAATAAATGCATTTCGAATGCTAAGTTCTATTAATCACCTCCGTTCCAGATGTGTGCATCCACTACGAAGTTTCCTTCCAACTGCCAAATTGGTCGTTCTCTTCTCCATCTACCTACTTGGACTGCAGCTCGCAGTTGGCGTCGTCTATCTGTTACTTCGATTTGAAATGTATTCATCAAGGTCAGCAGAAGAAACGACTGATGAAAGCGTTTCCGATTCATTGTGATTTGACCCGTGTGCAAGCTGCCGTAATTTTCTACTCGGAATTTTCATGATGTAATGGTACATCTCTATGGGACTTTGATATAATGTTATTTGTGACTTCAGAATGGTACGTGTGCCCTCGATCTCCTATGGACTTTGTTTGTTTCAGGCCCCTGGAGCGGTTTAAAAGATTTTCGGTAACCAACGGTTGCCATTTACGTAAATTTACACGGCGTACAAGTCGAGTGAGTAGAATTTTTGGGTTCTGGACCAGCTGAGATCAGTGGTATGTCCGTACGTTTCAGTTCCGAATCCTGTAACGTGCAGCAGGTCGTTCGATTCTGAACAAAAGGATGGTTGACTCAGTAATTTGGACTGGTGAAGTCTGTATGTAGTCAAACCTCCGTGACTGGTAGACATTCCTTACTGTCATCCAATGAACAATCACCGACAAATCCTCCAACATCTTTTGATGGTTTGACAGGAGAACCGTCTGGTCTGGGTTCCCGGGTTTACTGCTTTCGATGCCCCTACAAAATTACTTTCTATGGCCTGTTATTTATTCTTATTTGTCATATTTTGATTTATGTATGTACGTATCTGCAAATAACCCACCTTCAAGTTATCGATGAGGATGAGAATAGGGCTTGTACATTACAGACAAGACGAAAATAGGCAATCAGGATCGTTAGAAGCGTCCGTGCACAATAGCACTGTGAGTAGTGGCTTCAGAAATGTTGGTTTAAGGTTACTCACGCAGCCTACTCGTGCGTGCATCATCATGTCCCTAAAACTCAGGATACAAGTTTAATGGCTGTTTGACCCTGGAAATATGTTGGATGGTGCGTAAACGTAATTGTTGTTTGCAACTGCATCGCAGTCCTAACACTCTTAGTGTATCAGATGACATAGACTGGCATTCTGGTGGGAGACCAAAACCTGAATAGGCGAAGCGGAATGAAAACAGAACAACAGCTCGAGACTTAGAATGGAGGAGAAAGCGATGCAGTAAGCAGGATTAGTCTTCTTTAAAATTGTGTAAAACCAAGAATGTAGGCAGTAGGTTCCAAACATTTACCCTAAAATCACACGCCTATATTGATGTATAAGTTCTTCTGCTGTAAACCGTGTTCTGCTTACTCGTACAGTTTTGTTACGATTTTCGTGAATTTTACTGGGTTAGACTGCTGCTTACTGGTGAGCACCAGCTCTCAGATTGCAGAATAATAGGTCCTGTGGTCCATGTAGTAGATGCCAGGTGACGATCAGCCTTCACATGAAATTAGAAGATTAGTGAATATTTTTTTCAAAGCCTCGGAAGCTGTCTTCAAATCGGAAGACGTTTTTAGGCTAATATGTGAACAATCAGCCACTATTACTCCCAATTAGCATACTTTGACGTTATTTATCAGGTGCATAAATGACACCGTTTAACCTCATTCACTGGGGCGAGGGCATAATGTAGGAGCAGTTGTAACCAGTTTGACCAAAATATTAATTGCGGATCAAACTAGTGAACAATGGATCCTTTAAAGACTTACTTATAAATAATAACACAATGACTGTCATACCAACCAAATGGAACATGCGGACTGAGCCATTGTTTCAGTCAGGATGTTGAGGCTGGATTGAAAAGACAGACCTTCCGGTCAGTAAGTCCACAGCTAAACTAGTGAGCTCCCTCGATTTCTTAAATTCGTAACTCGTGCCATAAAACTACTTTTTTGTTAAAAAAATATTTGTTTAAAAAAAAATACAAACTAGGACAAACCCACTGACTTACCTTTCCACCCGGAAAATATTGACTCCAAAACATTATTTACGTCAGGAAGTCTCGATATTAGAGCAAATTTTAAAGTTCCTAAGCTGACAGAATACTAGTATTTCAAACAACCTAGGCTTTCATCGCTCTATAAGCTATAGTATTAGATACATAAACACAAATATTTTGACGCCAGTTAGCTTTCACATTCCTGCGAGAATCCATCTGGGAGAGGTCTCATCGGTTTGTCTGCAGACGATTTCCCTTCCACTTTAAATTCAGCTGATTCAACTGGTTCATAAGATGAAATACAGCCCTAATCACTTCAACATCATGAGTAGCCACTTCAGGAACAGTAAGAACAATCGTGCTGCTGCCACGCCTGGTTCATTGAATGATCCTCACCATGTGAAACAAGCAACGGGGATGAGGTTTCCAGGCGTCTTACATACAGAACCCTCACATTAGAGTAGGAAAGCCAGAGGTACCAAAAAACAAGGCACGGTCGACTCGCATTCTCTCAATGAGGTTGAAGTGTACTCAAGCGTCGGTCACGAATAAAGAATGCCTACCAAGCGTCCGTCCCAGACAGAATAAAACAAGGAAGCACGTGATCTATGAATCAAGCCTGAGTAAACGTACAGTGAGAAACAAAAAAATTATATGTTCACATACATGTTCACCTGCTGAGACGTACAAATTCGGATGAGTCCAGCGTGTGCTGGTAGAGTAGTAGTAACACGCTCGCCTCGCATGTCAGATGTGCGGAGTTCAACCCCCGGCCGGACCATAGGATATGCACTGCTGATGAGCTCTAATAAGAGCGAAACTCGAGTCCAGTGCTTCCCCCCTTTGGTGTGGACTCACCAGAATGATTGCGTCAGGACAGGGGGGAGATTGTTCTAATGAGAGTCATGTGAGTATGTGTTCTAAAAAATCCCGCAACCACCAACACCTGGAAAGAATATATAACTGCTAGATCGATATCTTGCTGACCTGCACTCGTAAAATCAACAGATGTAGTGGATGGGGAGCGCACATCCGTGCTAGACAAAGCGAGGCACTGAACATACCTGCTGAACCCCTGGTCAAACCTTTCGAATAGCATGATTAACGTGGTTGGTTGTGATACTTTGAAACGGATTCGTACCCTGTTTCGTCATCGTTAAAGCAGTCTCGCTAACTTTCGGTGTAATAATAGAATAGTCTGACGACCAAAAGTAGCTTCCAGAATGCTTGAGAGGTTGTGTGGATAGTTGTATCCACCTATTCCTGTGATATGGAAGTAAATAACAGAGGAAGTTTGCGTAAAACGTGATGATACTGTTTTTAAGCGGGGCGATCTAGTATCAATGTAGGATGTGTTTACTAGAATCTGCGTGGTAAATGACCCTCGGAAATTAAGCGTATAGAGTTTTTATATTTCGTTACAACTCACCTTTGATTTTGGATGAATCTCCTAAAATACTCATTCAGTATATCCAAGTATCAATGAAGTTAGAAGGCTTTTGTAGGATGGTATCGTTTGGAATGCTTTTGCCAACCATGGCACGCCCTACATAAATAATGAACAAGTGAACGTAAGGCTAGAAATTCAAAATAAACTCAAAATTCAAATTATTCCTGAAATGAACACAGCACAAAACCAGGTCACGCGGATGGAGTTGACGTCTGACTCAGGTCTGTGGGCAAAGCCCTGATCTAAATCATGCACTCTTCAAAGCTCGAAGGTGGGCTTCGTGCTTGCCGTAAAGTGTTTAAATGCTACCGAACTGTCAATCTGATGACGACAGTTTATAAGCTGGTTGGCGGGAAAATGAGATTCCAGCCAAACGTTGATGAATTCATCATTATTCACATCACAGTGTACTATTGATTGGGACTTCCGCTATACCAGATGATCATGCTTTGTTGGTCCGTCACCATAGCTAACAGTCCGTGTTAGACAGTAACAATTATACGCAAAATTGGTCATACCCAGGGTTTATGTTATCACGCATATTTTACACATATAAATATATAAATATATATATATATCAGGCTTGTTAGTGTGCGTTTTGTAGGTCTACATTTTCAACATTTGCATCGGGTTCATTGTCCGCAAGCGTACGTTTTCATCTCTAGGTCATTCGAATGAGCAAGTCATTCGGAAGACATGCATCAGCAGGAAATGTGGCATCATAACAATGCCCAGAGTCATCGTTTACATTGTACGACTTAACCCTGAATTTAGTCCATTCTTAAAGAATAAATCTGTCAACTGGAACCAATATGAGGCGTTTAAAGTTGATGGGTTACTATGATTCACTAACTCACATACATGCGGAAGCAATTTTCTGTTAGGCCCTTACTCGCCAAACAAACAAGGAATAGACCGTGTTTTGGAGAAACGCACTTTAAAGCCACCTAGTGTACGCTCCCTTTGAAGATACAATGAGTATACTGATCTTAGAATCTTCGACGTCTTAACAGATCACTGGCTTTTATCGAATATAACAAATTCAACTACTTCACCATATCTAAACATGGCATAGTATTTATAAGGTCGCTGAAAGCCCTCAAGCAGCCCACGACATGTTTAGTCTCCGTTGATGTAGTTTCCGAGTTTCCGTCAACCTCATGTTCTACTTAACCCAAATTGGACAGGATTTGATGTGTGGTCTCATTTGCCTACAAATTTGGTCCTTCAGGAGACTCAGCTGCGTCCAGCTGAATCTCTCGTTTATGAATGGTTCCAAGAAGGGCGAAACCGGTCGTGGACTGTCGAAGAGCCTTTAGCAACCTTATGATTTAGTGTGCTCCATCTAGATAACAAGTATCCATATTATTTAGAACACTCGCCTATTAATGTTTGCCTTTGCTGTAGGCAAAGAGACTCGAGGGGATGCTACACACCTATCTCGAGAGACAGAATGCATCAAATTGTGTGTAGAGATCGGTAGGATGATTATTCCAATATGAATGGAGGTGAAGCGTCGAGGTCTTTATAATTTGCTGGCCAACAACAATGCCGCCGAACAAATGTACACTGTGTTCTCGAAAACAAAACGCTTCGTGAAATAGACACCACACCCTTGGACCGGGTCTCATGTTGTATGAGCATGAAAAATTCATGAGATTCCAAGAAGTCAGACAAAAATGCCTTTTAGCAGAACGTAGGCGAGTGCTTAAGAACCCAAGGTTAGTTTTGCATGGCGCAAAACAGAGTACAAGCCTCTGTCCGTCATCCTTCAATGGTTAATAATAAAGAAAGTTTAATTTTAGCAAGCTCAAATGAGTTTTACTGTCTGGAACACAGAATGCATCGGAAGCGAACACACGCGATAAAAATCCTAAGAATGAGGTGTTTTGTACAGCTGTGGTATAGACACTTTTCCCCTCAGATTGTATTCAGAATTTATCAATGTGTCGAAATGTTGGTAGCTCGGGTGTGTGTACTGGTGGTTGATCAGATGGTCGTTGATCTGTTCACCGAGGTTGGCAATTGGCTTGCGTACCGACAATGTCTCCTTGACTGGGGACGAAACGTTTGCAAACTAATTGCCAAGCTCGGCGAACAGGTCAACGACCATCTGATCAGCCATCAGAAGTTATCAAGTTGTCCATGGCCAAATACTGAATGAGAACTTTTTGGGTGCTTCCAAGTCTAGAGCAAATTATGGATACACGGTATGCAGTTGATGCATCTCGCCTGTTCGCAGATGATGCAGTGCTGCGTTTTATGGTAAAAGACACTCAAACAGCTCAGTTCCAAACAACAGTAGAACAGTCGGTTGAAAAGAGTAATAACTCATCCACCGACAAATACTCCATTTGCAGAGGAATTTGGTTTTGACAGGAGACTCAACTGAACCCAGTTGAATCTCTCACTTTTGATGATCGGCTTCAACTTAATGTACTGCACCAGTCCGTCTCTTGTCTCATTTGGTACGGTATTCGAGATACCGCAATAGGTTGTTACCTGCACGTAACACAATACAATACGTAACACTACTTCGGCAGCCTACTATCAGTTTCACCCTTCTTGGAGCTATCGAAGAGTTTCCAGCAACCTTATGAGTGGTATGCTGCGTCTAGAGAGTCACTCACTGTTTACGGTGAAATGAATCTTTCGGGTAGCATCTCCCGGAAGAGATTCTACTGAGTCGCCAATCGTTTCAGTGACAAATTTTCCCAAACACTGGGAGGGTCGACTTATGTGTCTTCAGTTTTTCAGTGTTATTTGTCTACTTTACGTTCAGATGCAAACATGTGTAGAAGGCCAGTCATTTGCTGACCGTAAATAAAGAATCACTGTCACTAAGATCTGAAGCGGTTGCATCAATTATTCAATGAAGAGCTTGAGACATCTCGTAATGGATTCAAGTGTGTGAGGAAAGCGTGATATTCTTGAATGAATCTGGTCACTGTTGCATGTAAAAAGTAAAAAATTTATTAGAAGTGCAACGTCCCGGCAGCAGCTAAGGTCCAATCTGCTGGTTTAACAGAGGTTCATCAGGGAAGCAGATTCCAAGATTCCTTGCGAACAGGCTACAGTAGAACATCAAAATTTTGCGGAGGAGATTTGAAGAATATGAGCTAACAGTGGCTAAGTATCAAACGACAAATATGGTTGTCTATGGAGCAGGATTTACACAGGAAGTAACGGGTCCAGGGTTACAAAATCCAGACAAGTTGCAATCAGTAGCGAGTCGCTCAGCGCCATGAGACAATGTAGTTGTAGCAGAGGACCAACTAGTATTTACACGCGTGGCTCACAAAATACTTTCGATTCATTGTTTGCAGTAGTTTTGTAATAACCTCCAAGTTATTCTATTTGTTTGCGTGCCTGGGTACTTGCCAATGAACGTCAGTGGTCTTTAAGGTTTTGAAAAATGACTGATGGCAGTTGACTTTCACGGATCCGTAGAAGTCGTTGAGAAAAATTCTCATTCGCCCTGGACGTCATTTCTAGGAGAGCGCTTCAACGTTTTCGCTATACGACCGCCAGTTATTTGCTGAACTGGGACATTTGGTTGGAAAGTTTGGCAGCCAAATTTCCCAGCTTATTACAACTTGATGTACCAATATTCCATTTAGTTACGCTTTCAGTAAATTTTGACATCCGGATGTCTGATATTTTCGGTTTGGCGAATCTAATCTCTCTATCAAAAAGACGGCTTTCTAACTCTTTTCTCTCTTGGTCTAGTTTTTGAAGGATGTTGAAGGGAATGGACCCTTATGAATGCTTAAGCTTCCTCGAAGCCATGAATCTGAACCTCAGAAGCTATTGGCTCTGCTCTTGTCTCAGCTTCCTGCTTCATCTAACTCGGCTTCGTCCCCCTGCTAGCACCTTTATACTGGCATGAATGAATCTATTCTATCGTTGCCATGTGACTACTACATAAATTACACAGTATTGTTATTGGTGAAAGCTTGTTTGATGGGACCTGTTTTACACTTGCCAATTGTGATATGTTTCAGCATGACAACCATGCCACCCCCATTTAGTTGCGAAACAATTCCGTCAGTTTAACTCCAGTTAAGTGCACTACGACTGTGTTTATACTTAGACGTGGTTATCATCTAAATGATTTTCAACCCGTTCTATTCTCAATAACCATGACTGTTCAACTCTCAGTGCAAATGAGGGGCTAAAGTATTCTGGGATCTGTCGCAGTATGATAACTCTCGTGGGATTTTTAGTTTCTGTCGGACAATAAGTGGCTTAAAATGCTATTCTTTCACTAACTGGATGCAACATATTTGCCAATGTCGCTTCCATTTTACCGTATTATTCATTTGCAGCTTTTGTGACCCATAGCAAGTCGACCTTACCGCCATCGAGTGTTGTGTTAGACTGCAGTTCTCTTCCGGTAAAATATTCCTGGAATTCTTCAGTTCAGCTTGATGGATGGATACGTCAAAACATGTTCAACTCTTCTCGATATGATCTTTCATTATTCGGTTTGTCCCCAGAATATCGACAAACTAAAACGTCTTCTTTAGCTCCCCTTTACTGCTTTTGCACACAAGAAATTCTAACGCAAAAACTTCACAGTTTACATTTAATTGACTCATAAATTGGCTGATATAGTTTAAGTGTGAGCTATTAGAGCTGCTAGTAAAGTGAGCTAGTCCAGTTGCTCATTCATATGTACGCGGCCTACTCCTAAGTTTGTAAATTTATATACGTACATATATATATATATATATATATAGTAAACGCATCAAACGTGGGCTGGGTTGTTTGACGCTCCGTACGTGATTTCGGAACGGTTAAAAGGTGTGGTGATTTCACGCGCACGAAGTGTGACTTAGCGCTTTGTACTGACAACACGTTGGATGTTTCCTTCAATCACACTGATTAATAAACTGATCTCTCACCCTAAAGGTGGTCATTATTGGACGCTCAAGGTCATTTAGTTGGATCACTTTTTCACCCAATTAAAAAGGGTCAAATGTGAAAACTCCTCCAGAGTAACATGAATCGTGATGCGTTCAGGACAGGACGGAAAAAACCACCAAACTTGTACGTGGCTGAATGAGAATGAATAATCAAAGAATGGCTTAGGCAAGTTGAGCGAAATGGATTTGAAGTATTTTATTTCGGGTACAAAATGAACATGTTTACATCTAAGTAATTTGTCTTTCGGAAAATTCCGTTCTCTTTTATACCACAGGTTCTCAGTAGTTTCAGATCTTCGTAAGATACTCGTATATATATTTTTTATTTATCCTGCTTCATGCAGGTGGCATCCCAGTAAAAATATGTTCACGATGCCTTTTCCAACCTATGGTAACATGATTTGATCCAAATCCGCATTGCTGCATTTCGTTTTCCTTTGTACTGCCGCATCAAACGGAATACGACTTCTACAGAACCACCTCAACACCTGCAACTAGACTGAATTACTTGCCTGGACCCATTAAGACGTCAAATTTGGAGGCCTCTGAATTCAAGCTGGATAGTGAACTCTGCATATATCTGATGAACTACCAACAAGAACATTCAGATTTGTTGAAAATACTCATTAGTTAGTTGTACCCGGCAACGCTGCTTGATTGCTTGGAGTATCGTATCTCAATTATCATGACTTGCTTGGCACGCTACTAAACGACTTCTGGAGACTAGTCTGTGTGCTCAGAAGAAACCTTTTTCATGGATTTAGGATGCGGTACTTTGTCTTTCTTACTCCATCTCCGCTTAGAACACTGTCCGTACCGAGACCGGTCTAGTTCAAAGCATGTTGCTGAGTGCAGAGTGCCCGTTGTGAGATGCTGGAACAGACTGGTTCCTTCATTTGAGTATAAGATGGATAGATTTGACGGCCTTTGAGGTTACTTACTCCTGTTTATTTTGTAAGCCCCAGGCTTACTCGACTCTCATGTTGGTAAATACACAAATACTTCGGTCATTCCAAGTTAAAATAAACACTTGTAAGTGGCTGCGCGGTTTGGAGAAATGTAATCGGTCAAGGGATATGTAGAATTTACGTTTACACCACCTTGACTTGAACATTCCTCCTGTTCTGGAGCAATCATCTTGGTGTATCCACACCAGAAGGGGGAAGCTTTGGTCTCAAGTTTTTCTCTTATTAAAACTCATCAGCAGTGTATTTACTTGGCCTAATGTATGAGACACGAGGGCAGCATATTTCCACTGCTTAACTGGTGTACACTGGATGCATCTAAATTGTCAGTTTGATGAGGAGTCCGAAAAAGGTAATACCACTGCGGCTCCTCACTACTACTCATAGGTATTTCCATAAGAAGAACTCTATGCACTCAGTTTAATTGTTAGCACAGGGAATTACAATAGGTTTAGAAACGCTTATTTTGAAACCTGGTGACAGGAAATAGAGCGCAACCAGACAGTCTAGCAGGAAGCTGCAACCGTAGGCTCTTTTAAGAAAGTACCGCCAGCCATTCGTTAAGTCACGCGTATTGCTGGATTGAGTCACAGCAGTCTGTAGTACGAGCAACGGTAAGTTAGAATGCTAAACGCTTAGTCAGTCTGAAATAGAAAGTGGTCGACATCTTGTGGGATCCTTATAGAAGCGTATAACAAGCGCCACCACGTATGCTGACTGAAAGTCGACAGGTACGTCCTGATGGTCTACCAGAGGCACCTTTGAATTGCGTGTTCCCCAGTACAGTTCTGTCAAGTAAACGTTTTAATGGACTGTGATAATTCTGTTTGTTACCTAGTTAGAGTTCATAGATAGTTCTTTGATTTCCTAATTCATCAAGCTTCTGAAACAGAAAATATATGTTTGAAGATAAAATCATAACCACTCCATCTAGCTGAAGGTTGCAAGAAAGTTCTTGCAAATTTGGATTGCCACTGCACGTGTTACTCCCTCGTTTCTCTCGATAGGGGCGCGAGCTAATGCTGGGTTGATAGGGCACAGTGGATTTAGGGGAATGGCGCACCAAACCTTGCGGTAGACGTTCCGGTATGTTGAACATTTTCCAAACATTCTCTGAACATGCTGCTGTTGTACCCACTATTGTAGTGAATTTTGCTCCCCTATTTTGCAAGTGCCTGATAAGTTCACCAGAGATTTAATTGATATCATTACGTCTCTAATGCTCATCATCATTGTAGTTACTGGCAGTAATACACCAGTATTACCTTCTGGTGCTTAATTGCCGTGGGATTTAAAAATGAAATCGTCTTAATGTAGTCTAAGGGAGATTCCACTAGGGAATGATCATTCCTCAGATTTTTAAGGATTATTCTTCTCCGCGACTGAGTATTTGACACCGCGTTTGCGTCTGCTCCATGCTTACGAAGACTACGCTGGTATTGGGCAGCTGATTGGGCAGCTGGTTGTCATGCACTGTTGCACTGTTCGTTATACAGCGGTATCAATGGAGGTTATCAATGCGGAGATAATCGCGTTGTTACCGTCGCAGTTGATTGTTCTCCTTGGGAAAGCCAGGTTGCCCATTGTTTGGACGTTTTTCCCAGTCCGTGTTTGTGTAGTATCAACCGGGATGTTACATGTACACAAACGTGAATAGGTACAAGCATTTAATTGTGTATAATCATCAAAACATCAAACGAAACTCTATTTGAATCAAACGTTTGCCAATTTTGCAACGATAAGCATCGAAATAACTGAGAAGACAAATTCCGTCCCCCATAAGTGCTCCGAAAGTTGCGCCAACATTGGTCTTATTAAGCATAAAAAAAGGACTTTTCTTTACAAATCACGGAGATCGAACAATTTTTGACATGGTGGCTTAGTTTTGTTTAGCTGTGATGAAGCCGTGTATTTTACGTTTTATCTCATCTATTCTGGTCACGTCATTAGATGAAAAAAGATGTGTTTGATTTTCAGATGTGGAGTTTGGACTGTTTATCTTCTCCGGACAGAATTTGCGGGACTTTGGTCAACACATTAAGAGCTGGTAATGCTCACTAATCAAAGGAATATTGTATCGCACGCATGCTTTGATCGGAAACCATGTTTTTCTGGCGCCATAGTCGCCATATTATCGAACTGGTCACTGCTGCTATTGACCAGTGAAATAACCAGAACTATGTCTAACAAAAATACCTTGTGCCCTGTGAACATAAAACCATAAAAATTTTTAGAGCTATCGTGGTTGCATCGACTACGATCCGTCCAAAAGTGGAATTCTTCAAAACATTAATGCTTTACTTACCACAGCTAATGTACTTAGGACGACTGAGGTGTGACCTTCAGAAAATCAGGGTTTTACCGATAGGCCGGATGGCTGGCTTCGTGAGGCTGAATCCTCAATTGTCGAACATCTTGCTAAAGTGAAAAACGGAATATCCTTCGCTCACAAGGACGTAGCGCACACTCCCAGTTGATAAAATTTTTACTGGGATTGAAGAGAAATTAATGATGGATTAAAATGCATTCATCCAGCCAAGTAGATGATGGTTACTGGCCTGCAGATAACCAATAAATAGTGTATAATTTGCCTGTGTGGGTGTCCCATAGCCAGCTCCAACGAAGACGCAAAACCACCGAAATCCCTTCGCTCCTATCCCAACAGATCAACGTGTATCCTAATCCTGGACTTTGTGCAACATGAATCTACCGGGATTTAGCCACAGGACTTGCAAAGCGTTGTCTCATGAAGGTGAATGAGCACAGGAAACGTGCATTTTGGGTCACATGTTGAGGATAAAGGAAGGCAATGATAAAATTAAGCTTTACCTTGCAAAAATGAGAACTAACTATTCCGGTTTCACATAGAGTGGATCTACGCTTCATCGTGAATGCGGCTGGGAGCCCGAAAATTGGACCTGCTTTCAGCGAGTTCGAAATTTTGATTGTAGGAGCAGTCAGCCTAAATGATTACGAGATGAAGGTCGGTCATCCAACTGTTACATTACTTGTGACTTCAGAAAGCTTGAAGGTTAACTGACGTGTCTATGTGAAGGAATTTATATCAATATTCCACCACAGATGATATTCTATGCTTGATAGACAATCCCAAGGACGCCGGCTGAAAGATATATATAGTACTGATTTTAATATTAGGTCAGTACACGTTAACAAGACCCTGATTACTTTGATGAGCTTTTGGGAGCAAGTGAACATTTCGGCATCGGTTAGTATCCAACAACATTTTTTGCTGCATAGAATGGAACTAAGCACGGACCCAAAATAGAAATAGATGTAACTGATTAACTTATAAATGCGCATTTAAATAAAGTCCCACTAAATCGGCATATACATTTTGTGACTATTTCGACTCTACCTCATTTCGAGTAAGGACCATTCTCTGAACACAGTACAGTGTGATAACATTTTGAGGGCGGTCCTCGTTAGCACTCCTAATTGAGGCAGATAGATAATTTTCATTGACTTCCTATTTATCCATTAAATTTTAACAAATAAGTTTTTCCAGCTTCTGCTCAGCTGCATTATTTTCTGGCTATTAGTTTGCCAGCCAAACTTTCAACCTCATTTGAGGGAACATAATCAATGATCGTTGAGTCACCAGACCTGCCCCGCAGTTCGTCGCCTCATATGTCGGATGTCCCCATTTTAAACCCCGACACGGCGAAGGATATCCACTGCTGATGAGCTCTAGTAAGAGCGAAACTCGAGTACAGTGTTTCCACCATCTTTGATATGCACTCACCAAAATAACTGCATCTGGACATGATGAACTCTGTTCAAAAGTGAGCGGCATGAAGGCAAGGTTTACAAACTCCGCAACCACTTACCAGCTGTGATTACAAACCAAAATGACTGACTGATAAAATTCACCCTCTTCTTTTGGTAGGGCGATCCAAATCTCACCAAAGTGCTGCCCGCTACAAATTGGTTACTCGTACTATAGTCACAAGAAACTCAAAAACTCAAATTTCTTCGAAAAATCGATGGTTTTGTTTTTGTACAACTGTGTCACACTTTGACCGTAAACAAACCTCATCTCAAAGATATGTAAGTTTTTATAACACACTCATTCTGGTGTTCAATCAGACAGATATGATTTGTATGCCCTGACAAATAGTAATAAAACAGGGGTATAAAGGTGCATTTCTGCAAAAGACAGAGCACAAACGGTGGATGTATATTCTGAATTGTTCTCATTGAAAAATGCTCATATCTCAGTCCTTTCCTTTTTCTTTGCATAGACACTTGGAAAGAGCAACTGAAATTAGAAGAGGAAAGGATGTTGATGTATAAGTTGTCCAAAATCAGGCTTCTGACATCTTACGAAAGAATCTTATGGATTGCTAAAATTTCACTTACTGGGCTCGTCGATCAGGGATTATTCGTTTTCTCGATAATGATAATACTGTCCCATCACACAGTCGCTCAAAACAGCTAACAAGTAACTCAAGACGATACCGACCCTCTCAAGTGCAAGTTGCCGGTTCAACAAAACACTGACCACCACAGCAAATCATCTTATTGCTGGTCACCGTCACTGGCAGCAACAGCTCTAGCAAAGGACGCTGGTATTTGCATGGAGATGTCGTCTTGTAAGTGAAGCCAGTCTAGGCTAATAACAAAGAAGCCTGTTAGCCAATAATTCTGGATCCCTTCTGGATCCAGTAGCCTATAACTAGCTTAGATAAAGAATAAAATTCACCTTATGAGGGAAATTTCTATCTGAGAAGTCGTTACTCAAGAAGCCAGTCACCACTCGACCAAGTAGTGTGAGTTTCGTGATTGGAGGATTAGTGGCACTATATCCCGTTCAAGCGTGATTTGATCGAACCACTGATCACCCGCTCGTGACCGAACAGTATCTACTAGCCAGGAGGTCACGGAATCGAAACCCCCTTGGGTTTCGTGAGAAGCGCAATGCGGGTGCTACTCACCAGGAATGAAATAGCTGTATATGATCCTTGGCTTTTCAGCACAGATTGGTTTCATTTAGGGGACGAAATATCCGTTGAAAACTCCCAGATCATCTCACCCTACCAATACACCGATATTTCATAACCAGTTACCTTTTGGCTTGGTGATAATCTATGGTTCACTAGAGTTGAGAATTCCAAAACAGAGAAAAAGAACTAACTCTAAACGTCTTTTTTATTCGTCAGGTGACTCGTGAATGATTGCTTACAAGCTCGGTGTTTGTTTAGTTACTTTCTCTAGGCTTCTCTTTAGCGTCCTCTAGAAAATCCCCAGGAAATAATAAGGTCTTATTGGCGAAGGTCGTTTTTTCTGAGCTAAATGGATGATCAAAACCGTGTCGCACAGTGCGTCCAAAGGCACAATGGACGTTCCGTTATATTCCAGCCAGTTAAGCAGCCTTTGTGACTTCGTGACGTAATATACCAAGTGGCATACTACTTGGATAACTAGCGTGACACACCTGCAGTGTCATACTACTAACTGCAGAACACTATAAAATAGCAGCTTCAACCTTAAATAAATTAGGCCTACCGCTAACACTAACTAGCTTTGCCGGCTTTCGTGACTTGTCAAGGATAGAAATATCAGATGTTGAGCAATCTTACATGCACGTCATCCAGAACTATCATGGTTTTCATCTGTCATCGTTTTATACTTTAGCCTCAGCTGATCTAATTCGGAATGCATCTTTCCCAACTAATCAGACAGGAATATTTCATTTTGAGGAAGAATTTGTGCAGCTAAAAGATGTGCACTACGCACTCACGCACTTTTACAGACTAACTGAATTGCGAACTGGCAAATCTAAATTCCATTATCTTTCGTGTCATGAGTAAAACCTGAGGTGAAACTGCCCTCAAAACCCTGTGTCCGATCAATTCGCTGATGGTGGTAGTTTCGAACGTTCCAGATGGCTCCTTAAAATAGATATTCCGAATCCGACTACTTGTGATTTATTAATAAGAGTCCAACGCGTCAGTTATGAAGGCTATTTTAGCGCGCCATAATCTAGTCACGATAATAACTCCCTAAAATTTGAAGTAACTACGTACTCTGTGGGCTTTCGTGGGATCGTTCAGCTGTGACACCTTTTGGTATCTAGCTGCCAAGCCACCCGAAGGAAGCATGAGGTCTGGGTGCCCAAGCCTAGACGGTTGAAGTCGAAATGCAGAGATCGGGTTTGAACCAAGGACCTCCCGGTCAGTAAACTCGCGCCGTATCCCCTGAGCCTTCTTGTCCCTCTTCGTGGGATGCGCACCGTAGATTATTCTTAATAATGCTTTTCATCACAGATCGTTTTCCTCACAGAAAATCCACAAATCTCTTCTCTCTACCAGTAAAGTGCAAGTGGGCCGGAAGGAAAAACAGTTCACATGACGAGTCAACCTTCCATTTGAGGATTCGCACTCAAGGAGCCAGCCAACACGTGACCACGAGGTGTGGACTCCGTTATTGAAGGAGGAGTGACGCTACATTCTGCCTAAGTGTGAGTTGACCACACAGCTGATGAATCGCTCATGGCCGAACGATATGTGCCCACTGCCAGAGGGGACATCGTAGGTTCGAAACTGCCTGGATTCACCTGAGATGCGCACGGCTAATGATCATCACTGAAGATGAAACAACTGTACAGAGCTTCTCAGCTTTTCAACATAGACTGAGGTCACTAATAAGACGAATTATCTATTGGAACTTCCCAACTCTGTTTACACTACCAGAAATTGATCGAAAATCCAGGCACAAGAGAAGCACACACTTACTTCCTGCCTGTCTCTTGAACATATAGAATTCCAATTCAAATCTATAAAGTCGATTGCGTAAGTGGACACAAGACCCATTTCCGCAACAGGCGTCTTCTACCTGAACATCACGCCGTGTTCGGGTTCGTCGCTGCAGAGTGTCCAGAGCAATTACCGACGAGGTAAAAACGTCCTGTCCTTCTATCTCACTCGCCTGTCTTGGCAGGTGAGATACATACAACACGGAACCAAACAATACACTAGAAATTATGAGTAGGGCTATGCTCAGGCTGAGTAATATGTAGACTATCCAGGGTGCTGGATGTTTGACAGTGTGGTCTGATACCTGCATTCCACAGTTTGACTGAACTGGGTATGATCAAATTACCGTGCCCCCCTATTTATGTGGTCGAATGCAGGTGAAAAAGTAAACTGATCCAACTTACGAAGAAGTAAAACTCATCCATTATACACTTTTTCATCTAAGCACATTGTTTGTCGATAACATTCGCTTCGAACAAACAGGCTGACAACCTGTTGATGATCTGATGGAAAGCCGTCCTAGAAAACTGTCAACCGAACAAACGAATCAAATGACATGATTCAAGTGCTGTTGGAGTTGGGGATTGTAAAAACTGTAGGTGAAATTTCAAACAGAAACAGAAACTATAGCCAGCTTAGTTTAGCCAATGCAGTATCAAAAAGCCGTGAATGACTTGGATGTCATCTGCCAAATTACACCGCCCATTTCAGTGCCGTGGTCGAGAAAATGGACAAAGTGAACGGAAACAGTTCACATGGTAATTAACGAGGGCATTTCGAATCGAATGGTGGTGTCTGAAAGAGTGGGTCAAACCAGTTCGTGTTTATGCACTGTAAACTCGTAGGACGAGGAGAGTTCGTTTTATCCATAAACATAAAAACCTGTGCAAATTACGCTTGCTGACTTTTGGGAAGACTGTCCCCAGGTAAGACGAGACCAAGTGACTTGGTGAAACCACCTTTGATCCCTACACAAATCGAAATTCACCTCAGAAGATGCGGATTACTCCGTCTTTTTATCTCAATTTTTCTAGTCAAATTCCAAGGAAGATTGTCAGAGTGCAATTTTTGAGACTGTTCTCTTCGATAATAAAGCAAAATGGAGATGGTTGGTAGTGTGGAGAGATCTCGTGGGGAGATTTCGTCCTGAAGGTGAAGTCACTTGAAGCCGAAAAGCCAAGTATCACTGTACAGGTGCTTCATCATGAGCAGTGCACATCTAACTAAACTTCAGAAGGCGGTTTCGAATCCGCGACCTCCTGGTAGTGCACACCGTTCGGCCACGAGCAGCTGATTAGCAGAGTGATTGGATCGCACTTAGACAGGACATCGAAATGCATCATTGACAAGGTCCGTCACCGGTTGAAAATGGTCAGTTCAATGCTGTCCATGACTGGCTCGACTGAACCAGGAACGTTTGGTAATCGGCTTCGTGTCTTCAATCCTGAATTTTTGACTTGAAGACGAGCGTTGCGTGGCCCTCATTATATAACAACAAAACAAAACACTTCTCTAGTTTCCTTCTAAACGTTCACATACAATCACCAGATGGTGGATTTATGAAGAGCGCTGACACTTTGTACTGCCAGCAACTCGTACCTTAAGCATAAACAGCAGAAGTATATCTGTTTTTACTCTGCGGATATCATTCTTTAGTGAGGTCATCCTTAGTACTCTTAGTAATCATTTGAAGCACTTTTTGATGTTCCAGAAGAGAGCACTTTCGTTTAATCCTTTGAACCATTCTACCCATAGGACGACAACTATGGTCCCCCTGGTACGAGAATATAGATAGCTAAAGACCTACTCATGTGGAGCTGGCTGAACGTTTTAGAAGCAATCCACAGGACAGATTTGCTCTCATGACGGTTGTGTTTCTAAGGATGCGGAGTTCCACAAGAGGACTAGATTACTTCTGGATGTACATCCGTTATTGACGGTGAGAAGTCATCTGACGTTTTTGAAAAAATAGGATGCGTTGAGAATTTGCATGCACTATAGAAGAGGAATAAGTTGAGTTCACCGAAGAAATCACATTGAGAATCTGGGACTTGTTAGATCAGTCACAGGAATATAAATTATGGAGTGATGCTGACGTATTTGTTTACCACAAGTAAAAGCTGCATCCTGTGTGCGGAAATGCAGTTTCAACCATTACACTTTTAGCAAATACAGAACATGCCCCAAAGCTATCTGATATATGACGACCAATGTTAGATTACGGTGGTTTCTCAGAAATTTTTTAGGTCTTTGCTGATCCTTTCTTCCATAAAAATATCATTTTAGTCAGATTGTTCACATATTCACTACAAAATAAAGAATCGTATTTAAAGTATGGAGACTTAAGAGACGGATCGGTCAAGGTGTCGCTCATGAGCACAATGTGATGAGTGTCACGTGTGCAGTGATGGATTTACACAAATGCAGCATGGTCTTCAATTATTTGCAGGCTTCCTTCGCACGCGCGGATCAGAACAATTCAAGCAGATTTAAACTTCACGACCGGAATTTCACAGAATATCACCGAGGGATGGACTGCAGTAGATGCTGCATACTGAGCCGTCTCTCCTGGTAACAAGTAGGCTTTGAGACAGGTTTGAAACGGTGTTATTCAGGACATGTCAACATTTTTCAGCTTGTTGAACCACGACGCTGTTCACCTAATTTTACGGAAAAAATATGTATCTTGCTTCGCTTGAGTGCGCGCACAATTGCATATTACGTCTACTAGTAGAGTCCAAAATTTCGCCTTTATGTTAAAACGATTGAAAACGATTAGTTCAACAGAATAAAACCTATGCAAACAATCCGTATATTGCGCATGGATTCCACATGAGATTAAATTTATTAGCTCGATAAGCCTTGACGCTTGGCGATGGGATCATCGACTTTTTTCGTTTTCGCGAATATGTTTGTGGGTGAACCAGAGATTAATAAACTTGAAACATTTGCTGAAAAGTTCACCATCCAACGACGGTGCGTTGATTAAATTTCTATTTTACCAAACAACGAGAGCATTTCGTTTAAAGTTATGTTGACTATCTTCAGCTCACTTTCTTCGAACACTAGGTTCTGTTTTCAGCAATAATTTGGTTGCTTTCATATTGGATGCTCACATTATGACGGGGTAGATGGAGCGATATAGTAATCTAAGATGTTCCTCAAAAACCCTTCCAGAGTTATGTACCCGTAATACTGGAAATGAATCTGATCAAACGCTTCGCTGAGGAAGTAATGAAGATCTGTCCACGTGATTTTTATAAAGAGGAACTAGAGACTCCGTACATGAAGGCCGACCTGCTTCACACTTAGCAGAGCGAAAAGTGTGAAAGCAAAGCAGGGAGGTTATTCAGTACCCAAGAAACGAGTGCGCATTTCATTTAAGGGAAGGGTATTTGTTGAATTGTGTGAAATCCACATTTATGGCTTCTAAACTTTGTTTGAGTTATATTCCGTCGCCAATATCTTGGTTGTACCTGATTGACGACCAGCCAACAGCAGCTACCGGTTATTGCAGCATCAAGCATCTTATGCTGCTGATGCATCAGATTTTTTGGTCGCGAGAGACCACCTCTTTCTTTTTCCGCTAGTGGAAGGTATGGGTTTAACTGAAGCCCGGTTCACAAGCCTCGAAGACAAGCCGAGACTAAAAGGAACAGGGATCTGTCCTGTTTGCAAAGTCTCCAAGGACTGACCGGCTGGTTTAACAGAGGAGACAGCATTCTTCCAACGCAATTTGGTCGTCGTTTTATATGCGCCATGATAGTTGAACAACTGGGTACAAAGTCAGAAGGTTCGATCTGGACAAGAATGATGAGAGCAAGATTGGTGCGTTTCGGGAACTTTTAAAGAAGCAGAAAATTTAATTCAAGTGATCTAAAGTTCGGTTTGTCAGAACGAATAAATTTCTATCCACCCATCTTGAAGACATTGCGGATTCCGATTTGTCAGTTAGTTACTGAAACATACTGCAATATGGGTAGCTGGAGTGGGCTGATTGGTGGTTGAACTGACGGTCGTGGAACTGTTTACCGAGGTTGGCAATCGGCTTGCAATCGGAGTGACGTCACCAGTGAGCAGTTAGTTGGTTTGTCGCGTGCACTGATGACGTCACCTCGATTGGTGACGAAACGTTCGCAGGCTAATTGACAAGCCTTGCCGAACAGATTCATGGCCATCTGATCAAACATCGATAGCTACCAAAACGAACAATGCGCTCCTTCAAACTAAGTTACGGTTCAAACGATTCAACGACTTAAAATCCTTGGTCAGAAACTCGGATAAAGCAGTCGTAATTGGTTACTCTAAATTTACGGCAACTTCGTTTTGAAAGAGACTGTTTCGGCTGCAAGGATATCCCGAATCGTTGCCGTCTGTCCTTCTGGATTGACAAAAAGGGGTGTACACTTTTTTCTCCAATTCGCGATGTCTCAGGCCACACAGACCCAGTAGTTCAACGTCAGCCACAACTGTTGAGACCCAGGTATTGAAGTAACATCCTGTGTAGCAGCGTCATTCGGAGTAGGACAGTGATGATAGGGGAGGTTTGAAAAGTTTGGATTTTTGTCTGTAGAAATTGCGTCCAAACTACCATACTTTGTGTCACTGGATCAAAGTGGAAAGACACGAAAAACATCATTCCTTGGTATCGTCGTTTCGAAATGATCAACTACTTCACGTCTGCAAAGACCAGTGGGTCAGATAGGTCGAGTTTCACGGGTATATTGTACTGCGGATCATAGCGTCGTAGTGTACAATTGGGGCTTCTTCTGAAGGCTGATTTCTGAGCGTTTTCACAGAGCGGTGTGCAGTCGCGTGGTCTTTCGGACACCGTGGATGAAAAAGTCTATTGTTATGCTTGGTTTTTGGGAGGTCGATAGGGCAAGGGAAATCTCCTTGGTTTACAAGTTTTCTGTTGCCACGAAACAGGGTAGGCTGGATGCTATGATTAGAGTGAGACTGGTTGTCCGAGACGGTTCTAGAAGTTCCCAAATTTACCCTAAAAGTCTAAGAGAACTTTTAACTAAAGTCTTTGACGTGAAGTCACGATAAACTGACAGCAGTTTTGGAAGGGCAATTTTTCCCAGTTTCTGAGGTTTTACCACATTTTTACACGAAAGTTTGTTGTCAAACTTAGGAGGTGACTTAAATTAGCAACTTTCAACATTCGTTAACGTTAAGAAAGCATTAAGTAGTGTTGAGTGCAATATGCATGGTGTAGATACGAACGCCGCTTTCAAAGTCATGGACAGGGTGGACAGACGTAATGACTAGCCAATGTTCAGCTGCCTAAAGCCGTTTATGTAGGCGTATGAGCCTGGAAGACGCCTTTATTCATAAAACGGCACAGAATGTACTGTACGAACTTTTTTAGCGTCAACATACAGTAAGAGTTGTCCGTTTCTGTGGTATCTGTTTTTCTCCAAGTGAAATTTTTTGGCATAGCTGAGGGTGTTTTACCATGTGTCTTTCCCCACTGAAGATCAACAGATATGCATTTTACCACGATACAATGGCGCTGGACAACAGAAAATCCAGTTTCTATCATCTAAATTTAGTTTCAGTCTTATCAAACCAGATTTTTGACAACTGAGAGTTTGTGGTCCTAACAGACAACCCTCGCTATCCATCTGGAAGCTAATGGGTTGCACCTCGGTCGTACTGTCAGTAAACCGGATTTCTTTCTGTTAACCGAATCTTATTAGGACGACTGAAATAAGTTCCACCCAAAGTGCTTTGCTCTTTCTAGAACTGGAAAATGTTAGTTCCGTTCTGAGTAAAACGCCTAATTCTGCTTTTTATTGTTGACTTGATGATATCCTGTTTGTCCAGGAGCTTTGCACTGCATGGCGCTTGACGCTTATCAGGCCGAAATCGGTTACACCGGACGCCCTAGGCAACTAGTGTGATGTGACAGACAGACTTTTTAAGAGGGGACCAGATTCACTGCCATAATGCAGCCGAAATTCCGCGTGAGTGAAAAACCAAACATCTCAATGAAACACAGCCACTAAGGACAGTCAAAACTTCTCACATGTGGTCGTTTCGTCTTTCGTGACTTGTGTGAATCACCGTAGTTCGAAGGTCTAAAATCCGACTTCAGCAGACCAACTGAGATCTTGCCTTGCCACATCTCGTCCGGTGATTTCATCAGGTACTTGTTCCAATTTGCATTTCTTCCTCGATGTGGCTGTCTAGAAACCACCTCACTGCCGCAAGCTTTGCTTCGTCCATCTTCAGTGACTGTTGCAGACCTCACTTTGGCATTTTTGAATACCTCAAAAGCTTTTGACACAATCCCCACATCTGCAAAGTTGAGATCATTCTAACCCCTAGTTGCATGCGTCGCACAGTACCAAGAGGATGCCGTAGAATTTTCCTTCTTTCGGAGGTTCACTGCCGCAACGGAATGAGGCAGGGAGATCCACCCTCCCCCAACATAATTCATCACGATGATGGGTAATGCTCTTGGGATTTTGATGCCGCAACTGGTCTACAAGTTTTACGACACGACTGATTTGTGTGTGCGGAAATTCAGGCTGGCTTACAGAGGAGCCTGAAGCTGCTGGGGTTGTGCTTGGAACGATCGATGTGGCAGTCAACGTCCGGAAGATGAAAGTAATGGTAACTTGTAAAGATAGAAAACGTCTGAAGACCGCGGTCTCAGTCAAACTCTTTTGCTCTGTCAATGAACTCAGCAAGCCTTTGTGTGTAACACTCACCGTCGCTTTATTGTGGGTCTCATTTACCTTCAATCGGAGAGAAGCCTTTATCCACCTATAGCAGGTGCCTAAACTGCTCAATGAAGCGACGCTTACCCCGTTGAAGCCACATTAAAGATCGGACATCACGAGGAGCCACCCAATGCAGTGGCTAACACATTCGCTTGTGCTCAGCCAAGCCCATCATAATACCCCAAAAAAGTTGGATTATTATATCAATCAATATATTTGTGGCTGGCTACTTCTACCGAAAGACAACCCAGTTAGCTAAATCCACGCCAGTAAACAACATGGGGGCTCGGTATCCCAAGCCTGAATAAAACCATCTCAATAGAGCAGAAAGCCCTACGGGAACGTACTCAGTGCAGAGTACTAGGAAATGTAGTTTATGACCCTACATTTGGCAAGTTTTCTCTGGAGCTGAACCTTCCAATCCGGGTCTGAGGTATATGTGACAACATCAAGGAAGGAATGGTGGCTGCTTTGGGAAATAGTATGCACAACAGCGTCGACGATCATGGACTGTAGGAGTTAGCCACTTTGTCTCGATCAAATTAATGGCTTGTGCTTTCAGAACGCTCTTCTGGACGTTCATCCTCAGTACTCAGTTCTGAAGCAGCCTGCTGAAGATGAGAGTTAGAAATACCCGGCGAGGTCATAGTGACCAGATGATCTCCTGTCAGCCGAAGAGTTTACTGCATATTCTGCGGTCTCGTATTATATATGATGCTCAACGTGTTTCTCATAGTCGAGGTGAAAGGAAACTCGGAAACCATCTCCGTCGCCTGGGACGCACTGCCTTGGAGGCGTTGGAGTCCTTTCGTCAAACCCGACATCGCCGTTTGGGAGTACCGAGAAACGTTGATAGATGTAAGTCCTCCGTTGTGCAAAGAATGCTTGCATGGAGTGAGAAGAAGCGGCAATATGGTGTTGACAATTGTTCCTTTGCAGTCATCTTAGACCTACGTACCACCGACTGTGATATGTTCTGCTTTACAAACCGACGGTCAGTTCGCGCCAAGATGTCTGCTTCCTAAGGTCACAGTTACTGGCTTGCTTTGTCCACCGTTTTGAACTCTGCACCCGTTCACCTTAGTTTTGTGCGCGGTACATAATGCTGAGTGTCCATTCAATGACATTCACACCTGACTATGTATGATGGAAAATTTTTGCCTGATGTGCGACTATGGAATTTTTCAGCGCCTACTAAGCCTTAAAGAGCACCGGGCATTTTTCTTTTTCGGAAAAGTTTGGTAACAATCGGTAGATTTATTGCTGGGCAACGTTTCGCTTTTGACACAAAAGCTTCGTCAGGCCAAGTGACTAGGTTACGAGGTTGGTCGAGATTTAAGGCCTTAAATCTCGACCAACCTCGTAACCTAGTCACTTGGCCTGACGAAGCTTTTGTGTCAAAAGCGAAACGTTGCCCAGCAATAAATCTACCGATTGTTACCAAACTTTTCCGAAAACGATGATTATTCAATCGGTTTCAAGCGTTTTTCACCTGGTTGAGCACCGGGCATTGTTTATCCTTTCCTCAGTTGCTGGACTTTACACATGTGTGTCCCCTGACTGAAAATTTATCGATGGCACGCCCCACTTTTTGTTCTCCTGTACATTCTCGCATATCTCTGACTAGTACTTCCATGCTTGCGGTTGTTCTCTTCAAAAATGAAGGTAATATAAATTATAATAACCGATGGGTTTACTGGACAAAAGACTGTTGTCAGGCCAGTCATCAAGAAGGAAACAATAGTCCCCCGGGCAATGCAGATGAGTAGTAGAAAACGGCTTCACTGTATGACCAGTAGCAAGTTATTAAAGATGTTCGCACATCGTACCTCGGTTTATCTTTACTTCTTCACCGGTCATCTCTCTGTGAATTGCGATTGAGGTCGACATTCGAATAAATTGGTTGGTTTGTATGTGCAATCCTTGATACTTCTGGAGATTTCTAAATGTTCGCTAGCGCTTTCTTCTCTGAAGCAGTCTGCAGTCTGAGCTTATGAATCAAACTTTGTATGCTCATTATTCAACTGGTGGTATGTACCTGAACCCTTTCCAAGCTGGTAGCTTCTTACCGGTAGTGGGCTGACTGGTCCTAGACACAGCGATCCGAATGAGACTTGGCAAAACCTTTATAAAATCGAAGGAACACATCAGAATACCTTGGAATTGGTTAACTGTTTAGTTGGTGGAGGGCCTTCTTGGATCGGCCAAATGCGGTTTTACATGGGATCACTAAGTTGAAGTCAAAAATGTTCTTTGCCTGATGTATCGGCACCCTGGCTTGGTCCGGGTGTTCTGCATGTCTGGTGACCCAATCTCACATGGACTTCTTCAAATGTTAGCATATCCGTGTGCTTGGGGACAAGTCCCACGCTTCTGTTCAGTGTTGTAGTCTGGTGAGGTCATGTTGCGCACTGTGCGTGGTGGGGTAAACGACGATCTTAACTTCGTCCACAAAAAGGTGTCAAAAGCACTAGAGACTTGAGGGCAGATGGGCAATGTAGATCGGAAGCAGCAATGGATCAAGGACCAGCCTCTGAGGAATGCCATTTGTTGCCCTTATCTCTGACGACACGGCACTATCACCCGGGAGGGAAACTATCGACCAGCGGATTCAACAACATAGGCCGACAGCTGGGTCAGTGGAAGACGGTGGTTCACACAGTCGAAGCTTTTATGAAACCAGAGGTAAGAAACCACAACCGTTTTACTATCTAACCTAGCCGTGATTTTGACTGAAAATTAAAGCTGATTAGAAAGACAGAATTTCTTGGAAAAAAACATTGAGTAACTGGCGGCAACTAGCGGTTCTGTTCTGCAGTAGTCTCTGCGGGGATTCCAAGATGGCAAGAGTAGCATGAGGCTCCTCTGCACTCTACCTATCTATTTAGCGCGCATCTTCGCTGTCGACTCATCATTATAACCATCAACCAGTGCGAAATTTTCCACAAGGGAATTAAAAGAAACTGTGGGGATCTGTGTGGAGTTTGGTGACTTGTGCGTGCACTTCGTCAAGGCCGTAGTATTTTTATTGGTCGGAGATCTGTAAACTTTCATGAATCTCCGACGCACTGACAGAAATGTTCTCCATTGGTCCCTTTGGTGAGAATGTACACGTAAATGGTGACACTTCCCTCACCTTTCAGAGCTATCTGTGCTCCGTAAACAGTGCGCTACAACGCCAGCTTTTCTGAAACCTCTCTCGTGTTCAGTCCGGGGGAACGGAAGTCGTACATGTTTACAATACGCGTTTATCTCCGGTTCACAGATTTTTATAACACAGCCGGTCTCCGAGTTCGCTACATATTCTGTGCAAATTTCGTTAGTGGAACTTAATGGCCGGTCAAATTTGACAGTTTTGACCTTATTGAGGCTCAAAATAAATCGAGTATTGACCAACAGCCATCTGGCATCCAGCCGAGTTTTGTAGTTTCCTCTAAAAGAGGTTATCCTGTCCGTTTTTCGACATTTCCTAACCCATTTAGCAGGTACTGGTGTCCAGTCGAGTGGAGTAAAAGCATGATTACCTCTATCCATTGACTCAGACTATGGCGTTCCGAAATGTGTTCTTCTCTGGTGTTATAGCGAGCGAGAACACTGAGTTTTGTAAGCATTTAAACCAAAGCACACTGTCTGTGAAACCCTTAAGTGCCATTTAATGACGGCCTCAAAAGTAGTCTCAACTTGCCGACAAGTTCCAGGAGTAGTAGGGTCCCCAAAAACTAGAAAAAACTACTTGAACTATGTGTTTTAGACTTAAGCCGACTCTGCTTATTACATCACTTTACTAAAAACCGAACATCGTCACCCGCCAACTTGCCCGACCTAAGATAATCTCCATACGCTCGCCTTCTGTTGTGTAAAATTTGGGACGGCCCCATTTCAATAAGAATCTTACTGATGGGCTTGGGGCCTCTATACACTGGTGCATTAGAAGGATAGCATTATTTACAAAATTGAGTGTACTTGCCCGATAATCCGATAACTAGTTTCAGAACCCTGGTTGATGATTTGGCCACCTCGCGGGATGGCAAAGTAATGACGTCCACTATGGATCCACTGCATTTACTTGGCTTAAGGATTTTTGATAAAACTTAATTCCGTGGTAAGAGCGCACCTTAAGAATGCGACCGAACTCACTAGATTTGTCTCAACTTAGTGAGACACATTCCAGATACCTCAATCCCTCAACCTTATACTTCTTACTTACTTAATCGTTTGGCTGTTTATTTCCTAAACGGTGACTTTTCGAAAGGCTTGAAAAGTCTTTTTTGACTGATTAAAAAGATGGCTAACTGTTTTTCAGTCTTTCGACCTTATGGCTTTACTGGAAAATTGCGGTCGTTGGCGTTTTGCTAAATAGCACACTAGCCTAGGCCACGGCGATCCATTGACTTATGCGTTTGGATTAATGTTGAACCGAAACGTTTTTCAAATGTAGATTTCGTCCTGTGAATGAAGGTAATGTGTGCTAAACAACCGAGAAGCATTGTGCAGCTGTTTCATCCTGATTGGGAATAATGAACAGTGCACATCTCACGAAACAGCAGAAAGTCTGGAACCCGTGACCTGCCGGCTAGTAGTTTGTACTCTCAGCCATTCTACTAAAACTCCTGACTCTTGCTGACTCACTAAAAGCATTTGTCCTCCTCGGGGTTTTGTCCTCGCGTGTATACTATTGCCTCTGGCAATATCGCCCTACCTAACTGAAGTGTCACCTTACACATCTGCCACAAGGAGGCATTGCAGAGTATGTCAAGCAGTGTGCATCAACGGGTGTGAAAAAGTGATGAGTCGGTCGATTAGATAAATCCATCAGACAGCTAAGTCTTTATCAAGAGTCCAATGTGGATTAATTGCGGCACTTGTGTAGTTTTTTAGGACACATGTTCAAGCACATATGGCAGGTAGTCATGAGAAATTACAGACTGGAATCGGCACACAGGTCAGTTCGTTAGGAGTAGATGAAATCCGCCGGAAATCGGAAGCTAAAGCCTCAAAATCACTACTGATTAGATAGTCATTCACCTTCTGGTTCATTTTCACTAGATTCTGGATGCTAGTTGAAATGTCGAGTTGTAGTTAGCTGAATCAAGCTTCAGATTTAGCCATGTTACAACATGTATTCTATGGCGTAACACACTGCTCATTAGGTTTCTGAAAGCTGTCCGACCGCAAACGACCGGTTTTGCCCTTCTTGGGACTCATCAGGTAGGCGCAGTCCCTGAGTTTCCGTCAACCTTATATTCTACTTGAACCCATATTGCACGAAATTAGCGTATTGCATCCATTTACATACCAATTTGGTTTTGACAGGAGATTCATCTGTAATCCAGCTGAATCTCTCATTTATGATGTTTTTCAGCAACCTTATTATGTGTATTACGTCTATACATTGAATCGCGATATCTTGAATATCGTACCGACTGGAATTTGATGTGGCCTGGTGCATTAAATTCAGTTTCTTAAAAACATCATGAACGAGAGATTCAGCTGGGTTCCAGGTGAATCTCCCGCAAAACCAAATTGGTATGCAAGTGAGTGCATTTCGTTCTTTCCTGCCAGCTTATCTGACTCCTAATTCAGCTTTCTTAGTTGTGAATTTCAGTCTGTTACCCCGGGTCCGTCAGTCGAGTGAGACCAGCTGGTGTGCTTTCACTGGAAATCATGTGCATCCGTGTGTCCAAAGTTTCTTTGTGACTCAAAGCGAAGGTCAGTCACTGACGAGTGAAAGCACTGCTGCTGGTGAAAGTAAATGGATACCAACGCGCATGTATGCGCACAAATCCGTCTGAGGGACTTCCACAAGCGATAGATTGCCAGCGCAGGAGGCCTCGCTAAGAGGGGGGGAACAGTAGCTCTTCCAGCCAAGGGCCGATATCTGCTGTTTACTCTTAGTAGAAGAAGTGGCGCCACAGTTCTTTTGCATTCCATAGAATGATTCTTTTAGCCTCTGGATTTACTGTCTACTTAGCAGCATAACAGATCTCCGAAGTTGAAATCCTGCAATCGGATCAAGACGAAGTGACACACATGCGCCTCCTTACATGGTTAAAACATAGCGTCCTATACTAACGCCGTCTCCCTAGATAATATGTTTTTCCACAACATTTAGTAAATTCTACATTCTCCTGGTATTCACTCCATCTAATAAACGTGGAACCAAAGCGTCATTAACAGAAAGCTTAATAAATCTTACCCTTCCGGCGCACCGTCTTCGATATCTCAGCTATAGTCAGGGTACTGAATTCCGTAGCACACACTACACATTTCTGAGTGGCTTGCGAGTCCAAGTGAGAATCTCTTGGGAACGGTAGGCGACTTGTGCGCGCCTTTGAGCTAGGTTGGCCGGATTTCGTCAACGGATTATGCTTCGACAAAATTCGCTCCGCCTTGTCGCCTCATCTTGCACTTCTGTATGACAGATAAACGCTGTTTCCTAGATCCAAAACAGGGCAGTGATTACCTCCTGACTTAAAAAACCAACATAATTTGCAAGTATGTGTACTTCGCCGAGTACACTGCTTTGTTTGGTGTCCTGTGCTATCGCTGTGGATGTTGACATCCAGTTCAGATTAAATAAGCCTTATATACACTCACTCAACTCCTGAAATCCTGACGATATCATTCGAACTCACGATATTCCAAAAAGTCGGTATAAAGCTTAAGGCGTGCAGAATTGATGATTTTCCTCAACTGGTAGCAGAAGTAGACACCAGATATTAGGCAAATATGCCAGGTCACAGTGGAATGTTGAGTTGTCTGCGGACAAAATTATGCTGCTGTGCTAAACGACAAATTTAGTACTCAAACAACTCAGTTATGTATCGGAGCAGGCGTGCGTGGTGCAGGAATTTTGCAGCTCAATGCCTCCTTGATAGTGGAAAAAAGGTAGTAGAGGTCCTCAGAGCACAGCGGTGGGGATGTTTTGTCTGGCAACTACTTAATTTAAGCTGAACAAGTTTTTCAAGAAAAATTGTGGACAATTCCAAAAGCAATATACCAACACCGGCCCAAAAGACTTTTGACTATGGTAATAACAAAGTAACTTAGGAAGTATAACCCCACTGTACACGCTTAACCCATGCCTCTCCTTCATTTACAAGCATTTAATTCTTCAAGATTCAACCGTTGTTGGCAAAACTAGTCTCCTTCTTTCAGTTATTCCAGCATCTCTACAAGCCTTTCGTAATACCCTTTAGGATGTCTAAAGGGTCGTCAGCTTTTTCAGGAGATTCCCCAGCCAAAACACTGCTTATGTGAACCTTGGTTCGCTCAACGTGCGCGTGCTGTTATCTGTGAAAGTCCACGCAACATTTTGCGTTGCACCCGGCAGTGATATGCCTTCCGGATTGCGGCGGTGTGAGGAAAATACAAGAAATAAGGAGACAAACCTGAATGTGAAACCTTCGAATACCGTACACCTAGCTGAATAAGAATTGAAAGAGATGTGAACTTCTAGCTGGATTACATACAAAACGCAAATGTGGGTTCTGAGGATGGTCCCAACTGATGGATTTTTCCACAAGTTGTAGTGTTAGTTGCTGTAGTCAAAATATAACTTTTTGCCGATTCTCCGCACCATACTAAAGAGATATTCTCGGATTCCGAACCCGGCGAACCTATGCTTTGGGAAGAAACATCACTGCGGATGTGCGTTCTGAATGGATATGCAGGCTAGCATAAGGTGCTTATGATACCACTTCTATAAACTTACCCATCCTTTGACATTCATTGATGTGACTCAATTCATTTTGGGAAACAAGTATTTTTCTACATGCAGTACGGGTGCGATAAATGCCAAGCTAAAGGAAACAAAAAACAGCAAATTCTCCTTTCGCCATTTCAAAATATTCTTAATTCTATAATTAATAGAACACTCAATTACTTTCCATTTGGTTTCTCAGTTTATGATAGCTAGCAATTACAGCAGTTAATCGTCTGACTCAGATGAAACGTTGCATTGACAACTACTCAGGCATCTCGTACTGATACACCAGTATGCCCAGTTTCCATGCATGCGTTTGCATTGTAGAACGCATACTGCAGCTCACTTTAATGATTGCATCACACCCTGTTGTCTTTCAGAGCAAAAATTAAAAAAACGTCTGTTCAATAGGATGCGTCCTCTGTCAAGCAGACGACTTAGCATTCTCTTAAGTGAAAAAGTAATCAGTCAAGAAACGACTATAGTATAGGGCAATGGAATGGCATGAAAGCAAATCTGCGTTACTCTAACCGTGGACCACCGGATTGCAGTGGCTTGTCATTTCGTGGTTTCCTATTTAATTTACGTACATGTCTACCAACACAGATTATTTCTTTAGTCGGCAGTCTGTCCATCAGTGCTCCCGTCTTCAGATGTCCCGGTTGGTAGATGCATACACAGAGTTTGAGTGACTACTGTTGACCGCAATGGCAACCATTCTCCTGGAAGAAAGTAATTCCTGAAATTAATTCCAGAATGCCAAAAATCTACTGAGACTCTCAAACCTCATCAAAATCGCAGTAAGGGAGTCGTCAAGTGTCCGGGCCGGAAAGGCCAGCTGCCGATCGGACAGTCAAGCAGTCAATCAGTTCAGCAACGGCCGACAATGATGAGTGTTCACTTAAAGCCGGTCGGACAGTGTGAATTCAAGGTCAAAAGTGCGTTTGAAATACCTCTTGTAATTTTTGCACTCGCTTGTTTGCAATGCAGCAGTTCTGCTCCTTGTTTGCTGGTCTTTTTCCGACAGTGACGAGCTGGAGCAGAGACAGCACTTAGTTACAACATTATCATACTGCTTAGAGTAGGTAAACAAGCAGACGACTAAGTAGAATGTAACGGGCAGAATGCTGCACGAAAGTCAGCATAGATCACAAAACCCAGTGCTATCCATTGGTTTATCTCCGATACCTTTCAGTTCAGTAGTAAAATAGCAAATTTTCCTAACTAAAACCGACCGGATGATCGCGACTACAATGTCGAACTTAAATTACGTTGGAACTGAATTTTGTTCACAGCAAAATTTTTAAATGAGGCTATCGATGTTAGCCACATTTCCGCAACTTCCGGAAGGGACGAAAGCTTAGTTGTTGCACAAGGCGATCGAATCATCTCCATTGCTGCAATCTGCGTAGCTCTCGTCGTCAGTAGCCTTACACACATATCTTCATTTTCGGATGCCATTCGCAGGCCTAAGAAACCGGTTAGACAATTTCATGAATTCCACATATTTTTCTTAATTATACCACACTGTTCAGTAAAAACTGAATTATGAGTTACTCTACTGACAAACTATTGACCGAACTCACTTATACGTTATTCCGTCGTCACCCTTTTGGGTACTGATATCTTAAGGACCTGAACCTGGTATAACAATGCCTGAGAGGACGTCCGATATCATCAGTCAGATAGACAGACATAGTCTGCAGATTCCATCCGTGGACACTGTGCAAGTGAGTGCACAGAAACGATGATACCGGGACTGTTGATAGGTTGCGATTTTAGGGCTCTGTTCACTGCATCACATCGTTGCAAGTGACCAGCTAGGTAACAAAACGTGAAACTGTACAATCGTACTTCTCTCCGTTCTATCTGACTGGTGAGCCGGCGTTTATGGAACACTGATTCAGAGTATCGGCATTCAAGATAAACTATTCCTGGCCAATTTGCCGGCAAACAAAGTTGTTCGAGCCGTGTCTTTATGTTTACTATCTAAACGCCCTCTTCCATATTTAGTCACACATGGTCGGATTAAGAGATGATTAAGCTTGGCAATCAGGATAATCGCAGAAAATCAACGGAGCCACCGCTCTCACCCTTTAGGTTAAGGTCGTTACGTTAGCAGTGAACAGCAGCACATATGGGGGCTTTATCTTTTCATGACTGTTAAACTTGAAAATCAAATGGGTTATCTATGCCAAAAGAATTACTAAAGAGTAGGCTAGAATATTGTAGCTGTTATGCAATTGAAACCCATTTGAAAGAATGAAATGGTCATAATGGCTACCCCACTGACGACGCTGAGCATTACTCTGATGTTCAGATGCTTTTATTTCAACTGTTGGGGGATGCACGGAAAAGCTATTCTGCTCCTCTTCTCTAGGGACATAGGACGTCTTCTATAAATCCCTATTACTCCCATTTCTTTTCACTCTTTACTGAGGACTCCAGCCTTAGTAGTTTAGTCGCAACTAAGCATCCCAGTTCTATACTTGAATATCGCTACCCACGATGATGACAACGATGATGAAGATGAGAACGCGATCAAATGCCAAGAAGCATGAAAAAGGTGGCTTTGTTTACCAAACGGATGGGACCACATTTAGCAAAGCTGTTGTTTGGCTATCGGCGAAACACACTACGGAAGTGGTAAACTTGATACTGACTCAGCGACAAGGCAGTCCTCCAGTTTTTGACCGGATTTCAGAAGGAGCCGGATAAGTCTAACAAACTCACTCCGTCAGAAAGTTGGGAGCATTTTCTGTCATTATTAACCAGAATAACCAAGGCTCATTAAAATAACTTAATTTTCTAGAGTCCATAATGAGACACAGAAAATTCCCGACGAGTTCCTTTTGATGCTTCATAGAGTTGCTCCCCAACAACTGCGATTCACATGAGATTTTTCAGTCCCTCGCCTACAAAATTCCGATATATTCTTTTGTATTTACATGAATGAACTCGCTCTCTTCCTGGTTACTTCGTCTTTGCTGTTCCCTTACATTGGGTTCTCTGGATTTCTGCCATTAGCATATTGGATGAACTCGGTAGCACAACACCAGCTTAACTTGAAAAAACTATTTAAAAAGTGACAAGTTTTACGGCGTAGATCTCTCTGAAGTGACTGTTTGACCGGTCTTGCAACTAGATGCTACAAAAAGGTTTCGATGAACTTGTTACTCACATTTAATCATTGGAGAAACGTTTCTCATTCAGTCATTGCATTTTCCGCGACTCAAAACAAAATTTACAGGGCAATTCGCCATTCTGAGTGTACTTATCTAGCCAAAACCCACCACCCCACCTCCCAGCTGTACTGGTGATATTTTGTTGAGCTTCAAAAGCCAGGTATATTTCTCGATGAAAAATCAGCAAAATGGATTTTAATCAAGGCTTTATTTCCTTGCGTAATCCTTTAGCTTAGCCTCGATCAGCGCAGTCGGTTACATCTCCCAATGTATATCGGCTATCGTTGTGTGCATGGTAAATCTTGATTGAATAAATGAAGTTCGCATTCCAGGTTGAACATTTCCGTAACAAATTTAATCGTTTCCTCCATTGAGAAACAAAGTTGTGCGCTAGTTTATGGTTCGTTTCTGCTTTTGATCATTTCCAACTGCACAAATAAACGAAAAATACGGGTTCGATATTAAATGCAACGTTGAATTCATTAAGCGTTATGGAAAAGTTAACAGTGAGAAATAGGCTAGCAAAGAGTGAGGAGATTTTGATGCGAAACTCATACAACATATATTCACCGGCTTGATTGCGTATATTTTACTGCCAGGAAAGCAGCTGTCCAACAGAAGAAAGATTCTTGGACGAGTATCTGGCATATATCAACTGTCTGCTCGAGCAAATACAGAAAGTAAGTCAACTGACTGAACTGCATATCAAACTCCTGCAGTTCCATGCACAAACCTCAAATTCCCTTGCCTATCGCGACATCAAACTCGATGGTTTTGAGAACTGGGCCTGAGGACTGGCTAAGGTTTACAAGCATTTTACGTCCTATAAACAAATGTTATTGAATAATACGCATTTTATTTTATACCTACAGAACTATAGAGTTTTACCGCAGCATAACCTCTATCTCAGATTGCTGTTTTCAGATATCTGTCGATAACGTTGTGGTTCACTGTGTACATGGAATGGGAGGTCCAGTGCGATACTTTGTTTTCAGTTCTAGCTACTATTGCCTGTTATTTCGTTACGTAGTTTGAGAAGGCATCCAAAACAAACCATGGCTAACAAACATACTTCCATAATTTCTTGCATCCGATTCTCTAAAGATGACGCAGGTTTGTAACTGAATACAGCTGACGAACTATCCAATCAAGAGTAGCAGCACTGTAAACAGATTTTTTCCGTCACAATTCCGCGTTTTTAAGCCCTCCGAACCTTTTAGGTTACAAAAGGTGTCATTCTGTACGGCGTAGTGTGCGCATTGTTGAGCTCATACGTTTTGCAATAATACATCGAACAACCTGAAGCCTTCATTTTGGTACAAATGCATCTATTTCCAGAGCCCAGACGAAAGCTGAATAACTTGACAAGGCAACACTGCAGTTCACCTTTCTTACTTTATCAAAATCTGACGTAAGTTGCTTTGCGTGGAGTTAATGGAGTGTGCAAACTCACTCTCCGTCCGCTTGACAACTTGTGTAAAGGGGTTGCAAAGGGTACAAACACGCTAAGTATTATGATGAAACAGCAAAACTGGTAGTCAGTATAAAATGGAGTGGGAGCAGCATCTGTCGAAATACTTTCTTGACACTAGCCAACGCTGAACACAGCGACCTTTGAGGATACTGAGAAGCGTGACCTGGAGTATATCAAACTAATTGCATTCGATTGGACGGTGACGGACTTATATTTTCACCACATTTTCAGAGTGCTCGAATGTGTCCCTCTAAGTGTACTGCTATGAGTCCTCAGTTCGAATTTCCGATGATTAAAAAGTGTACCAAGCAAAGGGATTCGCATTCAGTTTACTGCAAGTGCAGATATAACTTAGAATAATGGTGTCTTGATATTGGTAACTCAAGTCGCACAGCTGTTCATTGAATGCCCATCAACTGTAATGTCCACCTCTGGAATAAGGGGGGGCTTGAAGTAGGACTATGTTCTGTTTATTGAACTTTCTTCCCAGCCATATGCAACGTGATTTCTCTTTCACCAAGGAAGTGGACGCTGGCAAAATCAGCGACCCTTTGTCACGCATTTTCCACTCTGAAAACACCATGGTTGATTTTTATTCGAAATCCATACACATTTAAAATTACTGGAGATACATCGTCAGGTTTACTGAAGTGGTTTTTCTGTCACGTAGGTCTTGCTGAGTGTGTCGGGCATAAGAAACTTTTATCAAGGAAAGTAAGAACTCAGATAAAAGTATCGCAGTTTTGACCTTACGATAATCAGCCGTGAAATCATCACTAGCCAAATAATGAGACCAATATAACCTGCGAGTAATAAAGCAAAAACCTGCAGTAGGAAACCCCTTCTTCAGTGCAGTTAGTAGTTGGAGCTGTACAAAAAATTGTGCATTGTGTTTTCCGCGTAAGGAAACAACTTTTCCAGAAACTCAATAACATACTGTTCTGGTCTCTTGTACGCCATAATGGAAATGATGCATACCGGCTATCCGTATATTTAGTCAACTGTCACGTTAAACATCGTAAGCGATGCGGACAAACTATTTTTAGCAAACGGTTCTCGACTGGACTCAACAAGAATATTATTTCGGCCGTAACACGAGCACAACAGTATTCGTCACATGGCACAATCGCAATGTGAGCTACAGGGTAATAAGGCTTAAGTATGGAGCAAGGCAATCCACGATATTTAGCTGTTTGCTAAGTATAGCTTTTTACTGTGCAATTACGATAAGCTCTGTTTCTGCGTAGCTATCGCTCAATTTTAACCCGTTTGCATGAAAGTTTATCGTTTGTAAGGACATGGATGCAGAAGCTAGTGACGAGCTTTTCAGGTTGTATATGTTTTAATCGCAGATGTCCACGGTTATAGGTTTTTGAACTGGTCATTCCACACAAAACAAACTACCTGATTTTTCTTCACAAGATCCGCCTTAAACTAATCCTCCCTTTCAGTTGCCAAACGCTGTTATTGTTGGACACCTGGAATCAACTCTGCCTTGAATAAATTCCACACTGGAGTAAAGATGTGTTTGCTGACTGCTGGAAAGTTAGTAATTGTTTGTGAGGCTTTTTAAAATACAGAGGCAACGCACTCTTTTGCTTAGAATCAGTATTATGTCCATATACTTAGCTGTAGACGCTATGACCTGATATCTAATTCAGTGACATTCTTGTTAGCAACTTCTACCCAGATGGATAAGCATGGCATTTGGTGATACAAGATAACTTCCAGCTTAGGCCTATTCCCAGAACAGTGGCCTTGGAAGCAAACATTTCCTGTTGAGTAAAGCCACTGCAAACTCATTTAATTCTGATTTACAGGACAACGTGTGCCTCGTCATCGGCAGCCATGCACGACCCAACAGGTTGGAGCACGACACAACATCACTGTAATGAACTGAAAGCACACTGATTCGGTAGCCTTCGTTCCTGTCAATGCATTACGCAGAAAGTAGAATGTACTTGGATGTCAACACTGGCATCCTTACATCTCCCATTCTCATGAACAGTCGCATAAAATTTGCAACCTACCCTCACTTTTGGGTTCGCATTTTACAAAGTAATCAAGATAGTCCGCATATTCGGTCAGCATGGCTTTTCGCTCAGTTTCCACTCGAGCATCCCGTTGTTTTTGGTAACGCTTTAATTGTTCATCCTCCTCCTGCTGTTTACGTGCTTCTTCGGCCAAAATCTGTCTTCTTTTCTCCATGTGCTCCTGTGATTGGGAGATCATGCACAAAAACACTACTGAACAAGTGATTGTTAAATAAACTAAAGATTGTACTAAAGTTTGCGCTTAATGTTTCGAGATTTCGAGGGAAGTTGTATAAAATCACTAGGTCGGTGAAACATCAGACGCCCTCGAAGAAAGTAGGGATTACCGCAGTGACATATACACTCTTTTGGTTTTGACGGGAGACTCACTGGGAACCCAGCTGAATCTCTCATTTTATAAGTAGTGTATTACGTCTGTTCAAGACAGACGAGATTCACATCACTGCAATGTTGATTAACCATCATCATCATCAGCAGCAGCAGCAGCATCATCAGCTGTAAAGCGTTGATTACTAGTCACAAACATTCAAACTGATGCAAATTATTAGGTTAACACCAAATTTAGCGTAACCAGACACAGCTGCTCCAGGTCACTGGAGCAGGTCACCGGCTCACTGAAACTGGAAGGGATTTAAACCCGTACCCACACTGGTCTAGCACACATTCTTTTATGTCTGAAATTATAACACCGGGCCACAGGAAAAAACTGGGGTACCGGCGCTTTTAGTTTTTTGCTTTGAACCTTTCATATCACTCCTAACAAGTGCATCGTGAATTTATGTGGTATCTAGACTGATCAGCTGTTGTCGATTAGCGCATGTCCGTCATCCTGTCAACAAATGACCATGTGGTATCGGCGACCCCGCAAACGTCATGTGACTGTCCCACAGGATGCTTATTATTCACTGATGTCCTGTCTATTTGTTACTAGCAAAAATCTGGAAGGATAATTGTGATAATAAATAGCTTCAAATCCAACAACAGTCGCTGTGCTCCGCAGCGTCTTCATCTTAAATCTCACTATAAGTGCGTAAAAGTAGCGTCCCGCTTCTGAAATATAAGACTTACAATCCAAATAAAATTTTGGACCACGGCTGACTGCCTAACATTGACCAACTGGAAAAGGTTTATTATATAAACATTTATATGCTGATTTGTGTGCCACTGAGAAGGATTCCCCTGCTCCAATGCGATTCCTCACTGTACCCGTGAGTCCATTTCAGTTAGCCTGAGAAATACCGTGAATAGACAGAAAAGGTGAAATTTAGCTAGATTTTTCAGGCCTTTCGTGTTTTCGGGTCTCATGAGATTCGTGGTGCCAAAAACTCCAATCAAGAACAAAACAACCTTCCCCAGCTTTTCTACATACAGATACCAACTAGCTTCAGGCCGCAGTATGCAGGCTCGTCCTTAAGTTATTACTACAATTTTGACTGGCCATTCGTGTAAATTCAGGGGGAAGATAAGCTTCAACGAGTAATTCGTTTTTCCAATTTCTCCTTCCCTTTTTCCTATAAGGCTGGACAATGCACACGTTATGGAACCATTTTGTTTTGAAACTATTTCTCAAGGGTAACTAACCAAATTTTTTTTAAAAATCGGCAAAAGACAAAGTCGAATAAGGCTCAGCGCGAGGAATATCGTTCAGGAATGTGGTGAGATACTCGTAGATTTTGCTCACTTATTCAAGGACAACGCGCTTAGTAGACCTGTTACTTCCACAAGCTACAGTTCTGGGGTGTGCAAGTCTTGGAATATGTAGATGATACATGCATCAAACTCGTACGTATTCAAGCCGCTGCCACACGGCGACGGATCTCACGGAGTAACAAGTTATACCATGTGATAGACCGGCCGAAGATGACAAAAACTGTCAAAACGATGTCGCAAGGCAGTAAGTGGTTGTTTAAAGTCTCCAGTGATAGTAACGTGGTAACTTGGAACTGAATGTATGCAACCTGCTTGGAAAGCTAATTCCACGGCATTGCCGTTCATTTACCTAGCTTTCTAAAGTGAATAAAACCAAGAAAAAACTTCTTACGCTGTTTAAATTATTTTCAAAGGATCATGAAAGACGTGCACAGTAACCCCTGATGAATGACGTCTCTTGTTTCAACTATTACAGGGGGATACGAATTTTCACGAAGCCAGACGTTTCATAACTCTTGAGGAGCACGTGATTTTTATGCGATTTTTATCCTAATTGGGAAGCAAAATTTCACCGCTGATTTAAACTTAAAAACGAAAAACGGTTTCCTTATTTTCAGCAAAAACCAGCGCTCTACGCGGAATGCAGTAGTAAACATTATGGACAATAAAGCATCAGTGGCAGATACTGTTTTTTTTCTTCTGTCATAATAGGATCCCATACGTACCATAATACCTTCCCGAACTCTTCTCTTCTTTTCCAGCTGTTCTGCTTCGATTCTTTCTTTTTCCTTTTCCCATGCTTCCGCATTTCGTCTCTCGAGCTCGCGCTCCTCTTCCAGTTCTTTCTTTAGATCAAATTAAAAATATAGTTTTGATTACGGTTACATTGATGCACAGGTGGTGGGAATACTTAAATATCTCTTGCGTATAAAGGTGAACTTTTATATTCAAAAGCTTCAGGTGGGTGTCACCCTGAAGAGAGCGCCTATCCATGTTTGCATTTGGCACGTTGTAAGTTTCAGCACAATTGTGAATGATCACAAAGGTGGTTGAGATCTACATTGCGAAAAACGAGAGCATTTGTTGATGATATTTTTCAAAGAGCCGGGGCAGATCAGTGGTTATGGCGCACACTTGCTAACTGGATGGTCTGTGGCCCCGAACCAAAAATTAGCATCGCGAATGCTCCTGTCTAAGCTTAGGTAACCTGACAATATCTCAGCCCTCATATTTCCTTCGGATGGCAGTGAAGCACCGGGGAAGTGTTGCACCTGAGCGAGTATTATTATTATCATTTGATATTTCTCAAAGGCACAAACCTGTCAGGCGAACCGCAGTGGATACAAACGCCGATTTACCAATATTTTGTGTAGGCATGAATCAGCAAACTCTAGATTTATGGGCTTACCTTACAATCAGATGCTTAAATCTTAACCTCGCCAACAAACTTCGCCCATATATGTAAGGTTGTGCTCTTTTGATTTTGGAAGAATTCCGGTTTTTTCAAGATTCAACTTGTGTATACTTTTTAACATAAAGGCGCATCCCATGCACAGTGCTATTATGGTCATCTGGTGTTTAAACATACCTCAAATTACTGTTCTTAACCCTCAAATGGGTCATCCCAGTTCCAGAAAGTTATTCAGCATAAAAATGAGCTGCTGTGAATGAAAAGGTTCAAATCACCCTCAAACGTTGTCTTTTCCCCAATTTTTCACCTTTGCTCCATTGCTATCCCAGAGTAATATTTATTAGAAGCCGCTTTCAACGTTGGGTTGTCACCAGATAAATCAGCCTCTGTTCGTTGTCATAGAATGTACAGGACATAAAGGCATGAAAAATCGCAGCCCTGGAAATCTTGTTGTCTTAGAAAATGTACAGCACAGAGATGGAAATAAAATACCGGAGATGAAAGTCAGGAGTGGGTTGAATCGGCGCTCTAAGTCTTCTCATTCAAACGCAAAGCAAGTGGGCATTTTCTGTGGTTTCAGGACATCCGAGCTTTTTCCACACTGAAAAAGTTTTGTTTTTTAATAAAGAGCTATCGACGCCAATTAGATATGATTTCTGTCTTTTGCGTTGCTAACGAAACGCAGTTCAATCTTACAGTGAATCAAAGAAGAAAAGGAAGACGTACATTTTCACTACTGCTTTTTCTTCGTTAGCTTTGCTCGGATCTCTTGAACGATGTGACTGATATTCTTCATCCGTTATATCCTGAGAGTACCAGTCAGATTAGATTGAAAAAATAGCAGCTCACCCCCTATGTATCAGTACTTTCATATGACATGGCTGTAACGTGCATCCAGTGCACAGGTCGCTTTCATGTGCACCCAAATATAACAGTATGCTGCACACGGAAAGTTGTGTTGTCAACCCGCTCAAGATGACACCATATCTGTCAGGCATGCGTGTGGTGAGGCACGTTTAGCTTTTCAATGGCATTAACTGTTCGCTGGCAGTAAGCAAAAAAGAAACGTTTGCAGTAAATGCCTCGATCATACTTCTCGTATTCACAGGTGGATTGGATCCAGCTCGTTTGTTTAGAAATCGAACCGGAAGTGATGTTCAGTTTGATTCAAGTGATTTTGCGTCACTGCATCTTCGAACAAAATGATACGAAACTTCCAACTATATTGGGGATCCACCGCATGGCTGCACTTAGTGAATTCAGATTTAGTTCACTGTAAGCTTTGAGCGTCTGCATGTGAACGGCTATTCCACAGCATCGGATACGCTTGGACTACAGCAGAACGAAACCGCTGACAAAAAGTACGAAAATATCACTTGCATAATTCCACGTGCTTTGCTTAGCGACTATAAACATTTTTATGGCTGCAGTTTATCCAACTTACCACTTGGCACCTCTAAATTGCATTCAGCCCAAGTTGAAAACTGAAATATAAACTATAAGGTTAGTCAGAAAATGTACTTCGGACTGCGTTTTTTTCCTTAGCTGACATTCACCTAGGGGACTCGTTGCCAGTAACGTGAGCCGCGTAGATATACTTGGGTCAGTCATTCGGGATGCCACTGAAGTGCATTTTCCCAACAACATTTGAGAAGACCTAATGTACATCACAGAGACAACTTTGTGGTTGCTGTCAGCTGCCCGTGGGATCGCATCCAGCAACATCACTGTTCCGGTGTGAAATGAATCGCCTGCTGTTGAGACGAAAAAGTATGTATTACAGCAAAGTCATGACTGGTCTCATGGGTAACTGAATAGGCGTGCAGAAAAAAACTACATTCTGGAGTGCATGAGGCTACGCTACGATCGAAACAAATCTTAGGTAATAGGGACGGTGCAGTGTGCTTCTATGAGTGACAAGCCGATGAGTGACGATAACCGATTCACTATAGGTACTTGTTGTCTTAGAGGTGAACTGGTGAACGCGTGACCTAGACAATGATGACGATCGATAATCTGATAACTAAACACAGTAGTGTGCGGTGGCCGCATGAAAAAATTTAGTTTTGGTTTGCCTGTTGACACCGTACTACATCTGTGATACCTGTTTTTTACTGAACCCGGCAGCGATTGAAATATCCCAGATGGAGCAGAACTGGACTTGGCTCGAGGAGCGAGAAGTTCTTTCGCTCTGGAGAGGAGCGCCAAGACTATTTATGGCTCATATTCGTAGGCATTACAAAGCGTAAGTTTGAGGGGTATTTTGTTAGTCTGTTAAAAATAACTTGGAAACACATGCGGATGACCTGTCTTGCACCCCTAAGGGGTATGCAATCCCAGGGTTGGTAACCACTGATGTAGTTGGAATAAGGATAAAGCTGTGTGCAGTAGCTTCAGGCATCCATGGTGCGAACGCGAACAAAACTGTAACCTGGAAGTGCTGTTCCTGAATGACATGCTAAAACGGTTACTTACAGTCGGCTATATGGAGCGCTCGTTAATCAGAAAAGTTCACTGAACTCTGATATACAATTAGGACAAGAGGCTGAAAGTTTGCAAATCTATAAAAACATTCATTAAGTGTGACACCCGTTATCAGTCAAGTCTGTACAATCAGCGCTCTTTCAAGACTGTCTGGGTTCAAAGGACACTTCTTGATTCTGTTTAACAGAATGACTCAACTTTAGAAGAGTCTAAATGTCATTCATAGTTTATTTAAAATAATTGACTCGCTACATACTGAAAGGTTATTGGAGTTATTGTCCTCATTAAAATCCGTCGAAGTCTGGAAGAAAACTTTGTGCATGGCTATGTGGGCTTTCAGAATTGCATAAGTCTGGCGTCGTCGTACAACCCATTCGCTCGATAGCAAACATGCCACAAGACAATGTGGCGAAATGGATCGTGGAGGTCTAGAATCTATTGGAAGATAGTAGTTTAATTAAACCTAGAAAAACAGCTTTAAATTTATTGACCCAATAAAGGACAAGAATCCTGCGGGTATTTTTTGATGTGGAATCAAATTTTATCAATATGGCGCTGCAACTGACACGGTCTGTGATCAATAACACCTCACAACTATTCCTGGGAATGACTTGAGTAACCTACCCTTACTGTATACCGAACATGTGCATTCCATCTTTAATAGTAAACTATAGAGGAAACTAAAGGGATCAAACAAGGCAACCTTTTACGTCCGTTTCTTGTATACATAGTTATGGCTATTCTAGGGAACTAATCAACCCAAGTAAAATAACAGTATTTGATATAACAAAGGCCATGCCGATGACACGTTTGTCGTATACGAAGATGCAGTATCCCACTATCTAACAACACCGCACCTCAAAATCAAGTTCACAACCTAACCGGAGATCAATCAGCAAGGTGCTTTCCAGGATGCTCTCTGAAGCATCATTCTCTGAAGCAGAGAATCAGGCAGCCATATGATCTAGAGTATCAACCACTTAGCCATAAATCTAGAAGTGTTACATGCACTTCGAAAGTTTTGCTCCCCTTAATTAGAATTAAGGGGATAATTGATATGCACACTGTAGCGCAGAATATTTTGCATATATACCCCAGAAACTGGGGCTCAGGTTATTTGTTGGAGAGCGTGACTAGAGGTGATGCCCTGGTAGTTTCTTCAATAAATACTGCACTCTGGTCCTACCATGAGAAGAGACGGTGTGTATGTCCGTTTATAATTCAAGGGGAGTGGTGTATACCGCCGCTGAAGCAGTTAACGGCAGAGTGCAGTGAAGCGCACTTCTCCTGCAGCCGACCTAATGTGTTTGGCTAGAACAGCGAGAATACCACTACCGCCTATGAGCACTGTCTGTACGTTCTGTCCACCTCACAGTGAATACGCAAGTGTGGATGTGCGTGTAACAGTATACACGTTTGTAGAATAGAAGGGCCTTTATCGATTCATACCAAAGAGGCACTGCCTGAGTTACTATTCAGATAGGCTAGTAAAGTTCAGAAGACCAAAATCTCAAAGTACATTGGTAATGCAACAGTCTGCACCGGCACAAAAGACTCATTCCGGATATTCAGTTGTCAAACCAAAAGCCACTGTTGTATTGGGCTGAACCTGTGGCTATTCTATGCCCCACACCAAACTAATGTATCGAAAAGGACATGGTGTTGATTTCAGCTTTGCCGTAGTCAAGTAGAAGTGGTGAATATTTGACCTATCACATACTCAATAAACCTGATTCCCCCCCTATCCGTTCCTCAATTTAGCGCGGATTGACAACTCCCACCCTCGGACTTGAATGACTTTTCACCCATTGTCAAACCGTGTTCTAAGATTGGTAGTTTACACCTTCCTTTCATTCAATCCCTAACTCTTTGGTTTCAATGTCTATTCTGCCCAAACAGATGAGAGTGGGCACTTGAATGGAACATCTGGAAGCTACCTGATATCAAGTAACTCCAACAAGATGTTTTTTGTGCTTGTTTCGAACAGAGACTGAATAATTGACTATTTATACAGAGAAGTACGTGTATCCAAAAGTTTGAAGGCATTCGTATTGTGGCCGCATAATCTTGTCGCTGAGAGCCCTGAATGGATAAATTATACTCCAGCGACATTTTAATTGAGAAGTAGCCAATTGAGGAGCCGGCCAACACGTGACCACATGATGTGGTTTTCGTTAGTGTAGGATGAGTTGCAGTATGTCTTGTCTAAGTGAGAGCTAATCAGGCTGCTAATCAGCAGCTCATGGTCTAACGCTTAAGTGGCCGGAAATTCGCAGGTTTGAAGCTCTTTCGTGAGATGCTGATTGCTGATGATGCCTAATGAGGATGATATAGCTGTGCAACGCTTCTCAGCTTTTCAACACAACCTGGCTTCGCTGACAAGATGAAAACTCTATCGAAAATTGCCAACAGTCAGAAGAGAACGTAGTTAGCAGACAACGCCTAGGCGTGTAAATGAAAATAATACTTATCCTAGGAAAAAGTACTGGGCCCCTTTGGGAAAACTGAAGGAGAGCAGTAGAAACCGACTGCGAACATACAACAATATGTTAATCTACGTACAAAGCCATGAGAGTACCTAGATTGGTGTGGCTTTCTTGTAGCCTTGTCAAGGTTGCTTCAGTTTGAACCTTGCAAATTAAAGGAGAGTAAAAGTGCAGTCTTTGGTAATCGATAAAGCTGGTGTCAGAACATACACGCTGACAGTCAAGGGGACGCTATGCAAGGTCTTTCACAGAACGATCAACGATACGGCGGCAGTAAAATGTCAGTTTTAGCAATTGGAAGAAACTATTTGTGGGTTTATCTGAGAGAAGGATGAGCGTGTGTTGGATAAAACTTGTGAAACCGATTAGTGTGGAACGGCGAGTGTAGGCCTGAAAGCAGTCACCGTCTATTCAAAACGTTTAGATGAATGAGAGGTTTCAAGAAATAACTGTATACACAACTGCATTTTAAACAACACCAGTGCTATGGGGTGGAGGCAGAAAGCACCGCCGGGTGTAGTGGGATAGGGAAGAAGAATAATCAGCCAACCAGCGGTGTAAAAGGGGAACGCCGTAGAGAGAATTTTACCTATCGGTCACCACATTAGAGTAGTGAGACCGCTATGTGAAATGCACCTTTTCATGCGCTGTTCTGTTAGTTGGTTAAGCAAATCTGCGATTTCCCATGCCCCCTAAATCAACCTGTCCAACAAAGTGGCGGAGTATTTTTGGCGCTGATGTATCCAGTTCCTCCGGATTGAAGTCAATTTTCAGTTCGAAGATATATAGTCCCTGTAGTGGTGAGTGCTTTTTCGTCCTTTACTACTTGCATTGATAAGCTGTCCAATTAACTGGTTGCGTTTAGCCTAGCAACTCACAGGAAATGAATACAAAGTGCCGGTTGTAACTCCTCATTCAACATCAGCACGAATATGAACCTTTCTAAAGCTCATTTGCGCCATTTTCATCCGTGAGCTTACCAACTCAAGCATCTTAATTCACTCATCCAAAGGAATAACGTATCCAAAGTATCGCACCTCTTTTACCCGTTGTTTGTATTCAGTCAGCCGGTCCAGTTCCTCACGCTTTTCTTTTGCACTTTGGACCTTCTTTTCAAAATGTTTCTCATCCCTATTGTAGTCATACAAAGCGTCCATCGCCACTGCAATCGTCTCGTTGGCATCCAAGTAGTCGGTCAGCTGATGCTCCTTGGCCTCTCGAAGTGCGCTGGTATAGGCACCAACTGCTTCCTGGTTGAATAGAAAAGTTTTGGACATGGGTAAAGTTGGGACATCTCCAAATTTCATTCAGACTAACTGCTGAACATTTGGGGGGGGGAAATTAAGAAAACCGCCGGTGATCGTCAAAAGAGCGACGTTCAGCTCAACCCCTGGAATAAGATCGAATGCGTCAGTCCTCATCCGTTTTTCAAGGTAAATTTAAGGCATCCCCCCCTTGATTCACTGTTAAACTATCCGTTGTGTCGAGTCTTGGCAATCTCACCAGCCACGAGAAGGAGAAACGACTTTCGGACGAATGAATACCGTATCCTCCGAGATGCCTACAGAAATGAACTCAAAGTCGTGTGTAGACAAAACTTTTTCATCGTTCCCAGTTCTTCAAACCAACACTCAGAACTAATACAAAAGTATAGTGGTCCAGTCATGACACCGATGACTTCTGGGAATTATGTGATTAACAAGCATTCATGAAATTAGCCATATCGTGCCAATTGACGAAATAGTTTGCACAATTAACAACTGCCCGGTGTTTCTAGGCTTTTTAGTGTAAACGGATTACATTCGCAAAATAAAACACCTATTGCTATTCTAAAAACTCTACATACCACCATCAGAAGTAATTAGGTCATAAGGGAGTAGATTTCACAAGTATTTGATATCACAAACTGACAGGTGTTCACTCGAGGTAACAGGTAACATCACTGGATGAAAAATGTGATTGAGGGATGCGTGACGTTATACTCTGTCTAAGTGCTACCGCGTTAGCCAGTCAGTGGTCACGGATTTTAACCGCCTTAGAGATTTTTTGGAAGCCTACTGCCAATGAGTCACACCACAGTTAAACAGCTGTACACAGTTTCTCGATTTTTCAAAACAGATTGACTTCACTTAACTTCACTGCTGTAGGTAAGGTGGTTGCGGTCAGTCAGATATTCTAGAAAAGTTCTGATTATTTTAAGGCTTCCCCCTACAAAAATGCCAGGAAACGATTAACGGTTAGATTCTAAAGCGTTTTGTTTGAGCCGCTCATCATCAGACAGACGGTTGTAATGCATTTAAGCTCTCCCCATTGTTTAGTACTCAAAACTTCCCGATAGGCAAACTCCTGCTGAGTTGGCAGCAACCGCACCTAATTTTTTGGAACTAGGGCTTTACAAACACAAATATCAACCATCCCCTCTACTGATAAAAACTAAGTCAAATTGTTCTGTCACGTTTTTTGTTAATTCTTCCGTCCCCAATACTTGTGTCTGGAACTTTCACTTGACCCTCTGACTGGCCTTATGTCTAGACACACCAGATTAAGATGCATTCTCCATTTTATTAGTGTTCGCATTCCTTCATTTGTGAAAACGGTGGCCCAGGTTGTTAAGACGTAGAGGCAGATTTGATAACATTCCCGAATCATTGTGGAGATTGTCGTGTACTTAATGTCAGTGGCAGAACTTCTACGTCATTCCTTGGTTTCCTGCTCCACCCCCTATGGTATAGCAAAAGGCATGGTATCTTGAGACAGTCCTTTATAGAGGCAAAGGAGGATTATTACGAGGTATCCATATGGTCATCGCAACATGTTCCACAAGGTCGCGATAGACTCTTCGTGAGGGGACGAATGAAGCCGTGCTAGAACACTCGATCCTGATTGGCTGACATTCTGACCAACCAGGGCATGCCATCGTTTAGTCCGTAACCCACACGTGACACATCTATACCATCGACATAATGTTCAGTTATTAAGAGCGGCTGGCCTCGAGACAGATTTTGTTACTTTGCCAGTCACTCTAGTGGTACAGGTTGTAGAACCATGAAAATTTATTTCTTCAGGGAGAGATTTCTAGTCACGTTGAAAATCATGCTTCCCTTACCGCGGCTTTTGACTTTCAGGATAGACGCGATCAGTGAGTTCTGCACTTAGCCACATCTGAACTGCACGTTCTCAGTGGTATGGAAGACTCTTATACCAATGTATTGTGTGGTGTGACAGTCACCGTTGATTTAGACGAACCCATCCATACAATTCGATTTTACCCTACGGCGTCAATCTATACATGATCCGAACTATTTACTCCCCCTTGAGTAAACCCAATTCTATATTTTGGCCCTGTATTATTCAGAATTACTCCGTTGGTTTCCACTTGGAATGCTAGTGATGGCGACGTTGCGGAACATATGTAGCTTGAATGCGCTGTTTCGTTGTTGGTGTGCTCACTGAGCCTGGCAGGTGGATTGCAAACGCTTCGTCACCAACCGACGGGACATCTTTAGCGTGGGGTTGAGTGGTTGGAATGATATTGTGACGGCGCATATAAACACAAAGGCAAAAGCAAAAAGAAACCATAAACTCTGCCTTTTATAGCAGCCAAACGCGAGTCCTGTCAGAACTACGCATTAGGTCTGTGAACGACTCGGTTATCCGACTATTTCGGTAGCACCAAGATGTAAGAGACTAAGAATGCGGAATCGGGATGCTAAATCCACAAGTGCCATGCGAACCTCACAAGAAACAGCTCAAAAACCTCACGGCATTCTTGTCCAAGGCAGGACTGAATGTCCGTATTTATACATGCTAATCTCTTTGTGTACATGCGCGAGCAGAAGCTCGCGTTTTTCACTTTAAATTTGTTATTCTGAATTCTGTCAACTGCATAGATATTACCACTTCGTCCATCCACGCTTCAGGCGTTCCAATTAACAAGCAACCGTTAAATGGAACTGCCCTTAAACATGACAGAAACTGGAACTTAAGTTACTTCCAATGTTCATCTTATGGCCAAAGTACAAATGAACTTCTCCATGACATAATGGATAGACGATGTCATCCCACAATGCTTGATCTTGAGGCAACTAGTTTGTTAGTATGTATCACACCAAAACTACCAACGTCAACAACTTTTCAACAGCAAGTAAAAATTAGTATCCCTTGAGCACGAAGTACACTAGCAGGAGGAAGTTCACTACACTTGCTTGTGAGCGCCTACTAGTTGCATTTGGCTTGACTCGGGATTGCTAACTTCTGAAGCACACTCAACAGGACGAAACTGAGTGCAACATGAGATGAAGTGTTTCTACAATTTTCAGAACTCTATTACCTAACTTGATAGATTCTCGTGCCAATAATGTTATAGATGGTGCTACAGGTGCTTCCCTGAATTCCATCTGACGACAAACTCTTGTTCATCAAGAGAAGTAAATTCGTCACTTTGTTACAAACGACTTATTCGCAACAAGTAACAGGTTTTTGCAATCAAGAATTCGCTTGTCAGAATCTCTTATTGCAACCGAGACAAAAACATGTAAATATCACTTGTATTACCTGTGCCTCAATACGTTTGTTAACTGAGGCCACTCGCCGGCGTATCTCCTCGTCCCTTCGACTATCCAATATTTTACGCTGTTTCTCCAACTCCTTCAAAAGAGCACCTTCAGCCTCGGCTCTTCCGTCGCGTCTATCCTGGTGGCTTGCGATAAATTCCAGGTACTCTTTGTTCAGCTTTTCCCTCTTGTGCCGCTTGGCTTCTTGCTCTCTGCAAACAACATCAGTTTGGTGCATGACATGAGAAGTCTAAAACAGTTCTAAGTGAAAAACCACTGATTTTGGATTGCATTCAGGTGTGTTCATCTGATCATCTAATCGCTTCACCGATCTGATGCCAGCAAGACCGAAAACGGTATCAATAAGTTGTTTGCCGCAAGTTCTATGAGGTCATAACTATGCCTTCATCCACCTACTGTTATAAAATACCGCTAAATCTCGTGAAATGAAAAAGGAACTGTCACAATTTCTAATAATATGCGGTGCCTCTAACCGGGCACCCCAATTTTTCCGTCCTCTACTAAATACTACGACGAGGCAACTAATTTAGTGGAGACAGTCAATGTTTTTAAAGTAGAATGGATTTTTATAACAGTTCGTGGAAGAAAACTACCGCTTTAAAAAAAGACACCGATCAAAAATGGAGTTTCGGACTTCTGTGCCGGTAACCATTTGAGGGTCATCGAAGACCAAAATGGCCACTCTCTATGAAAATTCCTTCTGGAGAACCAGTTCAGCTAACGTTGGCTGCAAGATTGCAATTCCCACTCGGTTTTTCAAGAGGTTCTGCAAAGGATCCAAGTAGCGTGCACCAAGGATGTCACAGAATCAGCGGATCAAACTACCGTAAGTATAGTGTTCGCTAAAGGCTACAGAAACATACATCAAGGTGAGCTGAAATTTTGTGTGGGATTTCAAACGACTTCCGAATGTGTACCTTACTGTGGGGTGTAAAAACCATGCGACACTCTAAACTGAGCTCAGCTACATAAGAGATTCACTGGTTAGCTACGCTAGCAAAATAAACTAATGTAACTTGTCTGCTCTTTATGGGCACCCTAGGTCTCAAGCATCCCCTGCCCGAGCTGTCATTCATTGATATGCCTCTACCCTAAACTGCGTGACACTGCTTACGGCCCAGATCAAAATTTTCCTACTTACACAGTTGCGCCATGTCAATTTCTATCTTTCTCTCGTACCACAAAGTATTAGCTTATTGTACGTATTATGTGGGGTGATACAACAAGCCAGTTACTGACCTTATAAGGCGTTTGGATGCCATTGGCTATACAGTGAAAGTGAGAGGAAACAACGCATTCTAAAGGACAGCACTGAAAATGCACATATCAGTACCACACTGTCACTTGAAGTTAAATTGCACATCGAGTCGTATAGGGTCGAAGTCCCTGTAGCCTTACAGGTCAAGTGCTGCGTGGTAGATCATTTGTCCATGCGATTCTCGGGTGCCTTCACGTACAATCATTCACGTTCTTGATGCCACTCGAAGAGTAGATTTTAGTGGTGTGGCTGAGATGATTCTTTGTTACTAGCCTTTGTGCATATTCTGTACGTCCTAAACCACATTGTTTACCTATCTATGCTGTTGAATTAGAGTAAACTAATTCCTCGGGAACGCCTGCAACACTAACAGTATTCGTTCAGCTGTAAAACCCTTTTGGTGCCTAGCTCCCATACCTCTCGAAGGAAGCAGGAGGATTGATATACGGCTACGCCCGGGCGAGAACAATCGAGATGCAGACGTTCGGCCTTCCGGTCAATGATTTTGCGCGTTAGCCACTGAACTATCTCAAGGCACCAAAGTGGATAAAACTCGCGGCACGATACAGATGCACACCTACCATTCCTGTGAAACATCCATGTCGACTTATGTCAAATGAAAGCCCTTTGAAGGTATAAGGATGACCAGTTCCTCTTTTTAGACTAACCCATTTTCGCTCCCCTATGGAAAATGAGTTGATCATAAGACGCGATTTCCAAAGATCCTTAGAATAAACACAAATGTTGTAGAAACTAACGCTTTAATACGTTCGTTTTCTTCGGCAACAATATCTTCAATGAGCCGCCTTGACTCTTCTTTATCTGCCAGTTCTGCTCGATGACGAGGAGTGTCCCCCGATCTCTGTGAAGTTTGGGGTTGAAAAAATAGAGGTACTCAAGATGAATTGTTTGCACCATGATCACTGGGAACAGTTTTGATATGGAGTTGGAAATCTTGGTTTCCACTTAGCCCGCTAGTGGATCCACATCAAGGTGCACTTCTATTCAATCGAATTCGCATGCAGGTGACCACGTGATTTGGATATCGAGATTGAAGGGTGTGGCGCTATATATTGTCTGAGTGTTAGTTAATCACACTGCTGATCAGTCGTTCACGGCAGAACGGTTAGGTCCTCAAACTACTAGCCGGGATGTTGTGAGTTCTAAACTCCCTGGAGTTTCGTGATTTTTCTGAATGAGAGTGAAGCAGCTGCACAGTGCTTCCAGGTTTTTCAGCATAGACTGGCTTCAGTTAAAGGACGAAATATCTGGTAATGAGTTTGCCAGGCTTATCATCTTCGACATGCGATTTCATATCAGATGACTTCGAGATCACTAGCCATTAGGTGATTGTTAATCAAGAGGTTACCTTCTAGGCTTGGTTATCCTTGGTTTCCCTTGCCAGACAGAGTAGCTAGGTGATGTTAAGATTGCGCAAAAATTTTTGACACTATCCGATGCGTAACAGTTTTCTGATTGCTGAACTCAATCGAAGTTTATTGGCAGAAATAGTGGATTAGTCCAAAAAACCCTTTTTCTTCTCATGTTAAGAATGAACTGTTTACATGACACCCTGCTCATGCGGGTTCCAAGAACCAGTATGTATGTTAAAATCCCTGGTTAAAATGCCTGGTTCTGAGCCTGACCAGAAGCGACCGATCCAGAGTGCTGAATGTCAAACATGGTTTTGTAATCCAACATGTTTCCGTCGCTTAAAGTTTGTTTTACTTTTGGAGATTAAATACTACTCGGAGCTGGTTGTTTTTAACGGATAAATGAGGACCAACTGAGTACGGAACAGGAGTTTGAGAGGACAAACTCATGGTAGTCGGTGTAGAGGTGTGCATTGTGAACGGTCTCAAGTTATAATGCGACACTAAATGATGGTTAAGGTTAAAGTGGGTCATTGATTTTTTTATACTGGAATAATACTAAAAGGCTCATTACATTTGTCCTTCCATGGTTACAACAGAGCGTTCCGCGTGTTCGTGTGACTCACCGCAAATCAGGTCAAGGGTGAGTGGACGTGCAATTAAGTGCCGACCTCCCAGAAAAAAGTCCCTGTTGACTAGTTATCTGTCTGATGCAGATACTAAATAGCACGTTCAAACAACACTAAATGGAACAGTTTGTTAACTGTATATGGTCCTGGGCACAGTAAAACCATCCGTATGACAGAACGCGCCACTAATAGATATGCATTCAAAATGATCATCATTCGGTGTTTTCAAAGATGATCCTCAAAGGTTCAAACAAAAACTACTGAGAACGTGGAGAAAAACGCGGCTGAGCACAGGACGTGGCCTTTCCCTCAGATGTTAATGTTTTACAACCAGCGCATCTGGCACGAAAACTGTAGAATGACTCTGTAGTCCAACCTTATGTTGATCTAGTAACCGTGGACTTCTTGTCCGAACCGTGATTGGAATCACTTTAGTATCGCATTTACATCACCTCATAGGCATGTACTTAATTAAAAAAACACGTATGGTAGGGGACGGGAGAGAATCTAATTCTACATATACTTTACTACACTACTCTTCGATGCCACTAGAGTAGTCTGAGATTCAGTAGAAAAGGCAATGTAGACATGAAGAGATTGATGACAGTCAATTTTTTAGGAAGGCGGTTACTCCAGTGAGGTGCACTGGAGAGGAGTTTTAACATGAAACATTCGTCTGCCTGAGGAATCAAGTTTGGAATCCGGAGGCTCTTTACTTCTTTAGTTATCCCAGGAAAAAAGTGGCATACACATCCTCATATGGAATTAGTTGTGAATGTTGATGATAAGTTGATGTCTAATGATACACTATATCGATTCAACTATTCAGCAGAATATGTTTACGTTTAGTCTATTCAAACCAGTGTTGGAACTATCAAAAAAATAGCCAACCACAAGATGCAAGTGTAATAAGTGGCATGCTGATATGCACAGCTGACAAGTCGATTATGGTACACAGATTTATTTCAGAGAAAATTCTGCCTGAGGGAAATCCTCAAACAAAAGAACAAGTTCAATTACCTTACCTTTTGCCTCTGGAATTCCATGATAGTAAGAAGCCTTCACAATATAAATCTGACAATTTAATTTGCAGGAAAGCTACTTAGTGTTAACGGTTTTGGTCACCACACATAACTACTATCGTGGGAGTAGACAATGGAAATCCTATTCAGGTGACCAAATGGGCTTGACAACAATTTCATGTCTTCACATGAGCCTTGTCCAACAACTGACGCTCTCTGAAATGAACATATTAATCCGACTTAGTTGTACTTTTATTGAACCAACCTAGCAATGATGACCAGCTACTTTCAATACCAACCGCCATGCATTCATTAGTGGGATCATCACAAAACTTGAGCCGATGGTATTTAATTGCCTGTATCAAATGAACAAGTCAAGGATAAAAAAATGTCCCGGCTTTGTAAACTGCCAGACCAATTAGGCTGAGTAACCGATACTAAGCGGTAATCAGCAGGTAAGAGGTGTAATATTAAATAACAGCCTCATTTTTTCTCCTCTCCCTAAGTGTAACAATATCAAATCATCTCTTTGTTAAGTTGGTTATTAAGGGGTTTGAACAATCCACAGTAAACGAGTAGACCCATTTGACCGGGACTTCAGAGATGCGGCAGCAAACAACTGTATTCAGAATTTACCAGGGTGTTCAGTCTGTCGTTTTGAGGAACCCGGGTTGTGTGAACTAAGTGAAACAAGGTTGATAAATTCAACGAATGACCGAACAATGAAGTTGGCATATTGTGAGTAAACTGAGGTGCTTTAGACTTATTCATTCAAAGCCTGGATGAGCAGACCCTTTTAGAGAGAATCCCGCACGGGTGAGTGACTGTGATCTGTGGCAGATTATGAATACCTATTGACCATACGCAACCCGTGACAGTTAGGCTATAAATCAACAAAGTTAAATTAACAAACCTTCGATTTTTAGGGGGAAAGAGCACTTCGTAAGCAACTCATATATGTTACTAATGCATCGGGCTCATCAATCCAACTGAGAAACACTTGAAATTGTTACGAATACCATTTCACAAACAAGACTGAATAACAACAACTTCCAGAATTTCATCGTCTTGGACGCTATTTTTGAGTAAACGGACAAAGAAACAAGCATAATGCTCTACATGTAGCCTGACTTATTTTTTCTCGTCTAATCATGGGTCGAATTTTGTTCGCCGAACAGTCAGCCTACTAGAAAGAATACGCCAAATTGTATCGATGTAACATCATTTTGGTGGCATTACCCAACAGGCCCTCGGGATGCTGCTGCTCTCTTTTTACGGCCTCTACGAGTCCTGTGATCCCATAAGAACCGAAATGTTTTTCACATAAGTAGTCTGTTTTAGTTTTTGCCGTTTAGTGAATCCTAAGGGTTAGTGTGATAGACGGGGTGACAACTTTTCACTTAGCAGGTTGCATCCTGCATCCTGCAACGTAATAATGCTTTTTAAGCGCAGACTTATTTTACCCAAGTGCAACAAATAAAGTATTCAAAAAAATTAACCAAACAATAAAGTGAGGTTTTCATCATAAATTAATTGTCCGGTTGCTGAGAAAATTGTCTGAATGGCTTTATATTTCTGCAAAATCATTGCGGTCGATTCCCAAAAATTTCACCCACACAAAGATATTCGTCATTCTCCAAGTTTGTCAGAGAGATTGAGCGGGTGTGGCAATGCAACTCTCCTCAGTCACCAGTGAGATACCTTTGTATGTCGTAGTTTAGCAGCCAATGACTTCGCCTTAAAAAGCGTACCGGATTCCGATCAGCCATTTGTTTGTTAGTCATTCAGGCTACTCGTGAACAGTTAAGTAGTCAGACTTACCATGGAGTTTATCTACCAGCAATTAAATGAGAGGTGCTTGTTTCCACTGAGTCTCACCCACTCGAGGCTTTCTTCCAACTCAGTAAGACAGCAAAACTACCATTTCATTGGGTTCTGCTGTATGCATCCTGTAGATAAATGGATAGCAATTTCCAGCTCAAAATGAGCGTTATCATAATGTTAGTGTAACAGATCCTACTCACTGAGGAGGAGTTTTTGGAATGCAGTGTCCACCCTGCAGTCTTGAGGCCGCTAAGCGTCAGCTTTCTTATATTGGCGTCTTAATCTTTGAAGGACCCGATTTTAATGAGTGGTGTCTGGGTTTGTTCATCTACTGAAGCACCAGTTTAGTGCATTTCAGCACACGGGCAAGATGTAGCTCTAAAGGTAAACATGTTCTCTGTCTTTTCAAAAATTCCCTTGCCCTGTAAAAATGTCTCTTTCACAAGAATCTGCGAGGACGTGAAAGTTTTTTTCAGTTTACGGCTTTAACCGTTGCAGTGTTCTGTAAAACTGGTAGGAGAGTCCCAATAAACCTTCTTTAAGTTTACGGAGAGCTACGCAGTGGAGAGATTTTCTGATCAGCACGACTCACGAAAAGAGGTGTGATTCTAAAGATTTCAATGAAAAAAACTATTAGGGAAAAAGTGTTCAAAAAATCCCGAGAACATTACTACCTACTTGCTCTGCCATGGCTCGGATCATATCATCGCGCATTTGTTCCAAGAAGCGACTCCGTTTTTCTATATCCTGCTGTTCTGCAAGACGATCGGCTTCCACCATTTCCCGTTCAAGTGAAAATTCTTCCTCCTGGGTGTTAGACACGGTCAACAGAGCAAGTAAATTTTTAACGGTGAAGGAAAAAACAGCACTGTTTGATTACCATCCTCTTAAGGTACAGTAAACCCAATCCAAGATGGCGGACACAAGCAAAGTGTGGTCCTTATCGGAACTCCTAATTTAAGCATAACACAAAATCACTAAGTAGCAGAAAGGTTACCGTTGGCGGCCACAGAAACCTAATCCACAGGTAAGTATTCAATAAGGGCACACAGATGTCGGATGTTTTCTAGGTTTTACCTAAAATTATGATTTGTAAATTAATTAATCACGAATGTTCATGCTGTTTTTTGAAGCGCTGCTGTGCCCTCAGCAAAGCTGCGTCCTAAAAGTGAAGTCCGAAATGAATATGATACAAACTTTTCTGCACACACTGTAAAAACTGTCCTATACGGATCTTTTGGGTGGTGTTTCAAGCCATGCAACTTTGTGATACGTCCCAATTAAAATAAGCACAAAAATTGAAGAAAAGATGGAAATTTCTTGATATAAGGCATTCTGGTGCTCACCTAGAGGCGATATACTTTGACTGTAGCTTGAAAAGAGGCAACGGACAACAACAAGTTGACATTTAAAAAACAGCTGTTGGATTACGTTTATCCTGAAAAATTCCCATCATACTTCTTTTATAACAAGTAGAGTCACAAAAGCCCTAATCTGAACTAGGCCGGTTGGTCTTCAGTAACATTATAATGAGGGATTAATTATTATATTAAATTTTCAATTCAACCATGAAGGAAATGGAGTGACCTAATATAATTTTGTTTTTTCACTCCTGAGTCTTACCTTGTATTGTGCGCTTCTCTGCTTTTTTCAGGCTATTATATGTAGAACTAGCACGTTTCTGGCATTTATAAGCTCAAAAAAGACTGTTTGTTGGTTGAATGCTCGAAGAATTGGGAAAAATCCGCCCTTTCAATTTTGGATAGGTGGGAACACAATATGAAAGCAGGTCGTGGACTGTGAAATGACATATCTTCATTTCTAATAATTCGTCAAGTAGCAAATCTATTTTTAAGACAGTGGCAACGTTTTTACTGAACTAATAGAATTGTTTACGACTAAAATCTCCCGCACGCCATACTCCGGCTACACCCAGTCCATCATTTTTCGTCCAATGACTTGAAAAGTGCCCTTGAGTCTATGGACCGTCAGGCACTATGGCAGTGTCTTTGGAGCAAATGTGTCCCTCGTCAAGTCATAACACTCTTTAAGAGGCTGTATGCCAACTCCCGCGGTCCTGTTAAGGTCTACGAGAAGCTCTTGTCTGAGTTCACCTCATCAAGCGGTGCCAGGCAAGGCTGTCCTATTCCAACTTTTTTTGCAACTGTCACTGATACGATTATTGAAGGCTCACCACAAGCCTGTAATACCTGGAGGTTCGAAGTAATTACGGGGCATTTGCTCACGGATATCGGCTACACAGACTATATAGCTCTTTTTGGATCTGACGCCGTTGTAATGCAGACTATATAAAATAACAAATCATTATGTCTCACGGTTAAGCATATGCTTCATACCCGCAAATTGTAATGTGATGCTGCAAGACTTAGTGGGCTTGGACCGTAACCTCGTGCCTGCGGATGAGCCAGGTGAAGCAGTGGACAATATTGTCTACCTGAGCAGCTGTATCAGTCCTAGTGGATTCTTGAAAGATGATATTTCCATCCAAATTGGGAGGGCGAGAGTAGCTTTCATGAACCTGCATCACCTGTGGCGTAGGCGTGACATCAGCTTGAAATTATCTGTCAAGGTTTGACTTTGCAGTGCTGTAGTGCGCTTCATATTATTTCGCGGATCAGAAACCTAGACGCTGTGCACTGAAGACATCAAAAGACTTTCAATGTTCGACTATCAGTGTCTTCGGAGCATTGCCCTAGTTTGCTGGAAACACCACATCAGTACTGCTGCAGTGTGCTGAATTGTTCTTGAAAGAACCATATCGCACACGATAGAAGAACTGGTCGCACTCCACAGGTTGTGCTGGCTTGGTCACGTTGTGTATAGTGTTTGACTGACTTACTCAAGGCGCCCTTTTTGCGTAGCCACAAGAAGGGTGGAAATGAGCCAGAGAAAGTCAAACAGTGATTTGGCAACGAAGTATGAAATTTATTACTAGTAAACTCAGCTGCACTGGTCATTGCCGTCTCCTTAAGCAATGAACTCAAGGCAGGACATTTCATGGGTTAGAGATATTGACCGACAGCCCAGTCACGCCCCCAGTAGAGCTCGTACATCCATGCTGTTGTCTTTAGTGCATAGGTGCCCCTCGATCCCCACTAATGAAAAGTCCGCTGACAACCCTGTGTTGGGCATCAATTATATCAGCTACCGTTTCCAATGTACAGCTAGCTACCTCACCTCCCCAATTCATCCACGAAAGAAACTGTGGCAGCTGTAACTACTGTACTGAAATTGCGGTGTTTTACAGCCGGTGAGGATAATGAGAGTGACGACTTAGACAGTAGTGTCCAGTGCGAGTTCCGCGAACCTCCGGACTGTCTTCAAATTCAGTAGGACCAGTAAACATTATTTGAATTTAGTTATACTTGAAACATGTGTCAGTTAACAGTACTTTATATATTTCTGTGGGTAAATATGTTGAAAATGTTCACAGGTCCCAGCAAACAGGTTTCATATAACAGGCTGTAATTTCCAAAGAGCGGGGTGAAAATGCGTGTGCGTAAATGCTAAAGTAACTCTAATAGAATCCTACGTGTAGTGGGAAAATTTCACTTTTCCACAGAAGGTGGTGGATGTAAAATGGGGACCGCGCTTAGCTCTTACAGAAGCACATTTGATATTTTACGATTCCTAATCAAAATCCATGGAATAAATACCCAGACTCCACAGCCGCCACATACGTTCCCCCGGCAACACGTAACACGCACTTTACACCTGGCGCCATTTTGAACTGCCTGAGTTCATGAGCGTCCCAGTTTCATAAGTTTAATCCCCGCCACAGAAGACTCTCAATTTTATTCTGCGCATCGTAAGTTCTGAGGTAACATGTCCACCTTGCCTAGTAGCACCCTCAAGGTAAGCAACAAAATTCTATAAGAAACAAACTCATACATCCTTCCTGGTGAGGTGTTTAGAATTTTACTTGGAAACTATTGCGTGATGAGGGTGACAGGTCTTTAAATCAGACGGGTAACATAAAGCAACGGATGCATTTAATACAGACTGGGTTTGTTCGAATTTTGTGCAGTACCCGGTGGTAGTCATGTAGAGGTAACCAAAACAGACAATTGGCTTGCTGGTGTGCAAAGCAACCGTGGTTGTTGTAAAGAGGTAACAGCTATGCAGCAAACGTTAATGTTGTAAACCCTTACGTTCATTGTGGGGTGAACTCAAATTAAAGTGTGGATGAAGAGGTTCTAGCAGGCTTAAACTTACTGGAAGCTTACTAAGTTTATAGATAACGATTTGCCCATGTTCATTTAAACTGATCCTGCCAGTTATTTGATAATACAAAGGGTGAAACTGAACGCGATATAGCCTTTGGCATGCTCTACTCAGTACACAGATTTGTTCGGCAAGATTTCGTTTTGGTTCCAGTAATGAATAACAATTTATATCTGTTTTTCATGAAATAAAGAAGAGTGTCACATACCTAGTTCATTTCCGCTTGTTGCTGCTGCAGTAGTTTTACCACCGATTTTGATTCAGTGGATAACTTCCAGCTCATTTTAAAACTGACTGATGTCATTTGGGACATCTATGCATTTACAAATAAATGATATTTGTACTATCTGTGTGTACAAACAGCGATGAAAATACCGTGCAACTAACAGAGTATACTGTTACGTCCAAAATGAACGCAACAAGGAGTTCTTATTGCTGAAAAATGTGGAATGTGCCAGAAAATTGCCCCGATGTACCCAGCAGTCATATTATCTGCTTAAGCGTTACCTTAAGAGAAATTTTGACATGCCAAAGCCGAACCATTGAAAATCACCGGGAAGATCTGGCTTGTAAACAAGTAATTAAGTTAGTAATCAAGCAGACGGAAGCTTTAAAAAGTACTAAAAGGTACATTTGCGTACAAAATTGAGATGAGCGTTGCTCCCTTCACCATTTTCAGGACATATACTGCCTGTGAAACAAAGGTTTTTTCGTTATTAAAAGGAACACGTACACACGCTGTAGTTAGTAAAGGGTTATTAAAACTATCTGCAGCTGTCAAACAATAAATTGTCCCAAACAAGCTAGCGGCTGTTAACTTACTTGTCCTTATCTCTGATGTACTTAGCGCAACTGACCCAAATACTTGTTGAAACATTCTGGCTAAAATCACCTCTTGCACAACTTTTCGAGTTCTGGCGACCAGTGACCTCAAATTTGTGCCACACGAGGCAATAAAATATCCATTAGTCTTATGTGGCTTTTGAAGTTGTAAAGCGTCTGTTTTCTCGTGAAATTTGGATATTATTTTCTCCTATGTATAATTTGTATTAGATTATGGCACATCTTTACTAACCTCATTTATGTTAGCGGAAACGCGGCGTCTGGAGGAATACTAATGCATAATATCAAAGTTGATTTTAATTCTCCGGTGAGTCTCGGGACCGTGAGTGGGTAAATAGCACTCAAACTATCGCCGTTGTCGCCACTGCTTAAATTATGTGTCAGGGGCACCAGAATGTAAAGTGATTAAGAACTTATGCACAATTCTCACACAAAATTACATTAAAGCCACCGAAAACAGATTCATCAGCGTGGAACATATCTGACGCCCACCTAAGTAGATATCAGGCTCTATTATCTCCCTACTGTCATCTCCGACGTTTTTGCTCGGACGACTACCTTAACTTTTGCTTCACGCCATTCACGCCAACCAATCCTGCGCCTCAATCTCCCGGTTTTACCGACCTAGCCAAATAGGTTTTAGACCATCCCACAGGGTCTGCTTGGAAGACTGTGCTGAATTTCTATCTTTATGCTTTTCGGTAATCACAGGAAGTAAATGAGTCCATTAATTTTCAGTGCTTGCGCCTTTGGTTCTTGTCTCTCCTGTACGTAACGCGTAGAAAATTGATGATACACAAAACTTCTTCTTACCACCCCTGATCCAATAAGTTGCATAGGAAACTCACACTGTCCTTATGTAAAATGAAAATATGCTTTCCAAAATCAGTCGCTAAGATATTTGTGTCTGCGGTTAGTTCGTTATCCGCCTCAACATTCAATGTCTTAATGGAGACTACCGCGGGTGACCATTACATTGATTGCCAATGATCAAAAGCTGGTTAAATGAAAGCCGAATTTAACATTAACAGCGGCACTAAACTTTGTTTGAGATATTCGTGAGTACTTATCCATGATCTTTGTATAACCGTGCAAGTGTTTTGCAATTGTATTGGGCAAGCATGACAAATTCAGAGTTGCTCTGCATCATTTAGTTGGCCTTTTTTCCAGTGATGCATGTGTTAATTTTACCTACCTATCGAAAGCCAAACAAGATAGAGGTGGATAACTACGCACTGAAGACGGTAGATTACTTAATTACTGCGTGAATGCGGAGGCATTAATAGGTCTCTTTAAGACAAGAGCTGTTCGAGAAATTCGGTCAACTCGATTATGGAGCGCGCGGTCAAGCCAGCGCACCCTGAACAGTATTTGTTTACTTCGGACGTCTTGTTTCTCTTAAGAGCCATTTGACCTACTATAGCATTGCCCATCTGTTGTCATCGTCTAAGAGACCAAAAGGGCAGCTCACAACGATAAGGTTTCTGCAATGCATAAAAATATGGTCTGCACCCAGCAGTTTAACTCTGGCCCTTAACAGGTATGCTGATACCACCCCTGCGCTTCAGGTGACGTGAGTAGTCGAAATCTGCTCTGGCCTTTTCCAATCCGGATAGAGGCATTGTCTTTGGTCAGAATGAAAGGACTGCTAAGGTTACCAAGTTAGTTGGGTGCGTTTCGACCTCACAATCACTAGAAGAAAAGAGTAGGTCTTCCATGATCATAATGGTGACATAGCTGGAGATAAAAGATGGAATAGAGCAGCCTTGGCCAAGCTTAAGGTGACAGCCTAAATAGACCATTGTGCACTCACAAGAGTTGGTGTGCAACGATTTAACTAAGGCCAAGAATCTATGTGGGTCCTTTCGCTCTACAGACACTGCCATAGGGCCCGATAATCAACAGAGTCAAAGACAGCTTTTAAGTCAAGAAAGATGACCACCTTTGATTTATGGAAGCAGTGTCGCTTTTCTAAGATCCGGCAACAAGTTATTACTGTATTCCACTATACGCCATATATTGGAGGCGCTTGGAGTACTGTGAGACAGTGTTCTGCTTTGCGAATCTGGGTATATAAACTAGATCTTGCCTGTCCAGTGAACCGCCGCATTTTTGGCGAAAGATGTGACAGAAACCGAATGTGAGGAGGGATCTAAGTCGCTAAGTCTGTCCCTACTGCTACTACATGACCACACTCCATTGAACTCATGGCGGTAATACAAGCAGTGCAGTAATACTGGACCTGCCCACTGCCAGTGATGACAAGTGCTGAAGGAGTCCTTTTAACGTACGTAGTAAGAATGATCTCAAGTCTCCAATGACACTCAGAATGGCAGCCGGAATCAGTAGCTAACGTGGTCTTGTTCTATCAGAGATTTGAACTGGATGGTTGCCTTGAGTATATATATGGTAAAAGTTAGTTGCACACCTCGGTCAGTGTGCTAGAGGTTCAGTAAATTTGCGGCAGACGGTCAGTCTGGTGGGCCTCCAGTTCCTAACTATGGCATCCAGTTTGTGTCGCTAGAACAGATGTGGTGGCCCCAAAAACTGCATCTACTTGACGACCTTGAGTAAATACAGTGAATTTGCACATAGGCATTTATATTCCTACTCAGTGAAGATCCAATAAGAATAAAATGCCGGATTCATAACTGACGACGTGACAGGTTGGCGTGATGAAAGAGCTCAAAATGGCTTCCTTGTGCGCTCAGCCAGCTAAATACTTACTGCTTATACTGGTAGACTAAGATGACCGCGGTAGCCAGCAGGTTCATACAGTATGCACTTCACGTTGTGTGTTATGCAGCCTGGTGTCCAGTCAGGCTTGGGATCAGTCCCAAGGCACAACTATGCGCTCTCCGTTGTCATACCAGACGTCCACTTGCTCTTGGTTTTCTTCGTCGCAAACAACCTCCTTCAATTGCTTTCCACTTTGCATAAGTGGCGACGGAATTTCCAGCTTCCCAGACGTTGGTCCATTGACCAATTGTGTCCCTCAGCTACATTGTTCTCTCTTCAAATGTTCCTTGCTTATAGTAACCCAACCAAATATGTTTTTCGGCGGGTATGTTTATCTGGGTTTGTCAAAATGTAGTCATGTTCAGCTTATCCGATTAGGTGGCTATACTTTCTTACAAATCAAAATCGTTCTTGAGCGGGATAGTTGGCGTTTTACCATGTACACCCCCAAATACTAAATAAGTGGGATGCCTTGCCCTAATGCTTAATCAGGAGAATAACGTACCAAGTTTTTTAGACGCTGTCGTCTTCTGTTTTCGATTTGTGTTGCCAAAATATGACCGTTTATTCTATTTCTTATTTGGTCGGCAAGCATTCGAAGTTCAGGCCTATCAACAAAATTGAATGACTGATATGCCCCGAAGAATTACTCTGAGTTTCTCAACTGTAAACGTTTCCGGTAGGTGTTTTCTTGTACATCACTTTGTTCTCTCAAGGACTTAGCGATTTCCTCCTCACTTTCTTTAACCTCAAGTCGAAGTTTCGCCTTTGAATCTTCCTGGATTTAAAAGAAGTTGCAAATTAAGAAAAGGTTCCGCGTTACTTTTTTTAGGTTCGCCAGGAACATGCATTCTTGTCTTTTCATTTCTTTTAAACGGGTAGCTTCGAACAGTCCGGGGGGATTCTGTTGCATTTGATTTCTGTATAACTGTAATTCATTTTGCTTAATGGAGCGTTCGAATGCGACTCGCTTTTCTCCATCAGCTAGTTCATAACGTTCATCTTCCGTCGCTAGGTTCTGTCTTCGTTAGTTATTTACAAATCGACATTACCCTAAATTCCATTATTTTATCCTTTAAACTACCAGACATTTTCACACGAAATCAGGAGGAGTAGTTAAAAGCGTGGCACGAAGTTAAATTGTTGAGAGGGTAAAGGTGTGATAGGTTAAAACAAAATGTACAGTTTGATTCAGCTGACAAGCCACTGACGTGGGGTAGTAAGAAGCCTTACGGGAGCTTTTGCGCAGTCCGTCGAACATAATAAAACTGTGCAACGCAAATCATCGTGTTCCGAGTGCAGTGCATTATCGTGTGGAGAAATAGCAGTATCTATCATTCATAGGGCTGATACGTTCAAATTTTTAACCGGAATCGGAATTAGAACGTATGGGGCACCACCGCAGCTGGAGGAATTTTGCTCAAAATTTTGTGCGTAAAGTGAAGTAAACCTTGCACTGCGACGGACAAATACAAAACAGAACTGAGCATTCAACAACAACACATTGTTTTCTCTTTCAATTTTAAACTTTTTTGTTTTATGACACATGTGCTTTGCTTTTTGACTCAACATTTCTTCCTTGTTCTCGCCCTGGTCTTCAGTTTTCATTTTTCTACGGTCATGTTAGTTAGGTCACTTTTCGGATTACCCAGTTAGAGGCTACTATCCACACTGAGAACTGTCCTGGGAAAAAACCGTCCGGGTGCTAAATCAAGCAATCTTGAGTTTAGAAATAGGGTCAGGCACTCAAACTGTCATAATATAAACCGCACTGCACATATACTAACTTTGGAGGGCTAGTTCCCACGCCTTACCCAGTTGATTGGTTGATGCAGTAGGCAGGTCTATTCTTTTTCCTAGAGTTAATCGTTTTCCGACAGAAAATGTTTTCCATTACGATTGTCTCGGTTTGCTCCTGGGTGAAGGTGTATTTGTACCCTATGGATCGGCAGATTTCCGATGACTAAAGACACGGTTTAAATTTGATTTTCTGAAACCTCCGAGGACTTTGAAGGCGTCTATTAGGTCCTCTCTTTTAGTCTTTCTTCCTGATGTTTAACGTTCTTAGGGTACATGGATAACCACATTTTCCATCCCTGTCATCCTTCTGATTGCTACATTTAACACTCATTCAGGTTTGTGACTACCCTCTCTGAGGAACGGGGACCAATCCTGAATACCATATTTGATGTCAGGACCTGCAAAGATTGTGAAAGCTGGGAAGAATTTACTTGGGTTCCCCCCGCGATTCTAGCAGGGACTGACTCAACGTTTTCTTCACTCATTGTGTTTTGGGTGGACGACAAATGAAATCCTTATGGATACTTCAGATGTGGATGCTTAAGACCATTTTTTCCATAACATTCTCCGGGTAGTGAGCTCAAAAACCATTTTTGTGTATTACGGAGTACCCAGGACCTTGCTGGGATAAGAAGCGGTACTTTGTCGTATTAAGTATGGGTCTTGTGCTTTGTCTACTGTTCTACTCTACTTGCGACCCATCGCAGCTCTTCATTTTGAGGGTTCCTCACTATTTCGACTTTGTCAGCCAGTATGAGGACGACCATGCCAGATCCCAGAAGGAACCCTCCGTTCCTTTATATTTTTAATCAGAAGGAATACCCACACCCCGTAAATCGTCCTGCAGCTAAGGGAGTCATCTATCCAACGGGTGGTGAGGGCATAAGTCGAAAATGACAATAGTTAGACCTGAAGGACATTATAGCTGGCAGAGTATAAGGCTTTGTTGAGGTCGAGAAAGCACTCCTTCGTCAGTATATTCCCCTCTAGGCAATTTGTCAACACAACCAGGAAACAAAATGAATTGTGGCATGGTGCGAATTTGGGCCAACCCATGCCAAAGGGCGCCATAAGGTTGGCTACAACTAGGTGCGCTCCATGTGTTCTCTTCTCAACTAATTGTTAACCGATATGACCGCGCATGGTTCTATCGTCTTGTGAGCTAGCGTATCCAACTTATCCGAACAGTGCACATGTTTTGTGTTTGGTTAATTTAGCAGCTTTTGCCCATCTTTCCTTATCCCTAGCGAAGTGCAAAAATTGGGAACTGGTGGGTGCAATACGTCTCTTTCAGTCACATGAAATCCACGGTTTAGTCTTCCGTCAACAGCCTGCAAGTTGTGGTAGAAAAACCCCGTAGCATGTGTTGGGTGACAACACGAGACCGTCTGTCCCGTGTGCACGCAGACAATCTGATGCCTACGAGCTTCCACGGCACTTGTCCCGCTGGATTACATCTTGCCTTCCAGCTTGGTGTTGCTGCGGATTCACAGGTAGTGGTTCGACCTTTTTAACACAGGTGATCCCAGTTGGTAATGTTCAAAGGCATCAAAGTTCTTGACTTGAACTGTGGTGCCACAGAGCGGATATGCGGTTTTCAACCTTTGTCTAATAATGATAATGCCACTTGGAAGCCGCATTTGTAACACTAACCTTTCTAATGATGTTACGGGAATAAAGTGCGGTTTTATCAGCCGGCATTTACAATGTTGCAGCAACACTGGAGGACAGGGGCCGGCAACGCTTCAGTTCTAACAGTCATTTGACCTAAACCGTGCAATCGCGACGCGCATCCGTCATGGGCCTCTGCACCCCAGATTCTCCCTCAGAGCTGAAATTGTTGAATGCATTGCTCTTTGCTGTGAACGGTTTATTGGCCATTTAAATGTGAATCTTGATGTCGGCTATCATTTCTGATTCGTTGCGCGCTGTACAAGACACCAGATAACAGGGTCCCTACGTCACTTCTGTTCCCTTTCGGAAGTTCCCCCAACAGACCACACCAATGAGCTGTGAGTTTATCCCCATGGATTCCACCTTATATAGTGCAACTCTTCGATCATCAATGTTCTGTTAGCTTCCCATTCGTATCCTCTTCTGTCCAGATTCTGTTTTGTTTTTGACGGCAAGAACAGACCCAAATTAAGATATATCTGTGAGGTACATACAGTATCATCGCCTTATCATCTACCTATTTATTCCGAAGTCTTTGGACCGTTTACCGCTTTGAACGCTTTCCAATACCGTCAATTTGCAAGGCTTCATACGGACAGGCCTTTCGGTTCCCAGACTTCAACGTACTCCCGGAGAAAGTTCCAATCGAGAAATCATAGTAGTCGTTATGCACATTGGTCGATGGCCGCCCAATAAGGGTCACCAACGATATGAAAAAAATTGGACCACACTAGGGTCTCGCCGATGGGCCCCCTCACATAACGCAGTTATTGTTTGATTAGCTGACAGCATCTGCTGTGGTCAAGGGATTTTCGTTTCGTATTCCTTCGGGTGGAGTTAATGGTAACAAAACGATTTCCCGGTGTCCTATTTGTTAGGATTCCCATCTTGACCGCAATGCTCGTGTTTTAATTTCAGCTGCTTTTCCGTTCCAAATTAGACCATTCCTCGTGCCGGAGCAAAGCACCTTACCCAAAATTTCTTTTAATATTTCAAATGTTATTTTTGACATTATGGTCGATATGCGCGAGCGAAGTGTTAAATCGCGCTTACTGCATAAAAAACAAAGAACTCCAGCTGGCGCTTCTCCCGTTATAGTTCCGCAGACTTTTACTCCAGTAAAATGCCGCGAATTCGTAGGCTGCAGCCAATGGGAACGGTTTCTCGTCACGGATACACGGTGTACAAATGGAATTTTTAGCTCGGAGGATAATTCATCAGCGAAAACGCATTTCACGCAGACAAAGGGCAGCGGCGTTCACTCGCTACTGGTGCGGAATCTTGTTTTCTGCACCAAACAAGCGATCTGCTATCTAGCCAAGTCGGTGGCAAGGAGAAAATGTGGGTAGTAGAAGAAAATTGGTTACGCGCTGAAATCCAGAAATGCAAATGGTCAGGATAAAACCTCCGGTAATGGAACCACGGAGGTCTACTATTCTAAGGGGCTGGTAGTAGATTCTGATCAAGGGTTCGACTGGTGTTCCATAATGGATTTCAGCCTGGTGGATGAGACCCTTCGCAAAATACTATCCCCACTACTATAATATTAATAGTAGGATTATTTCCCAACTTGTCGCGAACATGCCACCAGGGGCATGATAGGGTCGTTGCAACCTGGATGCGGCGGGCAACCACACGACGGGGAGAAAAGTACCACAAACGAGACACGCTTATAACGTGAAAAGCCACAGTAATTTTGGGAACCAAAATACAAGCTCGAACAATGAGCATGAGGTACGATAGTTTAATGGTGAAATCCGGTTGGTTTGAACTAAAACTGAAAAATCTTTGCTGTCCATGAATGACCTTGGGCGGTTGAGTAAATGGCCGGGGTCAAAAAAAGCAAAACGGAGATGGAGGAATTTAGGGTGGAGACAAATGGCAAGTTTCGTCTCAGAAATATGGTTGACATTGAAACTAAATAGACTAACTGGTGTCGAGGTTGAAGGGAAGTCAGATGTAAAGGATATCTTCGATGGTAAGATGGTGCTGATACATAGGGTCGGACGAACACCGTTGGTGAAATCGTGGAACCTGTGGAAAGGGCAAACTGAAATTGCAGCGGAAAACCAGGTCGGTTAAATCCGAACGAAAGATTCAGCGGGTTAGAAGGGACTCGTCTTAGAAGCGGTTGGGGCTAGGTGAAAAATTTGTTCGTAGTTACGACTTCAGGCTTGAGTGAGAGAGAAGTGAAGGTTGAGGGTGGGAAGAAAACGGCTGCGGGCTTACCATCAGACTGGATGTGGCAGTGCCGTGCCATCATTGCACTGGCATACCTCGGTTTCTGGACAGTCCCTCAACAGACGTCAAGGTTGAGGCAATCGGACAGGGGCTGCCAATTCCTGTGGTGGCTGGATCTGGGTTGGACGAGGGCATCGACACAGATAGAGCCAGGCCGATGTAGAGTCACGTGAAATTTTGATTCAGTTGACGGACCATGTGATTGTGAACCAGAGACCAGCCATATTGAATGAATGACGGTTATACGGGGCGTTTACGGCGGCTACTATCGAATTTCAAAGCTTGGAAAGAAGGGGGTGAGGGAGAAATAGGAAATGCAGTGGGTTCTGGTAAGTGCCAGGAGAATGGCATTCAGTAAAAAGAAATGATCTAACGGGGATGCGAACAAGTTAAATGAACCCATGAAAGGGTGGATTTATGTTGGCTGGCCCAGCAGCCAAGCATTAGCTGAGGTTGCCGATGTAGTATGAGGACATAACAAATCGCTGTTAGTGAGCTTCTACTCGGCGTGTATGCAGCACATTCAGACCCCAATGCAAGAGACCATCATTGGTGGTAAGACTTGTGTCTCCTGCTTGCAGTGAGTGTCATTCGGTCAGAAGGCAAAAGACCAGGGCAAGAATAGTTGCGTAATTTTGGGAAGGTGAGGACATACCCGCCGAGGTAGCGAACAAGGAGGATAGACGTTGGACTAGTTGACACGGACGATGAAAATGCGTGTTAGACAGGGAGCTGAAGTAGTTTTAAGCTCAGCTAAATAATCCAATCAGAGGGTCCTTGTTGTGCAGCGTGTGTGCGCGGGGGGTGGGTCGTGTGAAGGAGGACTTGGTTTCTAGGTCAGCCAACAATGTCCAGCCTTTCCTGGGTTCATTCAGCTTGCTATAATCCTCTTTTAGTTTTAGTTTCTTTTAGACACCGATTTATTTAATGCCTCCTAGCACTCACCAGACTCTACTGCTCGCGTCATATTCCGTCCCCATTCAACCTCTTCCTAAGCTTCAAACTTCGGCTGTGGTTGCCCAGATGCCCTGTACAAACTATAATGACAGTTTCGATTGTTTGAGCAACGAGCACCAAAGTTAGCAACCAAACCGGCAACACTCCAAACGAATGGTTACGCAAGTGTGCTGTGCTATGACAATAAAAGTAGTTACACGGATACAAAATTACAAACCTCAACGGTTTTTGACAAACGGCGAGTTACTCCATAATGCAAGCAAAGCCGACATGGATCAACAGCGAACGCGTGATCGAAACCGGGTCGCAAATTGATGCATTAAAACAAATCTATGGCTGAACAGACTTTTGGTACAAAAATAGTATATCTGAGACGGTAAAAGCGATTTGCGTGGCAAGAAATCGGAAGATACAAAGGTCATTGCTAAACTGAAATAAAGTTCAATTATATCAAATTAAAAGGGGCGGTTCATTTGAATTGATAACCGGGAAGGCAGTCATTCAAGATGCGGGGCAATTTTAAAGATATACAAAGTTGCAACACCGCCGACCAAAATTCCTCCGACGGTCAGAAAGCGAACAGGTAAGTCATCAGGAGAGCTCTAGCCCACAAACATGCAACGTAAGCAGCTGACCTGAATGTCCGCTCCTGCCACAAAGGCCGGTTTCAACGGTACATGCAACTACCCACGATATCACGCTGAGCTAAAAACCAGTTGCTCTCACAAATCTATCAGGATACACGGAAAACCTTCCTAAACCCGCATACCCCTCATTAGGTTTAGTCCTCCCCTTCCAACAAACGCAGGCTCCTAACATCGCGCTTGATGATACCGGAGCTCGTGCAAAGGAAAACCGTTCTGACAAGTCCGTCTGCGCCCTTATGACACTCTGTCACTATACCGAAAGGCCACCCTCCCCTATGAAAATGTTTGGTCACTACCAAAACGACATCATCCTTTCTGAGGTTTCTATTCTGTCTTTAACAACTTATGGCGAAGCTGGAGCGCTGGAAGGTATTCTTTCATCCACCCGTTCCCGAAAACGCCCGACAATTAATTCACCTGCTTCCAACGTCGGGCGAGCCGCTCTTATGCTCTTACGCCACTTACGCTTTTTGTGACCCTGGCCATAAACCCGACGGTCCAAGGCCGAATAGGCCTCATCGGTAGTTTTAGACTTTAGTTCAAGTTGACCGGCCAGATCGTGACAATCCTGCTACCGCACCAGATCCGTTGTCCTGGTTCTTCATTTTTCGCAATTTGAAGTTTGCGTTAGGCAGGCTACCCCTTTTTAGCCCCCATCGTCCTGTTTTTGCCCGCTACCTTCAAATCTTAACGATCTGATCTTGTCTCAGCTTGATATGTTCCCCAAATTAAGATAAACGCCTGGTAATTGTGTTTCATTTTCCATGCTGCTTTCGGCGTGGTCAAGTCTACATCGGATATCGCCCATTGTTTATGAAATTGTCCTTTTTTTCGCGCAATCCTCAGTACCCGCAAGTCCCCCCAGTCGTGCTTTATTCTGACTGTAACCGTATGATCACGCCTGACGGTATGCCACCCACTAGTTGGAATAAACAACTGCTGTGACGTTTCATGTAATAAGCATGCCTCGTTGGTTGTAACTTCCTCTCCGTTGTGTTGTTGCCTGCCGCGTTCAGGTTGCAACGACCCGATCACGCCTCAATAGGCATCCTCCCTGCAAGTGGGGAAATAAACCTATTACTATTATTAATGCCCACTGTTTATGACACGGACCTTTTTCCGCACAATCCCCTGTACCCACCAACCCCGCCAGTCATGCTTTTATTCTGACTGTAACATTGTGATAATGACTGACGGCATGCCATATACCAGTTGGGAATAAACATTATTATTATTTTTATTATTATTATTATGAGATTGGGTACCGCGTTTGCTGCGTGTAGCAAGAGGTGATTCGGTGTCAAAGCCGATGTGTCACGGCAATCTGACCTTACGAATGTTAAAGGTCAATCGTTTAGAATACGTTCCGCCTCAACGAAAAAGGATGACAGACAATCATCAGATAAAGCTTGTTCTTGGATGAGCACAAAAATGACTTGCCGCACTGACCGCATCATTCACCCCCACACTCCCCCTCGATGGCTATCAAGTGGGAGGACAAAATGCCACTGAATACCCCGAGCCAAAAGCTGGTTGTTAGTTTTCTCTTGGTCCAAAAGCGATACGTGCTCCGTGAGTTCCTTAACCAGGCCAACGAAGTCTGATCCGTTATCGCTGTAAATATCCAAACGCCTCCCTTTTCGGCGAACAAACCTCATGAACGCCAAAATGAATTATTCGGTAGTCAATGAGTGTGCCATTTCGAGATGAACAGCTCGGGTAGCCATACATGAAGGGATGCAGCCGTATCTCTTTTCTATGCTGCGACCGCTCTTAACCAAAAATGGTCCAAAGTAATCAATACCCACAAATTGGAAACATGTTCTACCCTTTTTAGATCGCACTGATGGTACCGGAGCCATTATTTGCTGACATAAGTTCCTTGAATATCTGCTGCGCTGAATACACTTACGGAGGAAGCGCTTCACCGCCTGACTTCCATGAACTACCCTAACATTTTGTCCAGTAACGCCTAGGACACGGCAAACAGCGGAATGACCTTCTGCTTCATCCCGTCCCTTGGTGTGCAATTTGTACCCACAAAGTGCACGGTTATTATAATAATTTTTATTCACTAATGGTGGGTTGCGTACCGTCAGGCATGCCCATAAGGTTCAGTCAAAATAAACCGTGAGTTTGTTCGTGGTTGCAGATAAAGCAACAAGTTGGCGATATAGTACAGTTAAGAGAAGGAAGGAAATAGTTGCGGTGTGCTATCAAACTGGGTATAACAATGCCACGCCATCAATGCACTGAAATACTTTGGTTTCTGAACAGCTCCGTAACGGACGTCATTTTTGAGGTGATTGGGCTGGAATGTGCAATTATGTAAGCAGCGGGATGTTTTGGGTTTGCCGAGGGAATCCTAAGAGGTAGAACAAAGCTTATGTAAGATCACAGGTATTTTTCTGGTCTAGTTGGGGATCCCTGTGGATGCAGATCATAAGATAGAGGTAGATTAGTACCTAGCAGACTAGCGATCAAGCACGGGTTGAGTTTTTTGATATATTCTATTGTAGTACAAGAGATCCAGAGCAAACCGGAATAAGCACGCAGAGAGGTGGTGTGGTGGAGCGTTTTGTATGCACTCGAAGTCGCATTAGTTTCGACCGTAGTGTGAAAGATGAGGTCAGTGACATTGCCCTCATATTTCAAGACCAGATTTTCTGACTGAGCGCTTGGAATTGTAGGCTCCTCAGAACGCTTGACATAGGCCAGCACTAGGTCTCCTCCCTCAGCTACCCTTTTTCTCTTCTTTTCACTCTAGGGCTTTAAATATAATCAGACGAACCTTATGGTTGTACGGCAGTGAAGCATCAGTGTCAAAACTGACGTTGCTGTCTTTGATAATGATGATGATGATTAGTGCTCCAAATGAGCGGATTTGACACCAAGCACCCGCCCACTCACTGCATCTTTGCTACGCCTGCATCCATGGGTGCACTTTTGAGGAACCGTGTGGCCCTTGAATCCTAAGGCTCAAGTCCATACCACTTGGCCTTACGACTGACAGGCATACACCCCTCTTTAGCTTTGACTTCGCTGCGCCCAATAATGCATATGGTTGCCGAATCCCGCTATGGAATCATCGATGTACACACGGCTCCCTCGTTATCGCCAATGGGAGTAGATGAGCAAGTGACGAGTTTACCTTTATAACAGTAAGGCTCCAGGTCCAGCGTGAACACCGACCGGAAATTGTGGACAAAGGGATTTATTAAGCACTTGGTGAGTTAGCCACTACAACTTTGTTGAATCATGTATTTTAAGTGATATCGTGGAAGATGTGTACGTGTCGTAATTGATTATACACTTTTTTCAGAAACCTTGTCGAGTAAAAGCGGCTTCCTGAAACTGAGAGCTGGATTGACCACACATTACATTTGTCCCGCTGCAACCAGTAAATAGAAGCATGATCTATTAAAGGCGGTTGTGTACTTTTTAGGCATGGAGGTGGCAGGCGGACGACATTTATGGATATGAAGAACCACCGTTGATCGTTGGATTAGTCACCTATGCATAGTTGGGGCATTATAGTCAGCTACGGGCATGTGTACGGGCCCAGCAGTTACTATAAGTAGCCTCGGCAGGTGACATTGAGTGCAGGTATGAGTATGAGGGGCCGTCGTTGGCCATTGGACTGGGCTACTGGGCATAGTCGAGGCATCATACTCAGCGATGCACATAGACACAGGCCTAGCGATTACGATAAGTAGCCAAGGAAGGCGATATCGACTACAGTTACGCGTATGACGGGCCGTCGCTGGCCGTTAGGTTAGGATATCACGCATAGTTGAGGTCTCATTTTTATCAGCCCGCATAGATACTGGCCTGGTGTTTACCATAGGTAGCAGACATAAGCAAGAGCGCGCACAGTTATGGGTATGACGGGCCATCGTTGGTCGTTAGATTAGGATACCGTGCATAGTTTAGGCCTAATAACCAGCGTCACATATAGGCACTGGCCTAGCAGTTTCAAAAAGTAGCCAAGGTAGGCGATATCGCGTACGGTTATGAGTATGACGTCCGTCGTTCGCCGTTAGATTAGGTTTGTGTGCATAGTTAAGGCCTCGTATTCATTGGTTCGCATAAATGCTGGCCCGGTGTTCATCATAAGTAGCAAAGGTAAGCGACAACGCGTACAGTTACGAGTATGACGGATTGGGTTGGATTAGGTTACCGGTTATTCAACGCCGCACATGGACACGGACCTAGCAGGTACGATAAGTAGCCAAGTAAGGCGACAGTGAGTACAATAATGAGTACGACGGGCCGCCAGATTAGGCTATCACGCATAGCTGAGGCCCTATTTTTACCGGCTTGCATGGATACTGGCCTGATGTTTAATATAGGTCGCAAAGATAAGCGGTATCACGTACAGTTATGGATGGAAAGACTATCGTTGGCCACTGGATTAGGTTACTGTGCATAGGTGAGGCCTCATAACCAGCGTCGCACATAGCACTGACCCAGCAGTTACGATAAGTAGTCGAGGTGATCGACAACGGCTGCCGTTATCATGGCGATCGCTTTATGGCGGTCACCACCTATAGAGCGTCATATTCCTAATAGGAATGATACCATTATGTTGGTAATTTACCTGCAGCTATCTCGTGACGCTGCATTATCTACAGGCTAATTATGCTTATCTGGAAAAGAGAATCATCCACAGAGATGGCTCTCGCATCGCCACCGCACAGTTCATGCTGTTGTCTAACAATGTTGCACTTAAGGGAAGCTGAGCTCCATAGGAAAATGTGTTGCGACGAAGTTCGCTGAACAAAATCATCTCGTTTGTTAAATCTGAGGAGTGTGAAGCAAACAAACGTCAATGACCGATGTTACCCGGTGGACCTTGCATTAGATATTCGCTATCTGTTATTTTATTCTTAAAGTGCGAGTTCGTGTTTTATCTCTCGTAAAGCGGCAACAAAATGCGAATCGGTGATGGTCCGTGACCTTGACATTTCGCTCACTTAAACAAAACGCGATGAGCGAACTACCACCGAAAGGTGCAAATGGATTAGACTAACTCCCCGTTAAAGTCACAACTTCGAAAACCCTATAGTTTCGGCAAAAATAATTTGGGTGTGCTTCTAGTGAACGGCGTCATTCAAGAGGGGAGGCAATTCTCAAGATGTACAGATTTGCAACAGGTTATGCGTTGAGTGTCTAAATGAGTAGCAGGTGAGAGAGGTGGAGACGTAGTAGGACATGATAAATTTGTGTTACTGATCGGAGTGTTTACAGTCGGTGTAGGAGTGCTGGATTCCATAAGATCAGTGTATGCCGGTTCAAGGCGGTCAATGGATACGGTAACAGGTTTGTCGAGTAATTGGACAGTGAAATGTTTTTCGGAACTGAAAAGAAAAAAAGGACCATCGTATAGAGGTTGTAAAGACGGGTTAACGCGATTGCAACGTATAAGCACTTGGGAACAAGTTGCAAGGTATGGGGCGATGTAAGAGGTTTCGTTCGGTATCGGTGGTGAATAATGGCGTAGTTGAGACATGTGTGTCTTTAAATGGGCTTCGTAAGTCGCAGGGTCGGTGGAAGGTTGAGAATCTGAACTGAAAAATTGGCCCGGGATACTGAGAGTCGTGCCAAAAACTAATTCCGCTGGTGAACAGTGCATGGAAGCACGAAACATTGTGCGCAAACGTAGGAGTATCAAGGGTAATTGATCAAACCAGTTACTAGAGGTGTTTTGTGTTCGCAAAGCGATCCTTAAATGTCGATGAAATCGTTTCACTAGACCATTTGCTTGAGTATGGTTTGCCGTGGTGCAAATGCGTGTGCATCCCAGCAGCTCGGTGAGGCGTTGAAATAGATGGGAGTCGAATTGGTAACCACGGTCGGCGGTTATAAATGAAGGAACCCCGAAATTGGTTATCAAACAACTTATGAATGCTCAAGCAATAGTCTTGGTGGAAATATCGCAAATGGGGATAGCTTTAGGCCATCGTGTAAAGCGATCGACAAATGTGAGAAGATAGGAAGAACCGTTCGATATTGGCAGTGAGCCGACTATATCTAGGTGAGCATGGTGGAATGGGGAGTCTGGTTGGGAGAAAGTGCCAATGGGTGAATGAGTACGCCGGATAATTTTGGAATGTTGCCATCCTAGGCAAGTTTTTGCCCATGAACGTACGTCTTTGTTCATATTCGGCCATACAAAACGCTGGGAAATGAGTTTAACAGTCAAAAGTATACCCGGATGTGAGACGTTATGTAAAGCATCAAAAACTTGGTATCACATCGAGAGCGGGTCAGCTGGTCTTGGGTATGGAGTAGATAAATCGCAGTCGTTTGTGTCTTGTGCACTTTGTAGTGGCGCCTGTGTGATGTGTAATGAAGACTCTTTGTCGCTTAGCGACAAAGTGTTAGGCTCATCTTTCTGTAGTTTAGCTATAAGTCGAAGATCTATTGTGGGTGTTGAGGACAGTGAATCTATTGCTGGACGAGATAAAGTGTCAGCGATTATGTTAAAGTGCCCTAAAACGTGACGAATGTTATTGGAGAAGTGAGATGTATAATCAAGGTGACGTATTTCGTGGGGTGAATACTTATCAGGCTTGGCTAGTGAGGCTGACGGTAATGGCTAGCAGTTCTCTATCAAATGTACTGTAACGTGATTGATAGGTGGGTGATAGTGTATGGGATAAAAATGCCGGTGGCTGGTGCACATCATTGATAGTCTGAAGCAAAACTGCGCCTATAGCATGGTTAGAAGCACCAACGTTGAGTCATAGAAAGGAATTTTGTTGTAAGTGAAACAGTTTGAGAGAATCAGCTAGGGAGGCTTTGGCTTGTTCTAAGGCAGATATGGCTGAATCGGTCAATCAAAGTGTTTTGGGGTCTCCAGATAGAATATTCGTGAGTGGTGCTAATATGGAAGCAGCTTTAAGAGTGAAGCGTCGGTAGAAATTAATCATTCCCAAGAAACGTTTGAGCTGCTTAAATGAAGTAGGAAAAAGAAATTACGAATAATGGTCAACTTATCAGTGGCAGGCGATATACCATCTTGATTAATCGTGTGGCCAAGAAAGTTTAACGAAGATCAACCAAAAATACATTTTTGCGTGTTAATAACAACACCATGATAGAGTAACCGAGTAAATAAGAGACGTAAGTGTTCAGTGTGTTGTTCAGTGCTAGGACTAGCAACCAAAATATCATCTAGGTAAGCGAACACAACTGGTAAACCAGATAACACTTGGTCTACGAATCGCTGAAAAGTTTAGGCTGCATTACGAAGGCCGAAAGTCATGCGTAAAATTTCGAATAGCCCAAACGGCGTAGTAATAGCAGTTTTACTGAACGTCGTCTGGATGTATAGGAATGTAGTGAAAAGCGCGGAGAATGTCAGTATAAGAAAAAACAGTGCATCCGTTTAGAGAAGAAGAAAAATCATGCAGGAGTGGGATGTGGTAATGGTCAGGTATGGTTACATTGTTGACTACCCGGCAGTCACCGCAAGGACGCCAGTCTGAGGACGTTTTCTTAGGTACCACATGGGGAGGTAAAGCCCACGTGCTTTGAGAAGGTCCGATGATGCCTAGAAATTCGTCATTGGCTATCTGTAACCCCAAACGACGTGGGCGTGTAAAAACAGGGGGGGGCGCGAGTATGAATGTAGTGAAATACGGAATGTTTTGGGTTCGGTTGATGAAAATTGGGTTTGGTTAAGTCTGGAAATTCATTAAGCAATCCATCATAAGGTGAATCGCTCCTTCTGGAAACTGTCACCGGATAAATTGACGGTAAAGTGATAGATCGTCATCTAACAGACAGTAGAATGTGAGTGTCGATGAGACGTCGTTGTCTCAGATCGACCACAATGTTGAAAGGTGTGAGAAAATCGGTGCCAATGGTAGGGTGGTGTACGTCAGCGATGAAAAAAGTCCACATAAACTCACGGCATAACCCGAGATTGACTCGTAAAACACGCTGTCCGTAAGTCTTGATAGAAGAACCATTGGCGACAGTTAGAGTAAAACTAGAAGGTTTGGAGTTGGAATAAGCGGCGGACAAGGGAATAATGCACGGTTTTGCCTTGTAATTGCAAGAATTTGGCAAATATCTCTGTTAGACTTTCACCGTAGCAGTTGTGATTGGGACCGACTGGATGCTTCCAGACGACCGAGACAAATGATATCTGTAGAAATTGTTTACTTCTTCAGATGAGATTTACATTCCAAAGACAACTGACCCAAAAAGCTTTGTCAATGCATTGGGGTATGGCACTCGCCTCCAAATAAATGACCGTAGTAGATGAATGTGTGCAGGTTGCTGTTCGCCACTGGTTCTTCAAACGAAAGAAGAAGGACGAATGTCTGTCTGAGGCCTCGTGAATAATTACTTTATATGGCGTGACCAAATAGTCGAAGTCCAACTGTCTGGACAATCCAGTACACAAAGCCCTACCATCCACTCAGAACCAATTCGTCGAAATAACTGTCTATTCGCGAGCTACACTTAGTTGTACACCAGTTTGGTTTTAACGGGAGAATCAAATGAATCCAGGCTGAATTCCTCTTATATGATATCCTTTACTGGACGCTTTGTTCTAATTCCGTCTTATGTTTCAGTTAGTACGATATTCGGGATACCGCGTCTTTATAATCAATAATCATTCACGGAACCGTTCATGTTTTTCATTCTGGGAAAAACAAACAGTTTGACGCATGAAAATCTCTCACATGAGTTTTCCAGAAAAACCGTCCCTAAGAACGACCTGCGTAAATAAGACCACTTCGCCTTGATCGGGCAAGATTTGGTCTGAAATTACTACCTTCTAAGGTACTACCAGCAAGTCACAACAAAGACCGCTGTCTTTAAAACAAAGACCAGGATGCGAAATTCGTGTTTGGGCTTTTATAACTTATGACTACAATTATGTAATTAACTGCACATGGTGTGCAGAAGTTCGATTTCAAAATGCCTTCAGTTTTCAGGTGTGAGATTTAGCCTCAGAAACGTTTACTACCACGGCGATCCCTCAAAAACGAACCCAATCAAAGTAAGGTTGTTACCCTGAAGATAGTACAGCGATATTCCACGTCGTTCACAACTATGTAGAGTTCAAGTAGAACATAAGGTAGATGGAAAATGGGACCTGCGTCTACCTGACGAGGTCCAAGAAGAACGAGACCGGTCATGGAATGTTGATGGGTCTACGGTGATTCTATGAGTAGTGTTCCATCAAGAAAATCAGCAGACGTTTGGATAATCCAGTGTGATAATGCAACCACCAGGGGAATGTTGGCCATTACCAGACAGGACACAGGGGGTTGCCAGCGCAAAGTGCATTGGATCGGCGACTGGTGAACATGGGGCAATGTGCCGTCATAGAATTCTTATCAAACTCATTCCAGGAGAGCAGACAAACACTAATTACGGCCAGCACGGCTATGTATGATAATATGTCGATTGCAAACGGCACAATTACATTAGCAACTGGCATTCTTTTGAAGAAGCTTGGAAAACGACCGGTAAACATTTTGTTTTTGCGAGTATGGTTCATTGCAACAAACGCGAATGCTTGTGTGTGATGTAATAACCCCCGTTTTGAAGTTGCAGACTTCACGACTCCAAACTGCGCCTTACCAAACAAGTTGGCTGTTACTTAAATATAACTATCCACAACAGTAAACAGAGTAGTCTTTCCAAAGCAGCTGATATCCCTCCACCTCATTTCGGCCCCGTAGGACTGAACTTGAAAGTTCCCATCTATACCTCCCAAGAAAAATCACTGTTAATATCTGCATAGCAAAATTGGACTATTGAATGAAACAACCTTGGAATTCCAGTTATCCTTTAACACGTCTTGAAAAGAATGTTGTTTGCATGTGTCCCAGCTCTCAGTCTCCGCTATGATCTTCCTAAAGTACAAATTACTAACACGGGTTGCGGTCTGTTAAGCGCGATAAGAATCAGTTGGCAATATAGTTAAAAACTTAGTGCCCTGAAATTTTGCTATTACCGTACCTGTTTGGATCAAGCTGATGATATCAGAACATCCTTCAGAATGCGCGCCTTAGGCGACACAGCTTCAGAGCGCTTTAATAAGTACGCTGTTATTGTTGTGCGAAGTTGTTGCGTCCTAGCACGATTGCGAAAAAACCCTTGAAACTTTAGAGTAAAACAAGACTTTATATTTTTATAGTGGGGGTGATTTGTTTCATATCGGACGTCTAGCCATGCTGTAAATACACAGTGGTCAAATTTACGTCATCCCAGTAGCGATGAGAGCCTGGTCGGCCGAAAATCTTTCGTTCTGTGTCTAGGAGCAATATACTACTCATCTGGTTGTTGAAATACATTCGACGGCCCAAGACCGGTTTCGCCATTCTTGTGGCTCATCAGGTAGGCACAGTCCACGAATTTCCCATAACTTTAGTTGGGGAAGAAAATAATAAGTGAGAGATTCGCTCTTTGTTTGGTGCATGCGGTGGATAATTTATATTAGATTCAAACTTACCTGATAGGCGAACAGATTTTATGGAATTACCAAGAAAAAATTCTTCGACTGGAATTCTGGGATCAAGCAAATACTGCAAGTGGTTAGATAGTATATCGGGTAGGTAACAGTATAGCACGCTGGGAAGTACATTAAACCTGCATAACAACGGAAAAATTGGGAGAATATTAGGGGACAATCCGGGTACAACACAATAAGGAAAGCACTACAGGTGCTTAGATTATATCAGGTTTTTAAATCGCCATATCCCAACCCCAGATGTAATAAAACTGGCTGGTGGGTCATCTTCATAGAAAGGACAAGTACGGTTTAGGTCTTTCAGGTGAAATTTTTCTGGGCAACCTGAAAACCTGTGGAATGTTAACGTCATATACGTACATGCGTGTTACAAGAAGCCTTTCAGGTTTCCTATTGCTAAATCGGATGAGAACAACCTGCTTGTTTGCTGCGGGCATACTTGGTAACGCATCAAATAGTCTTGGATACAGTATGATACCCTTTACCGTTTGCAGAAAAGAAAAACACCACTGGTACTGAAGACCGCAAACCTCCATTTTGCGACCTAAATGTGTTAAGATTGTGCACAAACAGCGCTACTGATATGGTGCTTTGTATTCCAGCTGCCTGACGCTTTTCACCGTAAATTCCTGTTGCTGAATTCGACATCCACTAGTTACGAATACCTTGGTGTTTTGTTGAAGGTTCATGTAAATTTTTAGGATTTTTTCACTTTTTTGCGTGTATCGTGTTCAATTTAGCGTGTTTTGCCTAAAAACAGTATCATTAGTTATCCTAAGGTATGCACGGAAGATCACACAGGCGATTTGGGACGCCACCATTACTGCATGAGACCAGCTGAAAATTTTGGTTTTTCTACAAAGTTATGGAGCGCAGTATAAGCAGTCAAACCTGAAAGAGGCATTGGTAAGAGGCGTGTACGTCCACCGCGGGAGAACAAATAATTTGAATGACGATCAGTTCTTCTGTTTGCTTAAGTATACTCCCTATCAAGCCTGCTTTTTCAGGGCAAGTTGCTTAAAGGTAAGCAAATACTCAGACCATTCCACGAGACTAGGAAGAGAGGAAACATCTTTTCTTCGTTATTGCTGATGAAACATGTGCCCAGTATCAAAAGGTAAGGAATGACAGCAAAATCTAAAATGCCAATACAGGGCTTCGAATTGGGTTCGTCGAGCCTGAATTCGGTAATCCACAAATGTGATCTAACTTTAACGGTCGATTCCACTGGATCCAACTGAATCTCTCGTTTATTGTATTATTCTTTAACTAAAAATGCTGCATGAAGGCCGCTTTATGTTTTATTTGGTGTGAAATTTAAACTATCATAGTATATCCTTCTGACGGAACATATAACTCATAAGGTTTCTGAAAATCTTTGGCAGCCAACGAACCGTTTCATCCTTTTGAGCCTCATCATGACGGTGCATGCCCGGGTTTCCGCAAACACCAGGTTCTGCTTCAACCCACTTAGTTCACAGATTGCGAAATGACTCATTAGAAGTCTATTTTGATTTTAAGGGAGGACTCAACAGAATCCAGCCGAATCTGTCATCTAAACAGCTGTCAGTAGGCTTACAAGTTGCATGTCCCGTCATGAAAATACACTGCAATATTCCGGCTATCATACAAACTGAGGCAACCTTCGTGCAGAACAAATCGTCCAAGAAGAACATTATAAACAAGATGTCCAGCTGAATTCTACTGTGCCGTATTAAAACAAAATAGGGTTGCAATTTACTGTAGCTGGAATCGTGTCTAATCTGACTTCAACTGGAACACGTTTGAGCAAACTGGGACCCCCCAGACCCAGTAAACAGCAAGATGGGTGAAGCCGGTGGTGCGTTGTTCAAGGGTACTCAACAACACAATTATTAGTGTGGTGCGTCAATATGAGCAATGTTACCCACCAGGCAAATCAGGAAAACAACTGAGGATCCGTGTCCACAAATCAATTTGTGGCGTGCTATAAACGGTGAGTGCACGCACTCTTATTTCCCTTCATTTGTAGAACTACTTCAAAGTACCTTCTTCCTTCTAAATTATTGTTCGCAGCTAGTGTACGACAAACCAGAAAGAAAGCACATTTCTCAGATGATATCTCAAAAACACCGCCTTGAGGATACGCGCTGTTTGATGAAATAAAGGCAAATGAAATTAACTATTAACTTCAACAAGAAGTGTCGCACAGCGTTTAGGTCGACCTGGTATTCTAAGTACATTGTACGAGGAAAGAAGAATGTCAGATATTACAGGATATTTCCCATTTGGGGTTTATTTTCCACATGGAGGTCAAACTCAGAAAAATTTTGTCCCCCAGCCGCATCCGGAAATAAATTATTATGAAGCGAGCTGATTTTGCGAACCACAGGTAAATGCACCCAGCTTTCAAAGACTATCATGAATGAACCACCGACCGTGAAACGCAGATCATCCGATCCAAAACGACAGCCAATCAAGCGAATTCAGACAAAAACAACATTGGTTTTGTGGCTTATAAAAGCGAACGAAGATGGCCACTACACCATACTCTCAATCATACCCATCAAATTGCAACCAACATACGGAATGACGTTACGTGGGGCAATTGTGGTAAGTTGTCTTCTATTGGCAATTTAGTGCACCACTCGCATACTAACCACAACAGTTCTGATACATAACGTCTAGAATTGAATGCCTTCTGTTCCACACGTCTGTTTCAGACTGCTGTCTTGGCGACCTGCTTGATCATGATGTTTGCGACCAACGTCATGGCAAATCAAGGAAGAGGAGAACGGGGAGAACGAAGAGAACGAGGAGGACGGTGTGTTGTTCCACTACGGTGCATGAATACAGACAGCGCGTACTGCTGTAAGTGCTCTTGCCCGCCTCATTCCATCACCTTACCTATTATGCACACTGAGTTTTATCTAACAGCTCACTTAATCGCATATTTTACCCTTCCATACACAGCTACGATGAGACGCTTGTGTGGAAGAAACTGAGTGGACGAAGATGACCCGGCAGGATCGCATTGCTGTTGTTGTTTGTTTATCCCTAAAATATATATCCTCTTCACTTTAAATTTGTCTTGTACGATTATATCTGGAATGTAGGCCTAGTCAGCGCTCTGCTGTGTTCTCTACTAAATTCAGTGCACAATACAGTGAAGTGTTCAAAACGTCCTGAAAATAAAACGCAGCTTGTGAATATTGCTGAGTTAGTGTCTTTCAAAATGCATGTTTCCCAACCTATCTGTATTTTCAGCAGGGTAACTCAGACTCGGAACAATTTGGTCAGATATTCTCTCAGTGCAATGTTCGCAATTCATTTTTCACTCCAGCGCTGAGCAAGTAACCGTTCAAACTGCACTCGCCCGTATGCTGCGCGGATCGTCTTTTGGATCTTCACACCCATGGTTAATTCAAGATCCGCTCATGTTACTAAATTTGCTACCATCCATTGCTTGATATTCTGATAGCCCTACTCAAGTCATTCTTTTAATTTCTCATGTTTATCTAAAGTAGAAACGCAGCATTTAAAGTCAGGTATCATGAATGGTCAATGGTTTTTGGGAAGACACAGCACTTTCAAATAATAAACTTGTAGGATGCCACCGACTTTATAGCCCTGCAGTAATAATTTATTAGGATTAAACATGTAGCAACACAATAACTAGTAAAGTGGTTCAGCTGTAACAACCTTTCAGTGCTTAGCTACCATATCACCCAAAAGAATCACGAGGGTTCATACACTGCCAAGTTACTTAAGCCTGACCTGAGCAGTAGAGATGCTGAGGTTAGGTTCGAATCACGGACCCTCCGGTCCGTAAGTTCATGTCTTACTCCTTGAGCTATCTCGAGTTCCAATAACTTGTAAAGGCCACAGCTAGGTGATAAAAAGTATGGACTGACTTAATCTACTAATACAACTCGAATGGATTTCAAAAGTGAAATCTTGGCAGTTTTTACCTCACACCTAGCACGCTGTGCAAAAGGACGGAAGTATTTGATTCATATCATGTAATGCACCCATTTTAGGGATGCTTCAGCGTGAGTGGACGAAAGCAGGCGTGCGCAGCTTACTACAGCGTCAGTCAGACTAGCAGTAGCACTGAGACATGAAATAAAAGGTTCGAAGTTCTGTACACTTGTAAGATACGATGGGAAATCGGTATCGGCCGCAAATGACCAGCAAGTTTGCTACTTTTTGTATTTTATGCGCGAGGTACCAGAAAGCATTGATAGTTGCAACTTTGTGTATGGCTTTTGTGTGGTTTGTATTCTAATAAGAGATATACTTTCTCAAGCATCTTGGAAGATGAGACTCAAATCGTGCGTCGAAACACAGTGGATTCTTTTCCTAACCTTTGCCATCCCTCAGATATCTGCCTTTTTTTCAACTAGAAAGAAACTAATTAAGCAGGGTGTTCACCTGCTCAGTGAGTGCGTCAGCAAGTTGGCTGATAAGCTTTAGTATGAGGAAATCGGGATCGTTAACTTTCCTGGGTGTAGGTTATTCGTTTCCTCGTTTACAGCACCTAACAAGTGCATAGGGATAAAATCTTTTAGTTCTTATAATAGGTATTTCTACAATGTGTGGATTGGAACAGCTTTCCGGGTAGCATATTAATTGTTCATGACGTACAGAGGGATGACGTCCGTAAAAGATTAGGACGTCACACTATCAGATGTCTCTCGTAAACAGATCCTTTGTTTTCTTCATAGGACAGTAAATTATTTCAAAAACACACATCTTGGATGGCACTCTAACATTAAACGATTGGTGAATCTTGAAAAAGAATGACACTGGAAGCGCAATCATTTCCGTCGGTTCTATGTTACACAGGTAGCGACTAAATCAGTCTCGTTAGAGCAGGTGAATACGTTATCTCTATCACCGTCTGACAAGCACCCTAGTAGCATTACAAACCCGGTCTTTTGAGATTTCTTACGCTACAGTTTAGCTAAATTATCTATCCTTCTAGTTATGAGTTACTGGATGCCCACTGCTTGAATATGTTGATTATCTACGCCTTTTCACCCTCGAGTTAGCATCCGTCCAGCACTTTGCTTTCTTTCACATCTTTAATATTTGAGATTGACGCATCTGTTATGGTTTCTATCGCTGTACCCAGATTTCATGAGGCAATGGGCTCTTCAATAATTAGACAATCATCATTTTTCTGATTGAGCACATTTGTAAGTTGACAATGTAGGACAATATGGAGGATTCCATCGGCCTGTGCTGGACCCTGACGACCAGCATCTTTACTCGCACGTGACACATTTAACTTCCTTCCTTGATCGCAAAATGAGGCCAGCTTTACGTAAACCCCTATGAAATACGGCTATGTGAAATCATGAAAATTACTTGATATACGGTCAGCTGGCTGACTGAACCAAACGAGGGGCGAAATTCGATATGCCAGAAAGATAGTGAAACCAAACAATGTCCGATGCAAAATCAATTCAGCCTGCCCTCGGGCTGAAATTTGGATCATCGTAGAAACATGCCACCATCCTAAATGCGCAAAACAGCGCATCGTAAAATGAGCTTACTAGTCTGTTGCTTCACCGTGAACTTTCATTGGATTGGATATCCACGTTTTGATGCTATACTGTGTAAATAACCTCCTGAACGTTAGTTGTTTATATGCTGGGTGGTTGATGTGACGGCAAATTATATTTTAGTAACCCAAATCTCCTCACACTAGCATCAATCCGTATCTCAGCGGAGAAACAATTTAACAAGACGATTGAAACGTCCATCTGAGAAGTCGTCACCAGAGTAGTCAGTAAGTACGTGACCACGTGGTAAGACTGTGGAATGCGTGGCGTTATGTCCTGTCCAAGCAAAAGTTCATCATACCGCTGATCAACCGCTCTTGGCCGAATGGTTGTATTCGAACTGCTAGCCTAGCGGTCACAGATTCGAGGCCCCCTAGGGTTTTCTTACATAAGCACTGTTGGTGGTTCTTAACAGAAATGACTCAGCTGTACAGTGCTTCTAGGCGTTTGAGCATAGGTTGGCTTCACTTGCAGGACGAAATCTTAATTGGAAACCCTTCAATCTCCTCGCAGTAACGTCAGCCAATAATTAGGCTTATCTTGAGTCCCGAACTTACACGTTTGTTATCCGGGCTTATTCCGAAAAAATGCACACGGGCAAAAAATGTACGCTGTAGTAATCCAAGAAGAGCTAACTATTAGCAGGTACTTGAGGTTGATTGCTCCACTAGACTGGAATGGGAATGAAGTCAAGCAACTGGCATTACGGCACTTTTCAAACACTTTGTTAGTAGCACGGCTCAGAGAGTAGACGTTAATGTCAAAAGTCCTATTATGGGCAAGACCACACTGATAACTATAAGAAGAATACATACAAAAAATCTACCAGCCAGGTTGCATGCTGTCTTGTCAACGAAAGGTGCAAAATTATCAGCACAAGCGTGAATGTGCGTCTACATCACTCGTTTCAGTAGTCCTTCTACTGTCTTGGTGCGATTATTCTGGTTATTGCACAGGAGAGATGGAAAACATTGGACTAGATTTCCGCGCTTATTAGAGCTCCTCAGGACTACATATATATATATATATATATATATATATATATATATATAGGTTTTTGTGGAATTCAAACGCTGGCAGACCGACCTGCGAGGCGACCGTGTTTCCACTGCGCCACCAACGTAAGCTGAGCGCGGCTGAGTTACCATACCCGGAAAGGTTAGCTCTTCAGAGACGTGACTGGTTTACCCTCCACTCTTAGCGGAGCGTTGGTTACCCACTTTTTCGCGTGTAAAATATCTGGTACTCGGATTATGGCGCGCTAACAAGAGATAAAATCGCGTCCAATTTCTCTTTAATGGGTGTTACCTGCCATGGAAATTGCGCCAGAAAAAAAGGAGAGCTGTTGAAATGAGTGGTGTTAGTACAAACCCACATTTTTTCTGAATGTTTTGTGTTTTGTCGGCGAAACTGCAGATAGCCAAATATCTTGGATGATGTTTGTATTATAATCGGCACCATTGTCTTACCTCTTTCGAAACAAGAGTACCAACACCGCGTTCGGTCACAATTAAAACCGTCGAGAACTGAACTTTTGCATAACCAGCCGTTAAACTGAGAAATTAAGGTTACGTTTCTACCAACCCAAAATCCGGTACATAACTCGATGTCATGTGATCTTTTGGGTGATCGTTTTTGTGCAGAATGAATTTTTCAAGGTAAGGGCAAAAAGGCAGGTTGAAATATTTACTATAAGTCAAGTAAGTTGGCCAATCAGCTCTTCTTTCGCCAACTTTCTGGCTATCTGGAATTCCCTCTATATAACGGTAGACGATTTTGTACCTGATCGCTCTCTGCCTACCACATTACTCCCTTGGGACCATTTCTTGCTGGCAATTTAAGACTTCTACCTACAGATAGTTGAGACGCCAAAGGGAAACCGCCAAAAACAGTTCAGCGAAGGCATCACGGTTTGAAATTTAGTGGTCTTGCTGACCACATGCTTGTCGTTCGATCGGTGATAAGTCATCACCAGCTAGATCACTGTTGAGTGATATTCCCCTAAAGTCACATTGATGCTGGACAGTCCCGCTTCCCCAACATAAATTCCAGTGCACCATTCGGTTTCAACACGACTACACATGTTATTTGCCACTTTTCCGCAGATGAAGGTTGAGCGGAATTTTCCATGACAGGAAGAAAAATACATCTGCCCTCAAAAACCGCACATTATAAGAAATCTGGTTTTAACGGAACAATTAGCCAAAACCTAGGTAAATCTTTCGTTTTTGGTATTCTAGAACCAAATGCTCTTTAAATAGCCACCTCGTGCTTCGTTTGGAATGGTATTGCAGATATCACAGTACATTTTCTTGACAGAACATAAGGTTGTTAAAAACCCCAGAGAGTCCACGACCGTTTTCGCCCTTATGGGGCTCAGTAGGTAGGCGCGGCCCCAGAGTATTCGTCAACCTTATGCTCAGTTTGAACTCAAAATAAACGAGATTTTCGAACACTTGTTTGCACAACAATCTGTTTTTGACGGAGGAATGAAGTAGGCCAAAACCGATCGCGGGCTGTTAAAGAATGTTCAGCAACCTTATAAGTCATTTTCTTCAAAAGGACTTGAACTTCTATTTCATGATGTTTCCAATGGGAACCACTTCTGTGCATTGTTTGCCGTGTGACTTGCTTGAGAGTAGCTGGGTGATAAATTTTTTCGTTCCATCTACAAACCACCCAAGCGAAATTACAAGAAGCCAGCATAGGAGGCCTGCTACAAGCGGGATAGTTAACTGGTACGTGTATTCTGAATCGAACAGCCGGGCTAACTAGGAAAGATCATTAAGATTTCTTTGCTTCTGAACTAAGTTTATTATAGACAACTTAATCTAAGCCCATGTATTGCCAAAATGTCGCAGTCAACGAACGTTTGCCCTTCGTTAGTACAATTGGAACGGTAAGTGGTTATTGTGTGACATTTTCCAACTACTTGAGTTTCAACGAATGATTTCATCGTTCGCGGCACCTGTACACATTAGTACGTCGCATGTGTGTAGGATATACGTGCAGTCAATTTTTAATTGGTGAAGTGAACACATGTCCCTTATTCCCTAAAATGCGTGCTTTCAATTGAATCATATCAAGTTTATACGACTGGTCATGTGTGAGCTGAATCCGAACTTGTCAGTTTTGCCTTGGTTACAGCAGAATGCAGGCAACGTAGTCATGGACTGTTGACTCAAGCACTGATGTGCACAAGACAACGCAACTGGTTAACTTAGAAGAATCGCTCAAAAACAGGGCTGAACTAATTTTTGTGATATCTCACAAAAAAACAGCATCTCAGAGGCCAAGTCAAGTTTCGGTTATTCTAACACATAAGGTAATAAAGTATTACCACACACAGACATAAAACAATTGCAACTGGATTACAAAGCTGATTTACACACAAAACCATCCAGGACTTTCTCAGCTATACGTCGTGTGCAGTTTTTTTCAATACTGTGTAGTTTTTTGGTTACACTGTGAAAAGCGCTGCGGAAAGTGAAAATGACAGAGTTGTTTGACCTCCCTCTCAAAATGAATTATCCGCAAAGGCAAGGACAATATTATTTCTTAAGCCAATTATATTGATATAGTAAACGGCACGTAAATATATTCGATTTAGGCAAGTTTGCAAAAATACTAAAAGGAAACCAGAAATTTAAGATTTATTTTTTAACGAAAGAGAAGAAGTGTCCAAGTGGTTTGGTGCAAACAGTAATCAGTCAGTGACACCCCCTCACTTTCAAATGTACTATTAAAGACAAACTTAAAGATAACTCGAAGCTATATATTTTAAGGATAAACAAACAACAACAGCAATGCGATCCTGCCGGGTCATCTTCGTCCACTCAGTTTCTTCCACACAAGCGTCTCATCGTAGCTGTGTATGGAAGGGTAAAATATGCGATTAAGTGAGCTGTTAGATAAAACTCAGTGTGCATAATAGGTAAGGTGATGGAATGAGGCGGGCAAGAGCACTTACAGCAGTACGCGCTGTCTGTATTCATGCACCGTAGTGGAACAACACACCGTCCTCCTCGTTCTCTTCGTTCTCCCCGTTCTCCTCTTCCTTGATTTGCCATGACGTTGGTCGCAAACATCATGATCAAGCAGGTCGCCAAGACAGCAGTCTGAAACAGACGTGTGGAACAGAAGGCATTCAATTCTAGACGTTATGTATCAGAACTGTTGTGGTTAGTATGCGAGTGGTGCACTAAATTGCCAATAGAAGACAACTTACCACAATTGCCCCACGTAACGTCATTCCGTATGTTGGTTGCAATTTGATGGGTATGATTGAGAGTATGGTGTAGTGGCCATCTTCGTTCGCTTTTATAAGCCACAAAACCAATGTTGTTTTTGTCTGAATTCGCTTGATTGGCTGTTGTTTTGGATCGGATGATCTGCGTTTCACAGTCGGTGATTCATTTTCAAGTGCGTTCGAATTTTGGGTGAGTTGAGCACGATGTTGAAAAATTTACCCGGCATCTTGTCATTTTGTTTCCGAATGGATATAATTTTTACGTCAGAAAAATTGGGGTAACCTATCTCTTTTTTGTTGCCTCAGTATAACTCTTTTCTACGTGTGTGCAAGTTGGTGTGAAAGCTGAGCACTAATTCTCATTAAATGTGACCATTACTCAGTCACCCCTGAATGCTATGCCCCTTTGGAACCAGCCTTGATCTTCTTTGAACGGCATTCAAACCGTCCTTTTTCAACATTTTATATTCGGCTGAGTTTGGCTTTGAGTGAAATAAAAAATCCATTGGGTACTGTCTTCACATATAAAGCGTGTCACAGAAACGCACCCTAATGTCTATTCTGATCAAACAATAACCTGGCAGTTATATATACATATTTTGTTACATTTCTTTCCGCTACCTTCTGTAAATGCAGTCAGTACACAGAAAACTTTTACGTGATATGAAGTCACACAAAAATGAAACAGCAAGAGGGCACCGGATATGAAGGTGTTAAGAACGGATTTGCCGTTATTGAAACTCAACGACATTCCGGAAAAATTTCTCGCTTACCAAATTCTTTAGCCGCAGATAAGTTCGGCTAGGATTCAGGTGAATCTCCTGTTGGCACCAGAAGAATGAGCGTACTTCGCTAACTGTTTTCAGTTTATTGTTCAAGCGGGACACGATCTTAAGTGAAATTCGGTATGGCAGTGTTGTAGAATATAGGTAGCTCGAGTGCGCTGTTTGGTTGTTGGTCAGTTCGCCGAGCTTGGCAGCTAGATTGCGAACGTTTCATTACCAATCGAGGTGACATCGTCAGCGCGGTGTTGAGTGGGTTGAGTGGGAACCTCGGAATAATGAGCCGCAAGAGAGTCAAAATGGATGGTGGGCTGTTTATGAGTATTCAGCAACCCTGTAGGTATTGTGTTATATCAGGAACGTTACTGTCTTTAATTGGAAGGTTGTGAAGGAGAGACTTCAGTGGGAATCTAAAATGTCACAGGTGTCGAGTATATGGGAAACGAAAGAAATGCTAAAGACATAGTTGCAGAGGAATTTCAGAAGGAAGGGGAGGGAGAGACCAATGATCCAATTATTATCTCCACTTTTTTAAGACCTAGTTCCAGACGTCCTGAAGCCACCACTTTTGTCAAACAAAGAATACCGAACATCTTCTGATTGATGGCCATCATAAATGAATTCAGTGTCCTACAGCAGTTCGAACTGGGTAGATGTTGTCTCATGGTTTTCCTTGGCTCTTCACAAGCCTTTCTATGTGACGGTTTTAGTAAGTCCTGCGATACGCACAACAATAGCTACCTTTCTGTCCCAACTTCAGCAAATATTATCAATGGCAGATGCAGTTTATGATGGCCACATCAGGCAGGCCGTCCTATTTAACGCGGAACGCAGTTCTATTTGTTTTGGATTGTTTTTGGCAGCAAGGAAAGTTTATTGCACGGCGCTCTTAAGATGACGATGGATCCTGGATGAAACGATGTTCTGGTTTGAAACACCGGAGTAGATAGAGGCAAATAATTTCTTTGAAAGGTATTAGGACATCCGCTCACTTCAAGAGGAATTTTTGACCCAAAAGTAAATGTACCAGGGGAACGATTTCGACTAAAACCATCAAATGAATTTCGCAAGCGTTCGCTGGCAACCAGTTAATAGGTAGGCCTTTAAATGTAGCCATTCAATTGTATCCAGTTTATGGAGGATGTATCTATTAATGGGTCTGCCTGGTTTCCAAAATGACAGCCGATCAGTGAAGACTAAAATGCTTCATCGTTCTATGTTTTGCCATGAAAATGTGGCATTTTCAATTCAGCAGTCGCTCTTCTTGTGTGTTCTATATCTTCGAAAATGATAGATTTCCATCAGGTTACAACCGGTTGTACAATCCCTCACATTAATTTCAAAGCGGCATGTAAACATTTAGTCAATAATGTGGTTGCAACACCTTTATGGCCTTTCTTATAAGTGAACATCAAGATTCATTATTATTATTGTTATCATTTAATCATTATTAACATAATTATCGTAATGTCATTCGTACCTACTCCCAAAAGATTTTTTAGGTTGCTTAGAACAGAAATAGCGCCAAAATGACTGCGCATCAGGTTAGTGGTCTTTTTTAAATACGCAGACGCAAAAAAGAACCAAAAATCTAAGGAGCCCTAGGGATTACCGCTACGCTTTTATCGATCATCCCCAAAAAGGGTGACGGAGACTCGGGGCTGCGCCTACCTGATGAGCCCCCAGGAGAGGGAAATCAGTCGTGAGCCGTCCGGAAGACTTCAGCAACCCTAGGAGTAGCGCTTTGCGTATATGAAATAGAAACTGCTTTTGCTTACGGGGAACGAAGAAAACTGTTGTCGAAAAGCATCAGGTATATCCACCAACTTTTTTCGTCGTATAATACGACGGTGTAGTAGTCATAAGCAGTGTAAGTTGCAGTTGTATTTCAGCGTCTTGACAATGCTAACCCAATTTTAGCATCAGTTGTTTGTCGAATTGATTTCAGTAAGCTTGCATTTGACTGGAATTTCAAGAAACAAACACATTAGGAATACCGGAAGTGATCAGCGCTTGCTTTTGCCTGTTTAGTTATGATGTCTATTATAGGCTACGCTTCGGCTGTTGCTGCCTTGAGATGCTCTGGCCCCTCGTTCATCTCTACACACTTGTCCCGTCAGTGGACATGCGGTCCTGTTAAGAGGTATGCTGCAACATACTGGAACATGTCTGTGATCCAAATAACATGGTATCTTGGATTAGGTAAGCTTCTAAGTGTTTTATTCGTTTTGGCATATTTGTACGCACCATTCCATGGAGGAAGTTGAACTGTTGAGTAGAGCGACGCTCCAAGACTGCCTGCAGTTTGTTGAGGTAAACGCCAGGCTTTCGACCATAAAAATGTACGGGAATTCGGCTGTTTGATCAAGCAGAAGAATTTGGACCAAATAGTGCACAAAGCTTTGTCTAATTGGGTTAGGTAGACTCAATTGTCCTGCGGCCTTCCAATCATCTCTAACATTATGGACAAGCGGAGTAAGCTTCATGTAATGTGCTTTGAAGTCCGATATCAGTATGTTCCTAGGACCCACTTGAAGGGTGGGTCACATGCCTGGCTCGGAAGTTGGTCTAGAGAGTATTAGTAGGTTTTAAAGTAACCGAGAAACAAGGAACTGCGGAAAGGTTATTTCCACACACAAGGGATACAGTGTCAACTTCCAAATTATATCCTGAATTAAGGGATACCAACATTTGGTTTAGAATAAAAATATACCAAAACGAATAAGCCAGTCCAAGGGTAATCTGCAGTTTCATGCCTAACGACCGCTGCAGCCAGCTTATGGCTTAGAATGTTTTTGCACCGCTTCCTCCTAAGAGATTCTGATGCTTTTGTATCAAAAGGAATACGAAATTTTGCTCACCCGGACGTCCTCCGTACACACTTAAAATCCTCATGAGTACCTCAGACCTTTCTTTACGTCAGCAAATGCAGCAGATCATCGGATTAACGGTAACATCATTCAATGCTCTTGTCCCCATAATCCCACCAAGGGATTTTGAATGGGATGATTTGGTTCGGGCAACATCAACCGCGCTTTGTGTCATTTCGGTGGAATAGAGCATACCCGTCTTTTGAAAAATATACCAAGTCTGATAACAGCTGGAAGAATCCCTCGATAAGATAAGGGCTGCTGCCAGCATCGTCGACTGGACAGGAAGTCAGGCGCTGACAGTTCGTAGGAACATAAAAAACATGAATTCGCGAAACTTTTCCAGGTTTTTGCACCACCATAAAGAGCATGGACCAGCCTAGATCAATGCAAAAATTAAAAAATCCCCAGAAAATGTGGCTGCACCTGAAATCACTCCAGAGACACTGGAGAAAGTTGCAACTACCACCGGCGAATACAAAACCAATGTACGTATGGGAGGCTTTCCAAGCGTCGCGGCTTCAAAGGAAAGCTTGTAAAGGAGTTAGAAACAGTAACGAAATATCTAGGCAACTATCCTTGCCCTCACGTTGAAAAAAATGAATTAATTTCATCCATATTTATGAGTTTACAGGTGGTAAAGGAAAAGAAGTTGCAAATCGCTGCATCGGCATGATTACAACTAAAGGCTCATAATTTTAACAGTTTTGCTCAGGATAAGACTAATAAAGAAGACGCGGCCCATTGTATAGTTCGCTGAAACTTCACAATTCGCAAAGAGTTCATAGCACTTCTCCCCGAGTGCACAGAAGACTAACCCCAATCCTCTCCGGTTCACATTAAAAGCCGTTTACAATGGCTTCTAGAAAGAAACGACTGTTGGTCCAGTTGGGCTTATCAAACGTCACGCCAGTGTTCGAATTTGGTTATAAGGATACCCATAAATGTACCAACTACTTTGGTTAGGATATGTTGCTATATAATATGGTTCTATGCAACGTAATTTATTGGAGATTCTACCAGAACCACTCATTTTTATCAAAATTGTTGGTGGCCGGCCAAGACCCCTGAAGACGTTTGCGCAGTCTGCACTGACTTAAGTGGGGCTTTTTTAATTTATGCTCAAGAATTATTTTTAGCGGATCCAAGTGCTAATCGGATAGAACTCAGCACTTTGCGTTGAATCTCACTTGGTTTGGCAACAACTCTCTATCAAGTTGTCCAAGGTAGCCTTCCGCAAGAATCCGTACACCATATTACACTGCTTTTATTTACCGCTGATGATCTGCTCACAGAATTCAGTTCACATGTCTTCCAAGTGCAGGTGAAATCAAATTTGTATTGTATACACAAGAGTGATGACCGTGCTTTCTTCAGGAGGATCCGAACCATCTCTTGGATGGATTGAAAAATGTGAAGCCTTTCTATAAGCTTGAATAACCGCGTACCTGCAAATCGACACTCTACCGCCTAGAGACTAATTGTAATGTGAAGGAGGGTTTTATGATTTTGTATTACCTCACAACAGCCGGGTTTTGCTTCCCCATGAGTGTGGCAGAGTGCATACGCATGTCTTAGACCAGGCTTTCAAAGTTATCTGTACCACACACTCCCACGTCTTCGAAGCTGCAGATGTACAGCCTATTTCTTTGCACCAGGCTAATTGCAAGTGACAGAGAGAGCAGATAATGTTTGTACGTCTTGTAGATGAATTACAAACTGAACATCACGATTAGAAGTTGAAGGTTCTGAGTATACTCCTTCAGTTTCATCATCAATCCAGAGACCAACTGATTACATTTTGAGAAATGACACTCGGAGACTTCGGACCCTAATTCATCGCCAAAGTACTGCTGCAAGCCGACGACTACAAGGGAAGACTGTGTCCCTCTTTAGTGCTTAAAAGTCCTGTACAAATCTCAGGCTTTCACACAAGGTGGTTGTAATATGAAATTCTCTGTCCATTGTCTTGATACAGGAGGCTAACGATGCCGATTTCAACTGGATAAACGTCCGAGATGCGCATGACACAGTAATCAACACTGATTGCCGGTAAACAGGAGCAAAAACGTCGGTGGGATGCGAACGATTACTTTACTACCCTCTACCAACTGGCTACCGAATACTGAATACACGTTACTCGGTAAATTCTGCATCAAAGAATGAAAGTTCCCAAGTTTATTCTGACCAACTTTCTGGACGTATCACAACGACTGTTTTTCAATGTTACAGCATACGTCGCATGTAGTAGGTTACTTAAGCCCACTTCAGTACACATTTATGTTTGCATGTTTACATTAAACATGGGATAACCCTCAGAATTTGCGTGTAGCCTGATACTTTGGCTATTCGTCCTTACACAACATGTCACTCGAAACCAATTTTTTTAGATTTTCTTTTTCAGTGCACATCGTCAAGCCATGCATTCACTAACGTCTGAATTTCCCCGTGTTCAAGATAAAGCAAACAACATGTGCTGCAAAAAGATGCATTTTCAATCTACCCAACGGTGAAAAACAAAATCACCTCTATATTCTGTTACACAACTGGGATTACTACTTTGACGCCGTTAATGAGGAGCGAATATTCACAAAGTAGAATGCACGGTGCTCAAACTGTGTAGTAACTCGCTGGCCTGAAAAGTGCCATGAATTGGTTGTACGTACATAAATAGTTGTTGGGGCAAACTGACTCCGATCAAAGTGAACACGGGAACCAACTATCAGATTGTGCTCGTAACGGCGCCAAAAGCGCAATATTTTTCAACCATCATACAAACCCTAGCTTCCGGATTGTCAACTCTACAGTTGATGATCTCTGACGCTGCGACTCCTGTAATAAACTATGCTACATGGAGCCTGGTTATTTGAGTTGGAATATTGGATTTTAGTTGTGGTAAACTAACATCGGATCCCCAATCCCTCAGGAACGTAAAACGTTTGTGCCATACTGGAACTAAACAGATAGGCGGGATTGAACACATCAAGTTGCTAGCAGGTTGAGATTATTTATCGCATAGTTTGCCCGCAGCTGTAGCTGAGTTTTTTGTAGAATGTGTTTATCATGGAACAAATCGGATCGAATTTTGTGGAAGTTTACACTTCTGACTGTAAATATGTTGCATGAGTGTTTTTAATCCTTTTTTGCGAGACTGAGAGCTAAAGCAATATTATGTACAAATTTCGTGGTGCCGTTAAAAGTTCACTGACTGGTGCCTACCTCAGAGTTCTCAGTTGGAGTTCACTAACTCTACAAAATTTTGCGGCTCGTCTGAGATATATTCATGTGTAGATGCTTGAGGTAACGTTAGGCGCTTGGAGCTCTGCAAAGTGCGTTGTGGTCTGGCCAGCATGTAGTCTGCAACGCAAAATATCGCTTGGAACCCAAGCGAAACGAAAACAAAGACACACAAATGGGACATGAAAAGACGAGAAACATGAAATTTCTCTGTGAACACTGTGCTCACAGGCTACGGTTGCCAAGGGAAATTTTACCTTCAACCCAGTGTTGCACACTACCTCTAGTAAGTCACCTATCCATAAATGCAGGTTACCAGATTCCGGATAAGAATTTTTTAAACTCGTGTGCTGACATTTTAACCGCAAAATCTAAAACCCAGTGCTTCATCCTGCAACAGTTTGGGTGGTTTTACTGACTGAAAAGTATAAATATTATCAAGTTTTTCTGCTTTTCAGCGTCATATGATAATTTTCGACTACATTTTTGGTTTTTAAAGTTTGTATAATAGTCCTACTACAATAAACAAAAGCCAGGAGAGCAAATAACCGTTTTAAGATGGTGCTAGAGTTGACGTAACTTCGGTGCGTCTCTTGCAACTGTCCACTGTCATGTCCTCAAGTATGAAATAAACCAAGAAAGCATTACGTGGGGAAAATGAAACACCACAAAACCTAATAAGATGGATACAAAAAACCGATAATGAGAACACGAAACAAAAAATGTGGAGAAGAGTAATGTTCAGACTACAGAGGGACCTGAGACCAATTCTGCATGTGATTTAGTGCTCCAGGGGGAGAACAGCTCCCCGGTAAAGGATAGATTTATCATCTGAGGTCATTGTTGGTTCAGTATAAAACCATACCGTTCTGAGGGAACATATTTAATCCAAAGGGTCTAAGATGAAGAGGTTTCGCCAAATGCAGAGGTTAACCCATAGTCTGACGACAAACTATCCTGAAAAAGTTTGAAGTCGCATTACCGCTGTCTCCGTACAGAATGAACTTCGTGGCAGAAATAACTGTGAGCAGCTAGAACGAATGGATTTATTTTTCTCCCTACTACTTATATACCTCCATATGTGGATTCGCAAACATAAGCAAAGGTCAAGAAGGACGGAGTAGTCAGTCACATTTTCGTGGGTGGTGACGGTGTTTGCGTCAGTTTGAACGGAAATATACCGGATTCTTACTCCCATACAGTGCTTAATTCATACCCAACACGCGGTTTCCCTATCCACCTCATGTTTATTCTGACGACTGCAGGCACTCAAATGGTTTGTTACGAAGCTGCATGACCCCTAGTGATTTGGTTGCATTGTTGTTTGTCCTCGGTGCTGGTATCCAGTAAATAAGTGAGAAAATTCTGCAATTGGCGACCATTTAGAAATGTTTCATTCGACTGGCAAGAAATATCACATTTTAAACCCAGACACTTAAAATTTTCATCTGACGTTGACTTGGAACACTGGCTTTGGAACCCCAAACGATGTTGTAAAGAACAAAAAGGGAACAATTAGGGGTGTTTTTCAGAAAAATCAATATTTTGCTTTCGAAAAAGCAGTAATTTCGATCAAGGTTTACGACTGGACTATGTGATTTGAGTAATAAGCTGGCGAATCCAAGGAAATGTTTTCCAAAATTTACTCAGAATTTTTCAAAGGGTTTTTAAACATGTGTAAGAGGTCAATCAATTGAAGTTGTACAGGCGTGACTTATATGCTTAACATCACTTGAAGATCCCACAATCGGCTTTCATTAGCTGCATGGAGTTCTGGAGCAACAAAACTGATACAATTCTTGCCTAACCTCGTTTTCTAAGACTCTGTTGCTCACTGCTTAGCTTATAGCGACGAACATTTCATAGCACATAATAAAACACGTTTTGGAAAACAAAATTATTCAATTTCATTAAAAAACTAAATCACCTGCTAGGTGTGCATATTTTGTTGTAAGTCTAGTTTGTTCCAACTTTTGAAGAAAAGCTTGAGTAGCCCACTTAGCAACGGTGACAGCCACTCACATTTCATGGTTTTTATGTCACTATCAAATTTCTTAAGTATCAATAAATATTATATTAAAATTAAAATCAAATAAACAATAAATGCTAAATGAAAAGAGTATTCATTAAATATTTGTTCAGTTATGGCATTCTATTCAAAATTCTGAAGGAGTAGTAGATTGTAACCCCACAAATCTAGTGAGTTCATGGTTTTCAGTGATTAGACAAAAGGTGGTGTAAAAACAAGAGTTTTATGCTAAGGACTCGGTGCTTGCTTTCTAAAAGGTTGATCGGAAACTAAAAAATCACTCGTACAATATAAAACGTGTTTTCTCGGCTGTCGGTCTCAGAACGTTTAAATATGTTGATAATTCCTTTGCAAGTAAAGGACACTTCTTCGCACGCTGTGCGGGGAAACAGAAAATTAATATCTTTCTCGGGGAAATCAACTTTTAAATCGTTGTTAACCTAAACGCCAGAAACACTAGTTTCATGCACAACGGAGACAACGGTTGCCATGTATTCCAGGAGGACTATGAACTGATGCTTTCCGTGGACATTCGCCACCGACGTTTCAAATCCTATACGGAGCCAAGACGCGAAATTTTAAAGCCCGTTTGTAACCCGTCCAGTGTGACACCTGACTAGGGGCCAAGGCTCTTTCCTCCTACACGTACGCTTTTCGTTCACCCCAAATGAACTTGAATTAACCCTTTTAAGAGGTAACAGACCCCTCATTTGAACCTCCTAATGGATGAAATAACGCAGTGAGCAGGCCCCAGTCGAGCATTACTGTAACAAGGCACGCGTATGTTATAAATGTTCCTTACCCTCTTTTGCGCTGATTGCTTAAAGCAGCAACCAAAGAGACTATGGGCAAACTTTGGGGAATTTGTCTTTCAAATAAGAAAAATCCTAAAGGAAAAACAGAATCATACATTTGACGTGTCATTACTATCACCTGTATTGTTAGCAATCTACAACAACAATCAGAAAAATTGCACCAAACTTCCAAAAAGTTAGCATATATTCACGGCATAGCAATGCATTACCTATAAAGGTTCTAAGGGTTTGTGACAGACAAAAACCAGTTTCGCCTTTTTCGGAGGCTCGTTAAATGGGCGCCTTCTCCGATATTTCAACAACCTTATATTTGCCTGAACATATAACTGTACACACGTCATAAAATAAGCAACTTGAGTTAGTGCATCACTTTTGGTCAAGATTAAGGTTTTAAACCTTAACAGACTGTTGCATTTTAATCCACGATCACAGATGTATATCGGGTGATTTCAAACGACAATTTTTAGCGTAGGAAAAAAGTTAATAAGCATTGGTCGCTATAATAATTATATTTTTGGGCACTATCATTATTATTGTTTATCATTATTGTTTATCGTTATTATCACGCATAATAAAAATTAACGCGATGCACCTGAGTGAAGTATATTATATAATATAATCATGCGGTATGTACAAAGCATCAGTATTCACATAACAGTGTTATGTATAAAATAACGTCTTTTAGCCAAAATCTATAGGACACTCCGCACTACCAATAAGAACAAGCGTAACAAGATATTGTTGATAACCATGGAGTTCACGTATATTTTGAATGTAATAAACGAAGCTTGTTTTCTGGTATTGATCCTTTCGGCTATTAAATCCCAAATTTCTGTGATGTCATTCAGAAGCTACGCGCAAAGTTTGCATAAATTGCAAACTACATAGTCTTTATAAACGGAGCCGGATTAACCAAATAATCTCGTCTGTATGCAAATCTGGTTTTGACAGTAGAATTAACTATACTCAGCCGAATCTCTTCTATACAAGGGAGGAGAATTAGTTGAGTTACGGATTCATGAACTCAAGTGCGTAACCTCAGTGTAAGGCAACTATTTAGAACGGAACTGTTCAGGATCAACTCCAGTAAAGAGGTTGTGTGAGTTTCTTTTGGATGCTCAGTTGCAATCAAATTCCACTTGCCTCTGCCATCAGTGATAGCTTCAAATTTACCCGCCGCAATCATTTCAAAGTTACCCGATATATGGTTTGTCTGTGTGGTTATTATTCAGCTTTTAAGTAGACGAATCCGACGAAGCAATTCACTACAGTGCTCAAAAAGACAAACATGGGCCACCACTCTGTTGGTTTTGTTCCTTTGTAGCAGTTGCTTGACTTGGAAGGTTGTAAATATACCTTCCTTCATCTGTTTGCAAAAAGAACGCCTGTCTCAGTATAAAAGGCACCCTGGACGACCCGAATCCATGATTATGTAATCTATAAAGCAAAGCTCAAGCAAGGTTTGGTTGAGCAGATGCGTCCTAACTGCCGAATTAGCTACCAAAAGATGACCGTCTGTCTATGCTTGCGTGTCATCTTATGGCCAACCGTCAGATCCCATTTGAAGAATAAACTGCCGAGATCTACCACAAACCTCTGTGTGTAGCCATTTTATGCCTATGCCGAGCATTGTACGTTAGCCGTACGGCAAGGCGTTTATTCCCCAGTATGCATGAGCACAATACCCTGCCTCTGTGTGATGGCTGAAAGTACTTTAACACAAGTGCAGTCACGCCATATCTGTCAGAAACTAATTCATTTATTGGACAGAGAACATGCCTCCAAAGTCAACAACAGCGTACCTCTGAACCCATTACGACTGATACGATCCAGGTTGTTAGGGATCGCAGTGACTACTTGAATCCTACTGCAGCTGTGTGTCCAAAAGAAACTCGGCGCTAGTGTCGAATACTGATGCTATCCTTCCGATGATGATGACGTGCAACTTGTGAACTTGAGTTGGCCTAGAACAACTCACTACTAAAAACTTGTCCGACTTCACATGGCTAGGTACGGCACACTGGCCCAATAACTCCTATATTTCTCCTCCCCTTTTAAGCGTCCCTACACAAGAATTTCACTCAAGATCTGTACGTGATTTCCAACTTTTGTTGTATACGTTTATGATGTGGTAGCAAGAGGGACCAATAAGATAAAACAGGCCTTGCTTACTACTCTGGTTGTTCTCATACTGGCACCAGTCTTTCGACGAATATATGTTTGGCGCCTTAATACCGAATGACCGGCGGGTGTCAGAAAGAAGCTTACCAGCGAAGGAGAGATCATAACAATTGGCCCGATATTTACTGTGCCATGAATGTGCCGTTAATCAGTAGTTAAAATTGAATACTATAGATCTAAAACGCATTAGATAAGAATGGATTAGACTTAGTTCGTAAAAACGAAACACGCTGACCACAAGGTTGGTGAAAACAGATCACAAGAGATCACAACCACTTTAAGTCTTCTTGGGGCTCATTCGGCAGCTGCAGACTCCGAGTTTCCGTTAGCCTTCTGTTAAACTTAAACCCAAGTTGCACGAAATTTGACTAACAGACTCATCTGCATACCAATTTCTTTTCACGGAAGACCCAGTTGTATCGCTCATTTATGATGTTCTTCTTCAACTAAATGTGCTGCACCAGGCCGCCTCCTAATTTAGTTGGTATGATACGCCAGTATGGCAATGCAGTATATAGACGTAACACACTGCTCATGAGGTTGCTGAAAGCTCTTTGTTTCTAGAGACGAAAAGTTTGAAAATTTTTTGGATCTGGTGCGATTAGAATTAGTTAAAAGCGTAGCAGAGATTGGCGGGATGAAATCCAATATCCCCGGCTCACCCGTGTATAGACGATCCGCTATGAAACATTTTGGTCCATGAAGATTTCGCCTGTGAACAACTCACTGTCGGTCAGCCAGAAAAGCTTCCATGTTAAGCAGACCCTATAGTTGCCAAATAACATTCACAACATAGATGCTGGTTCTCCCGCGGCAGGTTTCAGAAGATAGTACGTGTCCGAGTGTAAATTTTTTACTTTCGGCTCAGAAACTCATTCATAGCTTATCACTGAAATGAAATTTACCAGGTGCGAAGTGCTACCTCTTGAATACATCTAGTATGTACCTTTTGGAGGCTTGTCTACCAGCCACATTCAGAAGTGAAAATTTTCTCTTTATTAAAGGCACCTATAAGGAAGAAAAACACAAACGGTAATTTTCAGTCCGATACCACAAAGCACCATCATCTAAATTCGGTTTGATTGGACGCAATGTGCCACATCTCTGACAAACGATGCAGGAACTCATACGGAGGAAATTCTATCGGCTGTTCTGGTATAGAATAATGTAAAAACGGGCTTATAATTTAAAGGGATTTGGAACTTTCCATAGATATATCGTTCTGTAAGTAATGCCAATCTATTCTAAAAAGCCCAGGAGCAGTGTGAAGCCGTTTTGTCCTTATTGTGTATCGCCAGTAGTGCGCATCCCACGAAAATCCAGGGAGTCTCGAACCCGAGACCTCCCGACTAGCAGTTCGGACACTTAAGCTTTTGGCCCAAAAAGGCTAATTGGTAGTGTGATAAGCCCGCACTTAGATAGGATATAGCGCCATTAATACTCCAGAATCAATATCAAGTAGTCAAGTATTGACTGACCCCTCGAGTGCCAAATTCTTAGATGGAATTCCACTCATCGGGTGAATTTCTTTCTTCCTCTGGGCTACGTACAGGTTGTGTAGCATGAAGTAAATTCACTTACAGGACAAAAGCCTCACTAAAAGTGTAAACCCTTGTTCACAATTATACTCTGACTATCTTAGCTTCTCAAGAATTTTGCGCCCATTAGGGCCACAGGTTTTCCTGTCGTGCGGAATTTGAAGGTTTCTGAAATTGCACACGAGTTGCGTGAGTTGATAACATGATTATAATTGTCGAATTTAAAAATATGTTGATAATCAGCGGCGTTCGGAACTTTCGGAGAGTTAAGCTTCTCATGAGTTTTTTTTAAAGAGAGGCATGCGAATATGCATAACATTACTTGAAAAGTTCTCTCCCCGGACACCAAATGGTAGTTTGTTGGGTCTTACAGAACCTAAATTCCATCGAGGCTTTCTTTATCTGCCCACTTTTTTTCTTGCGACAAACAATAACTAAACAACCTGAACGTGCGCTCCAATGTATCAATATTTCAACCCAAACGACCGACACTTTCAAACCGTGGTAGTAACAGTTATTCTCTGGACTACAAACATATGACCAGCAGACTGGTAGTGTAGTCCATCTGGCGCACCTCAAATACAAAATGTAACTAAGCGCAAAGAAGCCCGTGGTATTGTTATCGAATACTCCTTCTCGTGGTGTGATCAAATGAGCTCACTTGTGTCCAAATGTCTGCATTCCGACATTTTTACTGAGCGCAGTTGTCAATGCGCTCATGGACCGATTATTTTACAACAGACTATGATTTCAGCTGATGACTTGTCAAAAACGTGCACGTTTAATTGAATGTGTTTGTAGTCGCATAGAAAGCTATCCGCAACATAACAGCTTGTAATTCCACTCATCCAGTACTGTCCGAAAAGCAGGGATTAAAATTCGGTAGCTATAAGGACGCACGCGCTGAAAAGTTTGATTTTTTCAAAATCTCTGGACGACTGTTTGAAAAAAACATTCACTTACTACAACAATACAACTCTGTACTGCAGAGTAATACCTCAGCTTCGAGTAAGGCGAACCCCAATTTCTTAGTTGGCGGCATCTCCTGCTAAATCTATCTTGCTTTAAAGTGCAAGTTTCCCACTAAAACTTCACTACTGAACTGGAAACTCCAAATGGAAAAAGGAACAAAAGTGTGAATAAGCAAACATTTTGTAGAATTTTAATTAATTCACCATATTTTGCTGTTTGTATTGACTGATACACGAACCAAATTTTGTTATAAGTACTTATTCAAAGTGGGTGCCCACAAAAGAAAAGTGCCTGATATTTTTTTGCTGGACTGGCTTTTCGTCGTACCACTAAATGAAAGTTTTCAACCTAGTTCTGCCGTTAAAATGCTGTCGCATGTGAAACCATAAGTCCACTATGTTACGGTTTATTTCATTATGGTACTTTACACAACTATAGCGGCGAAAGGACAGCTGGATGACAGAGTAAACACAGCCACCCCCACCACAAAATCCACTCTCCTCGGTCCATATTTGATTTTTAATAGAGAGGTCTGTTTTTTATTAACCAGGCACCCAAATGTTGAGCAATTCTGGCTTTCTGGTTTCTCTTAAGTAACAATAAAGTGATTGATGTATCGATACCTGTTGAGCTACTTCAAAGCGTGATATCGCAAGCAAACACAAAATATAAGGCTGGGATCTCAGTAACTTATATGACCAGAGCATATATGGCGTTTTAGCCATTCGAAGTGATCACTGGCCGTGCCAAATTAAAAAATCAAAGAAACCTAAGTGCAACACTTACCACTGGGCAATGTTAGTTGTGTCATTCTTTAATGTTCCAAAAGGAATGGCTGCAAAATCTCCTGATGTTAAAAGCACTAATCCTCTTGAGTCATTTCAGCAAAACACCTAGAAAACACAAGTTGCAAGAAGTCCACCCCAAAAAATCACTCCTCAGGTGGACAATCTAGCAACGAAAGGCCTACGGCTACTGAAAATGCGCGGTATTACGACGGAGTCCTATTACCGACACTGCAAACCTACTGAAGCACAGAAATCCTAAGTGCAGAGCTTTCTAGGACTTCACAAACTCAGTATACCGTTGCGATCAATCTCAAGCATGAAAAGTTGTGCATGGCATAAACTCGTTAGGTGGTTATTAGATGTTCTGGCTCCTATCCGGAAAATGTTGGCTCCGTATTTTTCGACGGGTTCTTTCGAATTATGCCAAAAGTTTAACATTCAACACTGGTGCTTTGCTGCCGTACAGCCACAATTTATAACAAAACTCTTGTTGTGAAAAAAGGGTTAAGATAAAGATGGAAAGGATTCACTGCTAACCTAACACAATCATTCCTGGATGTGCCTAGACATCTAGACACCCGTTCAGGCAATCTGTGTAGAAACCAACAACAAGGGCTCCGCTAACATCGAGTAGCAGCTATACCTTTCAGCGTGTTCAAAATGACACTGTGGGAACCACGTGCACCCCATCTTGGAAGGAGAGTGAACATAAGCAGATTACGCCAAACATTTTGATGGCCTGTCAGTAAATAACTCAAGATGTTCTCCATTGACGCTGAGGCTATGTTTGTCAGTGTCCTACTGGTTAGGACAGTTGAATACTTGCGTACCTACATCACCATGAACTATATTTTCCTGGGACTTCCACTGCTTCTCTTGTTATGCACAGAAAACATCCGCTCTGAATCTGAAGGAACTACTAACGGTCAAGTAGACGACCTTCCTATAAATATACTTTAAGGTATTGAAGATATTGCTGAAGATATCTTAGTTCTAATCTGTGGTCAGCATTTCAGTTTGCTCTTTGCTAGGTTAGCCAATATTCACTTTAATTTATCCGTATCCCAAGAGTGTTTCAGATGACAGGTTTGCCTTCTTTGACCTGCCAATTTTCTGGTGTTCGAATGAGAGACTGCAAAATTGTGTACATCATAGTGCAACATTCAGTGACCATCATCTTCATTTCACTAGATTTCAGTTATTTTTCTAGGTTTCATTTTAAATGGGGTTCTAGAGCATGCTGCTTTTTATGTTATTTGTAAGTCCACTTGCAGTTAAGGTGAAATCCATATCGCCAGAACTAATCAGTCTGTTTCTCAAAGAATCTCGGGGCATTCTTCGCGGCTCCATTGCTTAAAAGCACTAGTGGTCCCATCAAAACGGAGGTCTTTGATTGCAAAACATACCTTTGATACAGGACACCTAGTTGACCTTGTTCATTCTTTCATCAAAGCGTAACACACCCGAAAACTATAGTTGCTAGGTTTTTGTAAAGACATTGTTAATATGAGGAGAGAAATCCAAACCGTGTGTATACAAAATTAATGCAAACTGACCGCCTATTGTGCAACGGAAGATAAACCACCCTCTTATTCAGAACCGTGTGTTGTTCAACATAATTACCATGATGTTACTGAGCCAGTTACCTGTAAAGTTTCGGTGTTTTACGTCTTCGACTAATGAAAGCGGTTTTAAACGTAAACACCTCGCATCTTACGTCTAATGACTGCTTCGATATCACAATAAAATACTAAACATCAGTTTCTAGTGTTATAGCCAGGAAATACGCACAGATTTAGGAGTTTGAAAAAAACTATGGGGTGTTTGTGATAGAAACAGATACACATCTAAATCACACTATCAACGGAATACAAGTTGCTCAGACGGGAGAACAATTTACACGGCAGGTGGGTCCTCTGTTTAGTGTGTCGTCACTCGAGAAGCAAGTTAAGCAGTGGCTATGTGGTCTGACTTAGATTATAACCTGTCTAGGTGCAAATCAGTCATACTGCTGATTAGCTGAGCTGTTTATTGTCCACCTACTGGCTGGTGGGCAAGTTGCAGGTTCAAATCCCCCAGGAAAACTATTAGGTTAGTATTGCCGAAGACTACAAATGGATTTTAAAAAAGTTGTATACTGCCTCAAGGCTTTCTTGAACAAACTGGGCTCATATATAGAACAAAACTGATTAAAATTAGAAAATAAAGTTTGTTGCCCCGAAACATAGTTACCTACGTGACTAGAAGATCGCACTATCCAAGGTGGCTAGTTTAGGCGTTCACTTACGCACGAACAAGTTCAAGATTGCGGACTATTGATTTTTATTAGCTTCTTTAATAACTTCCATCTTATGAGTTGGAAATTATTCCGGTTAGATAATACGAAGTACTGCAAACACAAGGCATGCACCTTCCGATTCTAAAAAACAATACACAGTGAATATTCTTGGCCTGAAACTTCCGTCATACAGCGTGAGAAATCGTTCTCCCATTTAGCGTGTCATGATGTCGTGGTAGTAATAATAATCGTGGTAATAACTTCAGAGTTTAAGTTTGGGGCACTCAATATTGTGAACCAGGCATGAAGACTCATAAGACCAAGATTCAAGTTAAATGACCCCAAACATTTGTGACATGCTACTAAGCTCAGCTGTACCCAGAAAAAGAATCAAAAAGCGTGAGTTGAACAGCAGAAGTCTGGACGTTTAAAACCGGCAAAACAGTGGAGTCGTGCCTGTAAGAGAGTATCGAACCAAATGTTCTGTCACCTTATGAAGGCATGGACCTCTAAATTGTCCAGGTCGTTTACTGTAAATGACTATCCGCTAAACTATTTTCAAAGCTAAGGAAATAAATGCTACCAAATCATTGTCAGTAGTTTAGTTCCGCCTTCATTGTGCTCTGAAAACACTTGCAGAATGAAGATAAATATATGCGACAGCCGGTTTTCTACACCTGCGCATGTAGCGTTCGTCACTATTGCTTCCAAACCATACATGCGGTGCAATACATGGCAAAATTGTAAGGATGAACTCCTTATGACGCGACTGGTCAACACTATGACCAAAGAAACCGCTGAGATAATAGTATGTAACAAAGTAAGGTGTAAACTAAGGAAAGATAAGTCATCGAATGGGGTGTCCCCCGAGAACTATATCATAGAAGTGGACCCACAAAAATTGTCACGCGTGAGGTCAGCAGGTCCTGTGGTGGTATTTTTGGGCTATAGGTCAGATTGAGTTATGACAGCCGGACACCTTCGATACTATAAATATTGAAACCCAGGCTAAAAAGGTGTCTTCTTCCGAATCAGCCTTAATCAGGATTGCCTTGGAGCAGAAGGGTGAATGTCTCGCTATTAAGATTAATTCTCGTGTGCGGTTGAATAAAATCTCCGAGCTTGTTTAAAATAACTTTTGGTAGTATCAACTGAGATGAATTGGTCAAAGTTAGGCCAAATCGACTGAGGTTAATTCTAACACGTGTATAAATTAGAGCTGCCGTAGAAGCTCAGTATGATATAATTTGTACGTATAGTTAGCAACTTCCTAAAGGCCTTTGCCGCATAATAAAGAGTTTTGAACCCAAACGGAGCATTTTTTACACACCTCATTTCAATGTAATTTTTGTATCGATATTTCTTGATAACATGTTGGCAAGGAGGAAGGTGACCCTCTATCGGTAGGTTTTATCTCACCTTATACCTCTACATCAATTGCCGTGAGACATTCCTAAACGTTTGTGCTCACTTTTAAGGAAGCTGCCGGTCGGCAATGGAAACCTGCATTAATGCCACGTACGCAGCAATCAGGTACGGTCCTTACTGGTGAAGGCATGTTGACAAACCAACTTTTCGTCGACTCCTTGACGCTCAGTACCGTTATAAGGTCGTGGGTTACCAGATTCAAAAGGGTTACCAGTCTCAAGCAACGATGACTGAGCCAATAACAAGATAAGGTTTAGTTATAGGGTATCACGTCGCGACTGTCGGGCTGTTGCCATAGGGAAACGTCCGGACCTTCAACTTAGGGGCACGAATCTCTTTTGGACGTGCAAGATGGGGTTTTCGCTAACCAAATAACAATAGACTAGACAACAGCCATGTTTTCGTCTTTGGTTCAATAGAGACTTGAAGACGATTATTTGGGAGAACTCCAAGTCTATTTGCTGTTCACGTCTGAACGGTTAAGCTACAACAGACTGGATGGATGGCGCTCTTTAAAACATCCGACCAAGGCTGTGATTGACTGGCCAAAGTAATCTGCCACACAGCATCAGCTAATGAGCAGAGAACATGCCTTCTGAGTTTATACTGACAATGTTTTTAGTTCTTGCTGCGCAGGGTGGCAGCCAAAATGTTCCGCTTCTCGGTCTATTCGACAACTTAGGAAATCAGTCACTTTATACTTACGTCCAACGTAGTGTGTTACACAGTAGCAGGAAATAGAATGCACCAGCGAGTTCCATGATGTTTCTTTTTGGCCTCCTCAATGAGGGACAAAAAAATAGCAAGTGTTAATCAAGAACACTTTTCTTGTGGCTACGTTTATATTTAAGCCAACTAGTCTGACAGCCACTTTCAAATAACAATTTTGGACTTCAAACCAGGTCACTCCCAGACTCTGGAAAGTACATGCTTGTACCGCATGAAGCCAAACTCTCTGAAGCTCCATTTGCCCCGTGATTAATTTCCGTAAAATGAGAACCTTGTAGTAGGGAGTCCTAAGAGTGAATTTTGACCGCTGTGTGCTATAAACAGCAAACATGAAGTAATTTGAAATTCAGGGGAACAAAAATCATCAGGCTCATAGTTATAAAATAGCATTGTCAAGAAGCAAAAAATCTGTTTTTATGGCGATTTATCGACCAATCTCAATGTCTGATATGGCCAACTGCTAGGTAGTAAAAGTATTGTCTTCTGCTTATGCTTATTTGGCGGCTTAATTCACTTCGTTTTGACTGGGTATTTATTGTCCGTGTATCAATGATATTATCACACTTACCATATTGAGCGCTTCATGGAGCCCGTTGCAGGTTCATCCATAGGTGTTCCGGCGAGCAATGGCTCGGAAGGTGGGCCTATTTGTGTCACAGCTAATTTGTAAGTACATAAAGTTTCACGTGTAACTGAACCTTAAATTGCCTGGCGAAAATGAATTTTCCAAACCATAATAAATTATGCATTAATTTCTCCTTGCAAGCGAGTGAGCCGAAAATGGAGTGTGTAAATCCTAGCACGGCCTTCCAGTGTGTTTCGTAGGCCTTGTTTTATACTTGACATTTAAAGCTCCCTCTCCGCTTGGTGCACGGCAGTGAACGAAAAATTATCACGATTTCGAGAACTAATTCAACAAAACTGCTAACTCACTCCAAAGAATTTCACTTTCCCCAAGTATTCCTTGTTAGAAACACAGTCACACATAATCCGCAAGAAGATTTTGTACTTGCAACTCAAAAGAAACTTAGAAGATTGCAGGTTCCTAACTCTCCTAGCAGAGAGGAGATTACAGTTCTAAGAAGAACGCTCTGCGTGACAGGCGTTTATGAAACTACATTTCCTTCTACTGACCACGCACTTTATATTTTCCATCAAAATCCACGCAAAAGTAGCGCCGTGGATGGAAAATTTCAATGGAAACTGCGAGTAAAGACAGTCTGTGCTAAAAATTTTGGAAGCACTCTATTACTGTTCCATGCTTATTAAGACTCATCAGCGGTGCGTATCTCACAAACTTCCAGAGCCGCTGGAAACAATTATCTTTTGGTTAGTAATTTGAACATTGAACTGTTCGGCCACGAGCGGCTATTTATTCAAACATTTAAGTATGCAGACAGATAACCGTGGGGTTACGCTTTTGAGACTATCTGAAGTTTTGTGAGATGCGCATTGTTGATGATTCCCGATAAAGATGAAACAGCTGTGAACTGCTCCTCAGCTTTCCGGCAAAGATTTGCTTCACCTCCAGGATGGAGTCACCATTGAATGTCACTATATTCACTGAATTATGACTTTTGCACTAGCACCGGTACTGTTCAATGGACAAAATTTACAGATAAATTATATACACACCTATTTACCTTTTAACCTTAATCCCAAGAATTGCGTAAATGAACGGATAAAAATTAAATATGAAACAATCTCAGATTAGTAAAATACAGGGTTATTTTTCGGCCGGCTTCGACCTACAAACAGAAAAGATTCCAAAATTCCAGAATATTCACCAGTGGTTGTTATGTGATCTCTATAAATTACCGTTCGTGCAGCAAAAGCCCTAGCGAAATTCTGCAAGTGCGTCTACACTTGTTCAGGTTGTACACTCTCATTACAGACCTGACAAGTGAGACCACCTGGAACTCTGTAGATTCCAGTGGAGCTTGAGATCACATACTAACTTTGCGACCCAGACAACGCAAGTCTAACACATTTTCTATTCATCCAACATGGAATTCTCATAACAGAATAAGTGTAAATTTCTGCGCCGCTAGAACAGAATGACGCCTAACACTTGCAAAACTTCTTTACCACCAAACACAATTTCAGTTTGGCACACAACTTCATGATTCATAATTGAACTTACGTTGCAGAGCCAAAGTGCACAGATAACAGCAGTTGATTTTGAGGCTTATTTTATAGTTCTATGTATATCATGTTTCCGTGTTTACATAGGAATAACAAAAGGTTTGTAGCCAAAAGAAAAGTAAACTATAAATCATGGAAGAACTTTAGTAATTCAGACATTTTTGGCAGTTGATCGACACTAAGTTTCATCCATTCGTGTTTAAGTTGTCTACGGAGGATAAGAAACTTCACTACAATAAAGATGCTCGGGACTACCGTAGTAAATTTCTTACTTAAAGATGCGTTTCATCAGTCTGCGTGAGTTTCGTAGAACAAAACTCAGAATCGTATTTTTGGTAGAGAAAAGGACTTTAGTGTACTACCTTTCTCTGGATTTATCGGAATGCATGCGTTTCGACGTTGCGGTTCCTCCTCCTTCCACGTCATTGGAGGTATTGCACCAAGCAATCAAAGATATTTATGAAGTTTCCTGGTAACCAGTGATAATCAGTCGAAGAGGGAATGGCAAACCAGTTTAACTAAATCACTTGCTTAGTACAGCATAGACTATATAGATCCAACCAAAAAACAACAAATTAAAAAGACGCAAGTTAAAAGATATGTCAGTTAAAAATATTTCGTCCAGCCCTGCACCGATTCTGCAGTATTCTGAATTGTAAAATTCTGTACTGATTTCTATTGTTATCTTTATATTTTACCATTACAACTCAAGAGCTCATCCGCACGTCACTTCGCTAAATCGCCCATCAAAACAACCTGGCTACACTTTCTTCTTCTGAGGAGAACGATGACGATAAAGAGAGCTAATGGACAAACAGAAGTTGATATCTCAGCCTGTGGTCAACAGCTCAGATTGGGATTTTGGCTGCCTATACTACAGTGATTACCATACTCGCTAGCTCTGAATTGTTCTTATATGCAAAAGGTCACCCACTGTATCTGATGTCAGTAAAGCACTGAATCCGGTCGTTGCACACAGACAAACCAAACATACTATAGACAGTCAATAGAACACAAAAGTCGTTATAAACAGTCAATTTCTAATGAACCTATGAAGGTCGTATTCTGATTAATCAGAAAAGTTAGAAAAGTCTGAGTACACCTATGGGGATTCAGAGAGTCTACTTGAAGCATCCCGTTGATTTATTTTCATATCAGTAAAATAACTTGGCAAGGAAGCATCTACAAAAGCTAACCTGTGTAATCATAAAAAACCATCGTTTTATGTGATTCGCAACAGAAATGTCTGTAAAACATCTGCAGTGAATGCTTTTGGAAAGTACAGCATAGGACCACTCATATTTTTACGCCGTCTGCATACGGATAATACTATCTCCGTTGGCAACGAAAGGTTCGCAACAAAAGTACCAAGCTCAGCGGACAATTCGAATTTAGTTGCTACTGCGCAAGCTGCCAGTGATATGTGGCATATATTTAAACACTCCTCATATGATCCTTAGCCATTTCCTCTTGGATTAAAAAACGTATAGTCCCTGTCATAGCCAGATTAGGATTCCGTGAAGTAGAATAGCCCTGCAACTGCATAAGTGTGAAAACACCTTGAGTCTAAAAGAGGATTCGCTGGGTGCTCAAAAAGACCCATCAGGAGCAAAATTCCTAAAAAAATGTATTTAAAGTCTTCCCCAAAACAGCAGTAGCAAACGATGGTTCTATAATTTTGTCATACTTCTTTTTATCTTTACAAAGGATGATCACAGGGAGGTTTCCACGGTTTTCTTGGTTGTTTTTATGAGCTTTGCACTCATTCAAACAAGGAGAGTTAAACTCCGTCCAAAGGAGCATTCTGAATACCATGAGTGTTCTTACTTATTTTGTTGCATGTCGTACGCTTGGATACTTGGATACTTGGTCCACCGTCCAAGCGGATAACTGGGACCTTCCTTGTTCAGAACTTCTAAACTAACTGAAGCAACTCGTGTTGGATTTTTTTAAGTTTTATTCCCCCCTGATGGTAATCTCATCGTATGTCAACTTAACGCTCCACCGTAAATGACACAAGATACGTAACAATCTGCTAAAGAAAGAGCTCAAAACAATAGCACTTATTTTGATAAACATAATTTTGATAAACTATATAAACTTTCGATCAAAGATCAGAAAACCTCTTGAAAATGTCCAGATGTTTTCTTCAAAGTGATATATTAATGGCTAGCTGTTGTCTGTATTTAGCAGCTGATAGCACAGCAGTTGACAAAAAGGTTTAACACTATCACACGATAAAATAAAACTGCATTGCACTAATTAGCGTCAGCTATTGGGGCTGCCTTAATACTACTTATATGGGGAAAATGAAACTTGGAAGCACTCATTAGTTGATGAACTTTACTTCATGGTTTGTAAGTAACTGGCGTTCTGTTTCTTTCTACGAAGACGAAACTCATGTAAATCCGCTCAGGTTTGTTTGAAAGTTGAGTGGGATAAATCCAACAACCAGCGTCACTTTTGTAGCACAGTACGTAGCATAAATGTGCACCACGCTGTACTGGTACTGGTAAAAAAGATCTCACTTGGCAGAATCCCTCAGATAGCACCGGTCCACAGTACATCGTAGGCAATCAGTGAATGTAATACTACGTGTTGAACAGTTATTCAACTTTTTTTAGGTAAATTAAATTCGGCAGTTTCATCGTTTGGGTTAGGCTTCTACAAGGAGTGCCAAGTAATAAAATTTCAAGCTCTACACAGATTTACTCAGTTACCCTGAAGGAAACTAAGAGTTACTTGGAGTTTTTGTAAAATAATTCTGAATTTTTATCAGGAAAATTTTTATTCTGCAGAATTGGACTTTGGACCATCCACATCTCTAATTTTTGTTTACCAATTATAATTAACCTAGCAATTAATCTAGTGACAAATATCACCTTCATCTCTGTGTGCGATTTGTCACCACATTTAAATACGCATACCGTTTGACCCACTGAAAGCCTGCCAACAACACATCATGGTTTTCAGAACAACTGATCTTTTGAATAAAGTTAACAAAAACTCTACCTTTCTATGCTTGGTTAGTTTACGCTCCCAAAGACATATGTATAATAATAATAATATAATAAAAAAGTAGAATTTGAACAGAACTCTTTCTTAGTAAGACGTGGGTACATCATAAAATCCGCATCAGCATAGGCGATTTTGACCTATCAGGATCTATTTGTTGAGCGAGGTGGAAGTGGACGTGCGACGCCCTCAAGTTTCCCTCAGCAATCATTCTGATACTCAGATTTTATTTATCTTTCTAACGCAACTGTTTTTTACGAAGCAAATCGGAAAAAACTCAAGCAAAAAAAATAATCCTAAATAGTCTGAGCAAATCTTTCTCATGAGAATTCGGTCTTTAAGATTTGTAAAGGTTGTTGTCACCGTGCCGCCCGTAAAAATCCTCAAAAGAGCACCATTTTACATATATCATTTGTATCATTCAATCTATATAAACTAAAGAAATTTCCACAGTCAATTGCTTGAGCTGAAAATGGGAGCGACTTTCCTGCATAACATTCACACCTCATTATTTTTATAAAAACAATGCGTCCCCGACGCATTCATAAAAACGTTAAAAGATTGTTCTTTGGCTTTCCTTTTCTCCCAAAATCATAGAATATTTATTGTGAAGTTTTCACCAGTAAAGCACGTTGCCGATGAACTCGTGGGCGTCTTGGGTAACGATCCATAAACACTGATCGTTTACTATGGCCTCTGAATCTTAGGAGCCGTTTTGCCTATAGCTTTGAACGACAACAGCTCGCTCAACCAGGTAACCCTGGCCAAATTATGTGTCATCAACCATGACGCTCTCCACTTTGTTTGTGGCCAGTAGTTTTGCTTTGTAAAGGCAGAACTGTAGGTGAAAGTCCGGTTGTTGCGCTGTCGACGAAGTTGCAATAGGCGCAGGACGAAAGCCAACTAGCAACATCTGGTTGTTACTAAATTGCCAGAAAAGCGGTTGGTTTCTTCCATTGTCCACTGCAACATCCCACTGTTTGTTGAGGCAAACGTGCCAAAACATGGTTTTTAAGCTCTCTGATTCAGTGAACCACTTGTCTTTTTTCATTTGTTAACGTTTGGTAACAAAGAGTTCATGTTTCCCTATGTGCAGTTTTGTTCCGGTTGCTGGCGGCGACAATCACTTTGTTGTCCATTATGGAAAATATTCTTCTATGTACTGGAACGAGGAAGCACTATGTCAGAAATCTATATGAATGCATACAGACCTTGACCTTCAGCTATCGCGGGACCAGCGTACAATTTTGGCCTCAGTTTAATATTCTTGGGCGTTAGATCCCCGCTACCCCTCGTCATAATAATACTAGCCGTATTATATGTCCATTGCAGTGGAAAACACTGTGCAGACTGCGGCTAAGAGTTTCGGTACTCTGCGATACTTTTTACACGTAAATTTGGATAAAGAGTCGCGAAAACAGCTACGGTAATTCTCCAAAGTACCGGTCTATCCAAGAATTCCAGGCTGCACAAAAAATCCTCACAGTTGAGCATGGCAAGGCCAGCTTTCCATTAAAACACGTGTGCTGTCAAAACCACGGACAGTAAGTGAGGTCTTTTTCTGGATGACATAAAAATAAATTCTTTGGATCTTACGTGGTTAACTTAGAGAAAAATTACTTTGTACCTTGAATAAAGTACAGCCGTAGGATTTTCCTCTTTATGCGCTTCTTTGTGACAAAGAAGGGCGCATGGAACCAACTTGATTTTTAGTACCTCCACGTACAAATAACGACGGTTTGTCAAACGAATGATTGAAATTTCTTGCAGTATTTACCGGTTTACTTTGATGGTGGCATCCTAGTCCTTTATCTGGTCTATTCTCACACCCAGTTCAAGTAGTGTGTCGCACTCACTCCCTGCCTTAACCCAAGTAAAGACTCTTAAACTGGGGTGAACAACAGATCAACTCAACTTTTAATCCATACGGCAGAAATCTCAATTTTTTCTTGCCATATCCACTTTGGTGACAGACAAGTGGTCCATAATCTCAAAAACTTCTGGACAATTTCAGTATCCGTTTAATGTTTCACACCATTAATCCATTGTTTGACAGAATTCACTGTTTGTTTTAGGCTCCAGTCCGATGGTTAGTAAACGTGAGTATGCGAATTCTTTGATTTTATGTTGCGTCCGTTTATGAGTCTTCAAATCATGATGGGTTACTCCTTTACCTTTTGGCGTACAGTAGAACACCTATGGCGCACGACACAACAGTTATACAGGAGAATAAAAAGGTATAATCCATTGTGGCTGAAAACCAGACCAAGGAGGTCTATTGCTAGTGCAGCGGTCGCTCACTTGGCAGATACGAGTCATCTGGTTAATGCAAGCAAGGCTTTCCGAATACTATACCGGGCTTCGTTTACTATCAATGTCTTACCGCAGCCAAGGCCATTGCAATTCGCAACCCGAGGCTGTGTTAATTCTGGTGAGTCCCGCGTGCGCTCGTGGGGTATTGGTAACACGCCCTCCTAGTGTGTCCGATGTCCGCAGTTAAAACGCTGAAAATACCAAGGTTATGCACTGCTCCTGAGCGCTTTTAAGTGCAAAACTCAAGTCCATCGCAACTCTCCATTGTGAAGGACCAGATTAATCGCGCCAGGACAGGAGAAAGACTGTTCAAACGACAGTGATGTGAATGGGAATTCAACAGATTGCACAACCAGCTGCAACTGAACAAAATAGCGATTACTGAAATTCGATGGCGCGCACGTGAACAACACTCCCTCACCACAAACTTTAGTGGGGCTACCTGTTCAAACATGATTTCATCCGTTCAGTTGTGTAATGATTAGAGCCACCGTTTTTTTTAATTTTGGAGTGACCATGTTGGTAACAGTGTATGGTCAGCGTTAAATGATCTGCGAACTGTCACGTAGCTTTGTGTCATTGAACGCTTTGCTTCCCGGAGGTGGATAAAACTGGTTTGAAATTTCATACCTCGTGACTCAGAGTTAACCTGATACATGAAGCCATGCAAGTTAGTGACTTGGTTGTCTTAGATGCAGTTTTAGAAGAGGGGGAACTAAGAGTCACGAGAAAAAGAGTTTTGATCAAAATGAACGAAGGGATTGATTGCCACACAAAATCATAAAGAAGTAAAAAGAAACTTATAAGGAACTCCTTATCATAAGTTGCCCTTTGGTCTGAATTAAGTCGCACTAGTGCAAATGTACATGTTATTTAAAAGATGATTTCAGGAGAATTTGTAGATAGCATTTTCAAATCACATCGAGTGATACAAGGATTTAAATTTAGTGTATACCTAACCAAAATGAATAATGTTCTAGTGTGGTATGCATGCTCCCATCAAGAGCATAAGTCAGATAAGAGACATAAGAATTGACCACAGGATCACTTAGGTGGACAAAAATCTCCTGGTCCTTCAGGATGTTGTAAGAAACAACGTGGTAACCTGTTGCATAAAACAAAGAATACTCGAATGACTTCTAGCCGATAACAGTTGCGTTTTAGTCAGACCTACTGGCTGAGGTTTTTGGTTAGTGATCATAATTATCCTCCTAGTTCGATGTATCTCAGTAGTCAGGTAGCGAAATTACTGACCGGAAGGTTTGTGATGCGAAGTTAACCTCAGCATGTCGATTGTTTCTGTCTAGGCTTGGGTAACCTGGCGGTATTTCAGCACGTGTGCTTTGTTCGGGTGGCATAGCAGATAGGCACCGAATGGGTGTTACAGCTGAACGATTGTTGGATATTGTTGAGATATCCTCCTCTCCAGGCTTGGATAGCCTGACAGCATCCCAGCCACTATACAAGCATGATTCACGCTGATAAAGATGATCTTATAACCCATCGGTCGTCGGTTGATAAAAGCAAACTGGGCACCTTTGTGGCTTCACATATCAGAAACGGGAACAGGCTGGAAGTGGTGCCACGCAAAACTTTAGGTATTCTGCACTATAACCCGTGACTCCACTCTTCTTCTGGCTATCAGTCATTCTTCTGTTCGGCAGTTTAGAGCCTATAGCTAATGCTGATATACAATTTTGTTGGTAGTCTGTTGGGAGAGTAGGGAATTTTTATAGGAGATCCAGTGGATTGTGGACCCCGCGACTGAAGAATGAGTTGTGCTATATTCTTTCTAAGTGCGAACTAATCACACTACTGATCAGCCGCTAAAAGAAGAAGGGCTAAGTGCTCAAACTATCTGGGAGGTCGGGGGTTCAAAACTCCCTACCTCAGTATCGTGAGATGCTTACTGCTGATGATTCCAAATATGGATGAAATATTTGTAAGGTGCTTCTCCGGTTTTCATCATAGATTGACCTCACTTACGGAACGAGATCTCCATTGAAATACCGTCTTTCAAACCGGTGAGGGATTGGAAGTAAGTCCAAACGTACCTGCCAATGTGTCAACATCCATTTTTCAAAATGTAGGCATTTTTCGTCTGTGCATCGCATCAAATTTTGAGGTTTTGAGTATAAATTTTTGCCTTGTTATTTCGAAATCATTGGTGAAAGCTTAGCTTGAATTGTATAGCATATTTGTTTTAGTTCCGAATAAATTTAAAACAGATTTATACAAAAAGTTTCAGCATTATGGACGTAATACATCATAAACGAAAGATTCAGCTTGGTTCCAGGTGAGTCTCCCGCAAAACCAAATTTGTTTGCAAATGAGTGTATTTCGTTAATTTCAGCATTATCTTGTAAGATTAGTTCGAGAGGTCCCCTAGGATAGCGACCATTTTCTTGCGCATGTTACTTTTAAGTTATGTAAGTAGTACATGTTTCCCCTAAATTTTGGGACAAAGTCGACGTCGAATCGTAACTCATAGTTACTACCCGCACTAGTTCTTTAGATAGGCTAGCGATCCTCAGACGGGGGAACTATTCGCTTGAAATTCTCATTTGAGTGAAGCTCTCGGAACGGGTCTGCGCATAAGATCCAGGGCCGACTTACTTAAACAGTTTGACCATACAGACAAGTAAAGGTAGACGAATGAGTAAGATTATTTCCGCTGTTACAATTTTCAAGAAAGTCTCCCATTGTGTCACATGTGTAATAAATACCTCGTGAAAAATACAGAAGTTTAAAAAGGGCATTTCTTCCCATTGTATCACAAGAGAAAGTTGTTCGCTATATCGTAAGTTCATGTCTTTCCGTACGAAACTGCTTAATCGTTCATGGCTTCCCAGAAAATAGTGCGCTGTGTTTCTGGTATTTATTAAAGTTAACTGATTCCACTCGTCGGTGCGTGCTCAGTGGAACTATCAGTTACTCACTGGTTTATTTTCACTGCAGGTGTTCAGTAGGTAGTTCGTACTTTAAAATTGTGCGTATACCTAATAAGTATGCCATAGATAAACCATAAAATATATCTGGTGAAGTTTCCTCACCAAAATGAACAGAGACCTGGCGCAGAACTGCGCCGCCAGACTCGCCTCGGATCTTTTTAAGCAAGTTGAGCACCATGTGGCATATAGTATGGAAAGTTCATAGTCAAGACACAGCGCAGTGGAATAACATCTTATTCCACTACGCAGTGTTTCAACTTTTAACTTTCCGTTTTCGGGAGGCACTTTTAGCTACTTTAATTAAATTGTGAGTAGTCTGAGTTATCAGGAGTAAACGAAGTAAAACACTCCTCAGTGGACATGAGTGGCAGGCAAATAAGATGCAAGCTACCGTGGCATCCTCTTTCAAAGTTTCTCAGGGGACACCTCTTCGCGTTCCATGAGGCCCAAGTACGCTTACAACCACGGCTTCATCATATATGGGCTAGGATAACTCAAATGAGGCACACAACTATGGCTTCCCCCAGTAACATATGGCCACCGACAGTGAAACTGAAAGATCCCGCGGAAATATTCCGGAGATCATGAGACAGTGCTGAACTCTGACTCTTGTTTTTTGGCACAGAATAGCTGAGAACTCTTTCAGTGTACAGTTTAGTGCTTTAACATTTTAGCTTACCAAGTAACCGACCACAAATATGACGATTTGAACACTTCCTGCAGACATATATATATATATATATATATATATATATATATGTATATATATATATAACAAGCCTCACCTTTCAGCGTTTCCAGCTAACTGCAATCAAGCTATTTCAGCCCCATCCAGGGAGCCGAGCTCACTCAGCAATAGCTAAAATGGCTGCTTGGGTTTCCATCTCTGTTCTCCAGGTCATACTTTGACACCCTCCATTCTTTCTTCACGTCATATACAGCAAGGACGCATGGGTCACGAAAGGAGATTGGAAATAAGCATGAGTGCCTTACATCCACAACCAATATGGCAAAACGATCTCACTATCAGTAGTTAACAATAACTCTCCAGGCAAGGTATCTTCCCCTCAAGTGCATCTGTGTGGAAAGGAAGTAAAACAGTTTGCAAGTTCAAACTTCACGTCCGAACTGGTTTAGTCATTTGATTGACTGTCAACGAACAAAATACGAGCCTTCTGTAATGCCCACCACTCTTGTTTTGCCTCGGGCTACCGCAAATTTGCACTTGCATCGGTTCTAGTGGGACATTCCCGCCGGACCACGAATAATCGAATTTTACTGCGCGCTGTAGATTTCGGTCCAAAATCCCTTATCCAGCAATAATACTTGACTTACAGAGTTATTTCAAAGGCTATGGGCACAGTCAAGACCATCAAACGACTATTAGTAATTGTTTTTGCTTCAATGGGTCTGGTTTGCGGGCAAGAAACTAATTTTGAATATTAATCACGATATCGCTCGTCCTCTAGTTCCAGATGACAAAAGATTCATCCAAGACTGTGGCACTTAAATTCAATATTTCTCCTACTTTCAGTATTCTTATCTCATTTTGATGTTTTCAAAACTGAGCTTTTGAAGGATGACCTGAAAGTTACTAAGCTTACGCAATTTGTATTGGAGCAATACTGAACGGTTACTGAGACTCGTCCGTACATTTCCGTACATGCCATAAATACCCACACCATTTTCTTCCAATTGGGTGAAATTTCGGGTAGTCTTCGACATGATATTTTCTGGCCGTCCTTCACTGATTCCATCAGAGTAAGGTGATGTTGTGTTGAAAATCGTAAGTGCTTGCGTAAATCTGTCCGCAAATTGAAGCAGATTGCTTCAAAAGAAATAGGATAGCAATTCTGATCTACCTGGTGGTCCCAAAACAAAGATTCAAGATGTAAGTAAAGGATCATCCAGAAAACCCAGCAAAGATAAAAAGCATACCTGTTCGTCCCAGGTCCCTGCATTACATTTAGAAAGGGCTATGGAACGTTACGTGCGTCTATACTATTCCAGTACAACTAGATTATGCCACTTCTAAATTACGCTAAAGCGTGTTCGGCACCGACAAAGCAGTGAACTCACTAAACTTACTTAAATTTTGGATCGATCGCAAAAGAGAGCGGATTCGTCTTTTATATTGTGCCTTGCCCTCAAACTATAGAAATATCTTTCAGAATTATATTCCTCTTCAATGATTGTGGATCAATTCAAAAACCAATCATTCGAACCCCTAACTTTTGTCATAATAATACCACCAAAAAGTGGTTTCCTATTCTCTATTGTTTTCAGTGATATTCCGAAGAAGAAAAGGCTTTTATGTAAGCATAAGTTCCGGCGAAAAGCTGGCCGCTCCTCCGAACTTGAAAACAGGACTCCAGCGGAGACATTCGCTCCAAAAAACAAGCACTGTATACCAGTACACCAAAACATTACGATGAAAGGTTAGTTCATAAGATAAATAGTTCACTTGTTTGGAATTAGTAGAATGGATATTTGCAAGCAAGCACCGAAGGACAATCAGCTGAATTAATGCAATTCATCTCACCATATGCATGTCCTACAACCGTCAGTCGATTTTTAATAACATTAGTGGAATGATAGAACAGCTGTTGTCCTGGGAACGTTTATGCTACCGATTAGTAGTTTGTAATATATAGATGAACATGATGCCATGAACTGCCTCTACACACTGGGCGCCGTGGTTTCACTATTCCGTTCGCTTTGACGTATCCTGTCACCGATTTCCTCAACCAGCTCTGCTTCAACATTTAAACACCTGGAAATCATGCACTCCTCCTGAATGTATAACGAAACTACGCGAAGTAGTACTCCGCAAGACGCGAGTAATTAAATGATGAAAAAGGAAAAATATGATAGCTTAGCATTCATCAGACGGGTCAAAAATCATCGTTCTGTCACGAGGAACTTCATTTTTATTAGTCCTGCAGCAACAAATGATGAATCAACAGAAATGTCCAAAACAAAATGACCATCCTGAAAATCAAATCCGGTCTACTGCTGACCTGTAGGGTAAAATGCAAACTCACATAATCCAACAGCTTTCGGATACAGATCAAAAAAGATAAAACGCTTCAAAATTATCCTACCACTCACCTCTCTATTTATTCATCCACACTGTATTGGACTTTGAAGGCTTGGTGTGGTTCACCTTTTGCTATTTCTACGTGAATCACGAAAGTTCACGAACTGTATAAAACTTAATGCATTATTGATGAGAATAAATATGTCATTACCTCGATAACGTAGACGCATCAAATACATACAACTGAACAGCATTAAACACTTTCGCATTTGGGTCTTTCAGGGTTGACTGTAAAAACTGGCTTTCCTGAGGTGTATAACATATAAGACCTGTTTTCTGAGAAACACTTCCATGATATAGCTGTTTACCGAACCCACAGCGTCTGGTAATTTTCTCAGCATGTAATATCTCAACTAACCAGCCAGAAAACCAAGGTGATGTTACCCAAGACTGCTCCGATAGCTTGGTCACATGGTAGGCTTGATCAGCATGTCACATGAATATTCGTCCATAACTGTTTATGAAAAGATTACCGAAAAGTCTAGTCTGTGAGGTACTACCTGGGCAGTAAATCAAGGATGTATTGAAGAGCGTCCGAGGCTCCAGGGAACAAGGTCCTTTATATAGAAAAATGCGAATGTTCAAGTCGTTCAGGAATTCTAATTAGGCTAAGTGAACGTTACTCGCACAGTGTTCAACTCTGACCAAAAACATCAAAAACACACTAACTGTCGGTTACCTCAAAAACATACTTTTATCATTTGCAGTGTGTTGGAGTATTAGTAGCTCGGATGCATTCATTGGTAGTTGATCGGTTGGCTGTTGATCTATTCGCCGTGCTTGGCAATTCACATACTTACATTTCGTCACCATTCGAGGAGACTTTATCAATGCGTGGTGATAGTGAACGCACTGACGAGGTTCTAGTCAACCAGAGTCTGTCAAATGTTTAGAGTCAAGATAGGCTTCCGATTTTTAAGCGGTTATTATTAGAATTTTATTCGACTGTGCGTTCCTGTTAGAAAAGTTTGGCAGCTAAAATTCAGTAATCAAATGTGTTTCCCATCCACATATGGTTTATAACAAAAAAAAGTGGGTGAAAAGCTGGACGGAGTTTATTTGGGTTATCAAGTTAAAGGTAATTTGAGGGTCTCAGATTTGTTGGTTAGCGGACTTTTGGGAGCATATGAGCTTCAGTCAATCAAGTTAGCTTGGGCCACTACAATTAATGGATCCAAACTTTTGTTATGGGTCATATTAGGACATAGTCGAGTTCTTCGCGGAAATCGATTCAGAGTCACACAGTCTTGTAGAAAAAATGGGAGATTGTGTGATCAGCTGAGCGCTATCTTTCCAAATGAAGTAGAAAATTTTGCTTATGAGACCAGACACATGCTGAATTCGCTAAAACTGGATTGCAGGTGCACTCCCCCTCCCCGTCAGTAGTACATCATATTCTTCTGCATAGTGCTCACCACACAGGCTATCCCGATGTTTTGTTGAGATATTCATTAGTGTTCGCGTGGTTTGATATCGCCCAATAGCCACAGATCCATCACTATAGTTTTCATAGTAAATGATTAAGTTGTTCTTTAGTAGTTTGAAGGTGACGTTATCACTCTGAATCTACATCCATCGCCTACAAAATGAACACCCAAACCATCTTCAGCTTTTGCAAAAGTAGTGAAGCTATGAGTAGCTGCAATATTCCACCTTTAATTGACATGTGATGGATATTCGTTGAGGTTGCTGAAAACATATTGATAACCCTTCCCCGGACTTGTCAGGGAGGATCATCCCCGGGTCACTCTTCAATTTTGGGTTTCGCCAAACCCAGATTTTATGCAATACTCGAAATAAACTCATTTGCAGACTAGGTTGTTTTTAAAGGGGGACTCAACTGAATCCCATTTATTATATTCTTCAGCTGAATGTGTTGTGCAATGGTTACCTAACATTTTAGGTGATAAGAAAGTGGCAAGATATTTTCTTGACGAAACACCAATGAGAAGAGTTTGTTTAATCGTACTCATCCGAGGTGAGAAGCTGTAGGTAGTTTCTAGTCGAAGTGTACACAGGACAAACAAACTACAAAATTGGTATCTTTGCAGCCGTATTGCCTCAAATTTGTGAGTAGCCGAAAAAACATACGCAGTGGACTCATGATATCTATGTAAATTAAAAAGCTTTCTACAATTCGCAACTGAAGAAAAGGTCAAATAAAGTTGGCAGTTACTTCTGCAATTTGTATTAAAACACACCTACCCAGAGGAACAAGCTAGTCAGTTGTGTAACGTTATTTTAAGTAGACCAGCAAATAGAGACGGAGTAGGGAGTCAGCAGCATGTAAGAAGGACGATCCCCCTTGAGTCTAACTCATATTATGTTTACTTCGATGACAACCCCTCAAATCTAGCTCGTTTGTATTTCGAACGAGAACAAGAACAAGACAATCAGCAAACATTCAACGTCATCCAACCACTGACCCATCGCAATGCTCCATTCCACTTTCTAAAGAAGCACAGTTGACATCAGCTCGACTGCTGATGAGACGTTTGCAATTAAATTGTCCAGTTCAGCGAACAAACCAGCGGCCACCTACGCAAACTGAGCTACCAATACTCTCCTCGAAGCACATCTAGCAGTTCTGAAATCCAGTTTCGAGTCAACTATTCAACTCATACACTCTGTCAGCAACGTAGTTTTGTATCGCTTTTGTGTTCTGGGTTTATATACAGTGATAACCTCTTTCGGAAAACTTGGTTTCCCCTAGCGAACTCTTCCGTTGTTGGCTTGTCCGAGCAACTGACTGTTTCTATGGTGGTGAGTGAACCTATTAATCTTCCCTTCCTCTAACCGGAGCTCGAGTGCTGTTAAAACAGGTTATCTCACCAACTCACAGGTAAGATTACCCCAGGCTAATTGTGCTCTCAAGAGGTGGACGATCTCTTATGTTCCGTTGGATGGGGCAGACTGGGTAAATATACCTGTCCTGGTGCTATGGCAACCAGCTTAGGAGTTGAGTTGAGAATTAACCAATATTCTCGGTGCTCCAGATTTTCCACACTATCCTTCAAAATGTAACAAGTATTTCGGCTTTTGTTTAGAAGAAAACGTTTTTAGTCTTCTGCTGTGCCGAAATATTGGTAGTTTGGGTGCTTTTACTTGTGAATGATCAGGTGCCTGTTGATCTGTGTGACAGACTTGACAATTAGCATGCAAAAGTTCCGTCATCCTCAGTACGCAGTGCGTAAGATGGTTGTCAAGCTGGGCGAACAGACCAGCGGCCATGCAATCAACCATCAGTATTCAGTCGTTATTACGAATGGGCAATATTCTTGTTTTCGTGTTAAACATCAGTAATTTTTGTCTTCTGAGTGATCCAAAACTCAGTTGCTCCTCAATGTTTCATCATTTTACTGCTTCAAAATAGCCAGCAGGGCATGAGAGAAAAGCCTTTCAAACTTTAGAACTTCCAACGGTGTCCGATTAACATACCTTTAACTCTTTGTTGGTTGTAAGCTCTGTATGAATACTTCTTATCCAACTAAGTTGGTAATGCTTTAAAATCCTGGACTTCCCCACATCAATCCACACAAATTTAATTTCAAGAACACAAGGTAAGTATTCTGTATCCGAAAAAAGTAAAAGCTGTGGTGGGCTGTCGACGAATTTCCTATTAAACTGATGTCTAAGCATCGAGTCACTGCCACACACCCTGATTCCAGGAACCTGTGGTTGAAAATGACTCAGCAGTAGGTTGTATGTATGTCCAAGTTGGGGTTCGAAGTCAGTTGAAACTGGCTTTGAGGGTCGAAGTTTTGTTTATCTTCCACACTTGAATCATCACAACGATCTATTCGTATTCGACATAGAGACAGTCCACTCGAAGCCAGGTCCGAAAATGTCGCGACAAGTTTGTGGCGGCGCCCAATCATGCAATGAACTTTTGTGGAATATAGTAAACTTGCGTGTTTAGGTCATGCTTTGAGGAGCGTCCGAAAACAGAATAATACAAACTACGTTCAACATTAAGACCAGACTCGATAATATAAACACTCATGATCTAAAAACGTACACGCAGATATAGCACACGGAAAGTCCTGCGTCCTTACCTTTGTGTATAGCACTGCAATCCTCACAGTAACACTTGGTAGCATTTTTCCATTAACGGAGTAGTGTCAAACTGAGTTTATTTGACTGGAATACATGACTTTTGCTCCAACACTGAGGCAGGAGCATTTGACACCTCATAACTTGGTAGTTTAAGGCTATGGGCTAAACAACTAATCATTTATTAGGCATGTGAGCTTATGCTACCTTAAGCTGTGCTCTTACTGTTAACCAGAACCATTATTTGGATTAAAATCCCTATTTTCTGGGTTTCTAAAAGAACATGGTCTAGGTTAGGGGGAATTAGGTACATTTTACTCACTGCTGAACTATGTTAGGATGACTATTTTGGTGAGAGTTTGAATCACTGGGTTGAAGTGGTTATGTTGCTTGTGTCAACCAATCGGTTAGTGATTGCACTCATCATGTATTTCGCAGATCTAGTTCCGCTGAAAAATGGTTGATGCTATTTTGTTCGTTGGGAGAAGGCTCGAGTTGTGCGACCCACTCAGTCTGCGGACCAATCACGAACAATCAAGTAGGTAAACATAGAGGAACTGCCGATCGGCACGTCAACCACTGCTACCCGGCTACGGTGACCAAATTATGGTAAAGAAAAAGTTGCGCCGCTTGTAAACATTGTCTTATCACAGGATGTTTCGTATGTCCCCGAAATCTTTGGTTAACTATGATGAGTGCCAGCGGATACCTTCATCTCAGCGTGCCTGCCCGACATCAGATATAGCGTTTACCTTTACGAATCGAGGTATCTTGTTATCAGGATCAACAACCAGCAGGTCTGAGGTAACGTCTACCAGTTCAACAGCTGTAGTAGTAACAATTTCGTGACGAGAGCAGGACGCTGTCCAAGGCATTAAATGGTTAAGTACTTACTAAAGTTTATGTGGCAACATGCGTTTAATAATAATCGTTCGGCCGCAACACCCCTTCAGTGTCTACCTTCTGACCAACCCGAAAGAAGATAGAGGGCCAAGACATTTCCAGTTTGTCCAAGCCTAGACAGGAGATACCGCGTTTGGGTTCAAACTACGGACCTGCCTGTCGGTAAGTTCGCGTCTTAACCACTGAGCTACCTCGAGCTGCATAATGCTTGGCTGCCATCCTATACGGATCTATTTGTCAACATATGATTCAGCACTGAACACTTGCGCATACTTATGACAACATAAATGGTTTACGCGGAGCCGGAAGTGCCAAAACTTTGAGCATGTGAACCTGTGTAACTCCGAAGTAATAAGATTGGTAGGCAAACTCGCAGATCGCCTATTAACAGAGATGGAACTGAGGACGATTCCGCCTGTTGAACGAATTCTTCTGAGAGCTGTTTAGTCGACCTACGAACCGTATCTGGATAGTTTGGACACTACTTTAATCTGTGAGACAAACTCACGTCGCCTGGCATTCACTAATGATGCAACAGTGGTAATGTAATTTTTGGAGGATGAAGCAATTCACGTCACGATATTTATGTACCACGCTCCTAGAATTGGATCACGTAATACATAGTTTTGGATTGAGTAGTAAAAACAATCTCATATACTTCGATTTTACACGGTCGCATGTCCGCCGGACTGTACTGTTTTAAGAAAAATCGGAATGGCATTCTTGCAACCAAACTAACGCCCGAGGAATCCCATGCTTTAGTTGACCCAGTCAGATTCTAGGTCCGTAAGTTACATTCAAAAAATTTTCCGAATTCCATTATTGGCAGGGTTTCTTAACTTCTTGATTTCCCAGAAAAATGCCTTAAATGATGGCAAGATAAAACAAACTGAGGAGCATTTCAGCAAGCATCACTCAAAACATGTTTTTACAGTAAGTACTGTTTATCCAACACTTACTTTTAGGTTACAACACAAGAATTCGTTGTAAACGCAGAAGAATTAGGACTTCCATGTTTTGTCTTTTCACAGGCCTCCAGTGAAGTAACCCTTCTCATTCTGTTGACTGCGAATACTGAGAACGTCGTGAAATGTCCTAACTAGCGCACGTCCTTATGGCTTTCAAACAGAAAATAACCACGTGGCTAAAATTAGTTAAGAGCAAACGTCCTTCACAAAATGGGAGTCAAACAAACTCTATCCCTACTATCAGTAGGATGAAAAATCACGTTTTTAAAATCAACTTAAAATCAACTAAACAGCACTTGAATTCATCATCTCACAAAATCTCTCACTATGAAACTGGATGCTACCAGCTTATGACACGCTAACTCAACTGAAGTCCAAGAATAAGCGTTTATCTTTTGTTTTTGCCGTTATAAAAATAGGCTTAGGAATTGATTCATGCTAAATTCTCCTAGATGCTCGTTTACATATCAACGGATAAGTTTTCAAATTGTATTGAAATCCAAGCTTTTTGTCAGCAACTAACACTTGCATCATTACCACCGATTAATTTAACTCTCCTTGCTTACAATTTTATCGGCGGATTCCATCAGAGCTTAGACCACTTTCTGCGAAATTTGCCCAGAATGCTTTATTGAGATTACTGAAAAATGCGCCTGGTTATAAATAGCAAGTTCATCTCGTTTCAGAAGCCTTCGGCGTTACACCGTCGCCTCGTCCCTTACAGGTATACATTGCGCCAAACCTTCGCGTTGACGTTTCAGCTATGTTCGCCCCCGATATTAATTGTAGCGTCTATCTTCATGCTCTGCAGTCAGGCTTTTAAATTTGACGGCCTCAACTTTTTATCCTAATTTTTTGTATCGAGACATTAAGAGACATCATTAAAAGACATCTTGTTTTTTTCAATGCAAAGTAGAGGTTTCGAATTGTCTTTCTTATCTGAGACTGCATAGTTGAAATGACTTCCATTGCTATTTTCTTGCGTAACTCTAGTAAATTTGAAACCGTTGTGGTCACCCATGCTAAAATCGCTGATGTTCTAACCCATCAAACAAGCCATTTGTTTGACTTATACACTCGGCTGCATAATAATTTGGTTTTGACAAGAGACTGGAAACAAGCTGAAACTCCCGTTTATGATGCCCCTAATCAACTAAGTGTGATGCACCAGGCCACCTCATGTTTCAGTTAGTACGATATGTCAATATCGCAATATCTTTTGTTTATTTGCTTAGCTGGATGGCATTAGACAGTCTCATCTGTTTAGCCTACTTAGCGGAATCTATTCAAGCGACAAGTGGTTCATTCCTCACTCAAAGGGCTGTAGTGCTGAATACCTCATGAATGGTTTGTGTGTCACATTAGTTTATCTTCTACGACGATCATAATGCACGGATATCATTTCGCTTGTGGAAGGAAAATGTGCAATAACTGTCAGTTGGGCAGATCTTTAAAAACTGACTGTGTGAACGTTGAAGAAGGTTGCCAGTTGCGGTCGTTTTCTGAACTCTTTAGTTATTTTTGATGTGCCAACTTCCGAAGGAGTAGCACTCGCCTAGTATATACTCCCAGCAGTAAAACTGTACTGGTCTGTAATACAGCAGGAAACTTTAAAAATGGTTTTCAAGGGTCGGCATTACTATGCTCCAATAGTTATGTGAATTGCTATCATGTCATTGTCCTCCACTGTTTTTGTACGTGTGTAAAAAATATACATCCTCATCAGTGCTTTTGTAAACCACCGATTTCCAGTGTTTTCAAACTCAACTCATTAAACCGTTCACAGTGGCAGGCAACGCTGGGAGACATACCATCTAATCCAATTCAGCCATCGGACTTCTGGAAAACTGTGCATTTTCCGGAGCCATGGAAACAGAACTCCAAAAAATTGGATCCCTTTTACCCATTGGACTAAAATAGAAAATGACAAGGGCTGCGGGATTTTGACATTTTTATTTTATTTTTTAAGCCACAATACTAAAACCGCCAGTTTTCCATCACAACTAGAGATGAATAGCAATAAACTAGTGGGACGGAGCCACTCGTTTGGTGAAACAATGAGGTCCATTTCTAACCTCTAAGACAAGCTGATAGATTATGTCAGAGTCCTTTGCTGGGTTGGTATTGATTGATCAATATGGTATCGCTGAAATCTAGCAGTTTTGAGTTGACATTGAGTAGTGAAATTCTGAACGCTGTTCTAAGGTCAACTTTGCGTCCAGTGGATAGATTGTGTTTAACGATTAATGAGGCAGGCTTTTGGGTCGCAGTTTGCAGCAAGCTCTTACTCAAAAGAGAACCTGTCTAGGGGAAACAATTTCAAACACTGACAAGTAGGATTCGTAGCCTCCATACGGAAAACATGTGCGGCCAGCAATTTCAAATGATTTCAACAGCAACGGAAAAAGTTCCGATTATAAACGGTGCAGTGTAACGTCTTGTAACTTACTTTTTTCCTGCCATCAGACAGTCTTTTTGGGATGACATGTTACTCCTTTCAAAAAAAATTTTCTCCCCTCATATATTTATACACATTTCGTTATTACTTTCCTGCCCTTCTTTAGAGGTGGACAACAAAGAGCAAAATGAATGGCGTAAGGCTAAAAAGACGAAAACCTCCCCTAATATGCAAGAGGTATCTCCTGAAAAACTTTATACCTCCCGTTTTGTGGGAATATTCAACTTCTTAACCTGGAGAGGACCAGGTTGAAAACAGAAACTGGATAGACTAAGCACACTCACTTGTCATTGATGAGGACTGATAAACCAGCAGTGTTCTTCGTCTTGGCCCACCCTCTAACACATTGCCGAGAAAAACTGTCCAAAAGGATTATTCGAACTGATATACAATCTGATCACCCACCGGTCGGTGTGAGGTTTGCGATTAACCAGTACTAGAAAACAGATTTTACCGTTCTCTACCTGCCAATCTTCTGAGCTTACGCACACGATCCAGTCAATGCTTATGGACGGTATGGTGACAGATTAACATTTGACTGTAAACCAAACTTGACAGACGTGTTTAGTTTGTGCGTCTGATGATAATCTGAACGGCGAGGTACTCTTGGGTCTTATGCCTGATGGGATGTGACAAGAATGGTAAAAAAATCTTGAATGATGTACTATTGTTTCCACAAACTGGAGTATACTAGGTTCTCATTCAATCAGCCAGCAGCAACAGATGCCGTAAGATTCAGACTATCTTGGAAAATTCAAATAAGCGGGGAAGCATCTTTGTTCCAGAGAGTGGACGAAATCCGTGTGGACTTGTGAGTACAACAGACACTGCTTCGTTTTCTCATACACTTCTGTCCCACCTCCCACCAGATGACAACTCGTCCTGTAGCTTACGACTCAATTTCTGACGATCAACTTAAAATTGGCACCAGATAGCCGTATTTGTCAAAATTCTTGCACAAGTTTAGCTAGTGCGACTGAACGGGACAACCGAGTTTCTCTAGGTGATAGTTAGTTGTGCGCGGCAAGTGTCCTGTACTGACAGGATTACGGAAGAGGTACTTGAGGGTTCATTTGCGGATCATTTGTTAATGCCTGCTAACGTTTCCAAAATCCCGAGAAACCTAGTCGATGGCTATTTTAACACTATCATCATTTGCCATGAGCAAACACTTTCAGGTGATTTTTGAAAAGAATACTTGGAAATTTTCAGCTTGATTCGCGTTTTTTTGTTGTTGAAAACTTGCTTGAAGTGTCGTTGCTTCCGGAAGTGTTTCCGGGCAGCAGGCTTCTCGCAAGGACTACTCTAGATGAACTTCCCGGAAAATGAAACGCCCATTTCACTTATTTGCCCAGTGGTTCACGTTAAATGTCGTGTTATGATGTAACAAAAAACTTTCGTCGCCTTTTCTCGGTAGCTCCTCAGCTTTCTCAGCCTTCCCGTCATAAAATTGACCGACCACTGCTAATAAGCACTGTAACAAGTCGGTGTCCGCCCTGGATACAACTCCCTTTGTGGTTTTATATCTTGTGTCGAATAAGTTTGTCATCGAGACAATCAGATACTTTCAGAGGTTGTAGATTATACAGATGTTCCGTTTCTCGTAGCAACAGAACTGCTTTTGTTTCAGCATGGTCGTAATCTGCTCATTTTCTAGATTTATGATTGAGGGGAGTATGTCTGGTTGGTTGAATAATCTCGTAAATTCGCAAATGAGATTGCTCCAAGTAGGCTTAGCATTCCATCTTTCCAAAGACTTTGAATTCGGTGCATTGTTATTCAAAAGAATGATAAAATTTTGTAGAAACAAACTCATTTCCTGCGACTTCTGTGCGGAGAAGTTTGCCTCCGGAGGGAGTGGTATTTAACGAGGATTCGCAGTGCCCTTTTATTTGGTTAGTTTAAATTTTTATGGTAGAATTATAACATCGTTGGCCCCTGGGGCTGATATTCTCGTGTTTAAAATATAATAATAATGATGTAGATTGAAAATTTTTATGCTTATTTGCAGCTGGCTCTCGACGACTTTTTCGCTGTGGTTGCTAGTTTCCGGCACCCTCGAGTAATTAAATGAGGCCTATATATTCATCGTCTTCCCTTTCTTACCAGTTCAAAGGAGAAGCGACGCCGGTTTTGGCTGGGTTCGCAGCGCACCAGTACGGTCGTGCCAAAAAGAACGTTTCTTAAGCGGTCGTAAGACAAACAAATTTGTGCAGTCGGGTTGGTTGTAAAGATACTAAACCAAACACATGTGTGTGAAATAGCAGACTCACTTTGTACTCACTACTGCGCGCGGAAGATGGATGCATGGATTTTTGCATACCAAGTACTCTATTAGGCCAAATTTTTATTATCAAGCTGCTTGTCTCCGAAAGTTCCTTTCATGTAAGCTTTAAAATGGTGTTCTTCTAGTCCCGCTATCAAACATGCAGGTAGGTGATGGGGTAGAAGCTCCTACCGGAATGCTGAATTTTTAGGGACACTCTGCTCCGCTGGTGGTCTGCATTTTTTCCGGATTACGGATGCCTTAGTTGAAAGCGGATACTATGGGACCTACAATTCCATCAATGTGAGTTCATTCATGAGTGAAACAGCTTAATCCCAGAAAACGTTAATTGATCCACAAGCAAAAATGCCTGAACCGCAAGACGGAATAATACAACGAATATGCCAAAGTAGTTAGTCAAACTCTCGAAACTCTAACCTCTAAATCCCAAGATGCTGCCATGTGCACCATGTAAATGGCATCTGTCCCCCTGTTATACAAGCGTGATAATATATTATTCATTATCAAGAAACAATTTAAAAGCGGCCGTCAAATACGACCATATTCTTTAATCAATAAGGACTGAAGAAACCATAATCCACCAAAGGTCCCTTTCCTCATGCACTGCGGAACAACCAGACACTTGAGGACTAGAAATGAGAAAAACCAACTGCCTAGTGGCAGCCATAATCAACCGTCATGTTAAACCCTTATACCGCTCCAGTGCTTATCGTTGAATATACTATCATTAACCCGGTCACCCTAATTGTGTGGTCTCGTTTTTAACAAAACTAGCTCGTCGCATTAACGAGGAAGAGGGATCATCCACTGATTCTGACAAGATTCCCTAAACAGCGGTCAGTTTTGATCTCCAGGTATCACGCCATGGGTATACAGTTAACGAACCAAATGTGACCCTTTTTATGGTGTAAAGAGATTTGGGAATTTTGAAGAGTTCATGCTGTATTTGAAGCAGTTCTATGCTGAAAAGCGAAGAAGCACTGTACAGTTGTTTAATCTTCATTAGAAATCATCAGCAGTGCGCATTTCACTAAACAACAGTACGGAGTTTTGAACCCGCAACCACCTTGCCAGTAGTTTGAACGCAACCGTTCGGCCATGAGGGAATGAAACAGCTATGCAGTGCTTCTAGGCTTTTCAGAATATGTTGGCTTCATTTAGAGGACGAAATCTCCATAAAGAGTGTGACCTTCACTAAAACCTTTCTTCTACTCTGAGAGACGTAACTGTAAGATCGAAATTATTTTGCGAATCCTCCGTATATCGTTATGGTCATGTAAGACGGCGGCTTACCACAGGGACAGTCGGGTAACAGCAAACTTAGTGTTTTTTTAAGTGATAGTTATTTCGGGTAAAATGTGGCTGGTTCCTGAAGTGGAATAAAATTTAGTTGTCATTTACTGTCACACTGAAGACACGACAGCCTTTAACCTTAAAGGAACTACATTTGCACTTGTTTGTCCTTACGTAACTAGCAGTCAGACGTACCCAACTTAAACCACACTCAGTACCAACGGTTGCTGAATTATACTTTACGGCTTATTGTATTGTCTACCCACTGTTTTTCATTTTCATTGATAAAATTTTCCTAAAATTCGGGCCATGAAAAAGCAGAACTCCCAAACTAAGCAAATGCGGGCGCGAAAATCTAAGTCTGCTATGGAGAATAAGCGGTTTGTCAGCGGTCAGTATTACAGTTGAAGACTAATAGAAGTTGAAATGCACAAAATGATAGTGTGTAACCCGTAGGAGGCACAGAGGGAGGAATTTTCGCTTGCCCAAGTAAGACACAAATGAACACGTACTTCAAGTTAAAAACGCAGACTACGCTGACAGTCGAGCCCAAAAAATTTCACGCCATGTATTGTTGTCCGCTGGCTCACAAGTTTGGATTATTCACAAAATAAAGATTACTAAGTTCAGAATTTCAAAGTGGATAGAACTCAGCGTTCTAGTTTTGGAAGAAGAGGAAAATCAATATCAACTTTGGAGAAATTGGCGAAAACATTATGACAGCCAAGCTAATTACGTCTGGGTAGGTATTTGTATCACGTCTGTCTGTTCAGAGGTGCGCGCAGGCTTCATTGGATACTTGGAAGTAACAGAGCCCTCTCAGCACGTCAGACAATCGGGGATCGCAACACAGCATGACCAAAGTTGCGCACCATCGATAGGCATTAAAAAGGATGAAACTCGAGTCCACTGATATTGCCTTTGGCTTTTAACAACCAGAATAATTGCGCCGTGACCGGAGAAGGACGGTTTCAACAACTGCTGTGGACACGAAAGTGTATAGTTTTCGACTCATATCAAGCAACAAAATGTTTCATAACTTCCTTGAAACCAAATCGAATTGTACAGATGTGGTGGTTTTTGATGCACCACTATCATTAAAACCTAAGAGGCATTCGAAAAGTCTAGGGTGGGTTTAAATCAAGAATATCGTGGTTAGGAGCTTACACTGCAAAGCCCGAGCTGTGTGAAGCTAAGAAAGAAAACAGTCAGGAGTTTATTCATCAAAGTGATGAGAATAAGCCTGTCCATCATAGAAAGAATGAACTGTAGTCCTAATTATGCTTTTGCAACACTATACTAGGTGGTAAATATGGAATTCTTCCTACGAATGCTTAATCGAAAAATTATGACTTCATTGTTACCCCCAAAGAGGGCCTTCCGAAACCGTGCTAGTAACACTAAGATGAAGGTGCATCAGAAGTCGAGATATTTTTTCTTCGAAAACCAGAGTTTTCTACGCCAACGTAAGTGCAGCAGTCCGCGGCGCTAGGAGACTTTCAAAGGTATGACAATGTGTTCATTATAGAATTTGGCACCCCATTATTGCTTGAAGTTTTTCAGTGTTTTTGCCAAGGATTTTATTAACAGTACTAAGACGCCTCTACGGCGTGCCTTCTTGCGATGACCCCTTGGTGAGACGACCGCTTTTGGCTTGTCTCATCAGAATCCTGTCATAGTTTGCTCTGCGCAACAGTCGCGATAAGTTTCTGATATTTCACAGGACACAGTGTTTTCCTGGAAAAAGTAATGAGTACGGATAACAGTTTAGGATATGTTTAACATTTTTGACATGCACTTTCAACAGCTTGTTTTATTTACTTCTGTTGCGAGTGATGTAGGCTGAGCAGCTCTACCGTAAAACCTAGCTCTGCGCCCAACAATTCGGTGCCCCGTGTCCTAAATCTTCGGTTTACGGACACTCAGGAAAATCACACAAATCGCGTCCACACTAACTCACCCAACCGTCAAGTCTGTCTGGATGAGACTAACCCCATCACCCCGTAAGCTGTAGCCCACATTTGGTGAAGAAAAATGTGTTGAGAAGACAAAATGTTTGCAGATATGCCATGGAGGTACTAAATGCTATTCAGTGCTAGTCTATCACAAATCCCAGTTGCCCGTGAGCATCCAGCACAAGCAATTTGCACTCTGTATGTATCACGCGAAGCGGGATCAGCGAAGTAGGTGAGCTCAAAGCTCTTAAATTTCCACAGATGAAAAATTACGATTGCCATTGTGTGAAGCTCCTTGTCAGGGATCACCATCAAGTAGGCGACAATGACTAGTCATCACAGTCCATGTGACAGTGCCAGTCCAAGATTTCCCCGATATCAGCATTTCTCGCTGGTTATGAACTATAAAATTCTAAATAATTTGCATTTGTGACCGCCAGCAGAATAAGCATTACCTCAAAGATTTTCCGACGGTTGCGGTAATACTTGTTTATTGTGTAGTTGCGAAAGTCATTGAAGCTGAGCGGCTTCCTTCCAATCCCGAAGCGATTAAGAAGATTTGTTGATACGGAAGCGATGAAGTACCGGGCTGGTGAGTCGTTTTTATTGGAACTCATCAGTAGTTTCTATCCTTAACAGAGCCGGAATTTAAAACCCGGTGCCTTGGAGTGCAAGGTAAGCCGAATGGGTCCAAATTACCACACATAGATGGTGACTTAACATCTCTCATCTACGTCCGTAAACTTCGCAAGACAGGTATTGTGCAAGCCTAGTTAGTAACAACTTTAAAAGACCACCAGTAGGAAAAACACTGAAAAAAACTGGTATTTAGGATAACTCTATCAGATGCGCACCCGATTATCGAATGCGGCTTTAAAGTAGGTCGAGCGGTTTTTTTAAATTTGATTTACCTACTGCGCTCATAACTTTGGTTGGTAAAATCTCTCCCGCCACTGATTTGTGTTTCAGATCTACCATGGATACCGTGACAAAGTAATGTCAACATCAGTAACACAACAAACAAGTAAAAGTTGCGACTATGAGCCCAGATTTGAGTTGTCAAGCAATGCTCAAACCTCAGTGAATCCCATCGGAAAAACTGACTTATCATGAGGTGCCAGGTGCTTCTCCAGGTTTACTACCATCTCCAAATTTATGGTAGTGTCCGCCTTTCGCAGGAGCAGTACTATTATACGATAACGTGAAAGTCCTGAACAGGTAGCGAAAAAGTCACTAATGAATAATTCATGGAACTGATCTATACTGAATGCCAAGGAGCACTGTACAGCTGTTTTATCCGCTCGTGGCCGAACAGCTAAGTTAGCCGGGAAGTCGCTGGATCGAAACTTCCTACTGGGGTTTCTTGGAATGCGCACTGCTGATGGTTCTCAATAAGAATGAAGCAGCTGTACACTGCTTTTCAGATCTTCAGCATAGATTGGTTTCACTCACGGGAAGAAGTTTCTACTAAAACTTCCAAAATCTGCTCATACTAGCAGCAGAAGTATTACCAAAAGTTAATGCCTCTTTGGCACCGCCCCCACAAGACAACCACTTAGTATGTTGGTGCGACTTACTCGTCAACCTTTTGATGGGGACTAAAATAAACTTAAAACGTCATAAGAAGATATAAAAAAGAATTTTGTCTGATTCGGATAAGAAGCACACTTGGAAGAGACTAATCCATGTGCATGTGAATAGAGTTGAGCTCAGCCACGTGACAAAACCAGTCTGCCAGTTAAGTGAAATGGATAGTGGTCATCAAAATGTGTGCCCTCACTCTTCAAGATTTCTATTCATCCTACCCTCGCCCGTCTAAGGACTCTGAGGTCCAACATAATTCACTCGACAACCAGCTGTGTGACGCGTCTTCGTTTATCAAGTCTTTGGATGTGATCCTTAACCTATGACCCGTTTATAACCCTCATATTCATCCCAAACTAATGTAACAATCTTGTAACACTGATTGATGACACCTGATGAACGAGACGGTCATTATGAAGAGGATGACCTAAGCGCCGAAATGTCACGACAGTCCTGAAAGCAAGACCAGTGAGAGGGTACCGATCTTATCAGAAGACTATGGATAGGCTGAACTGAGCGAAAGGTTGTACAGGTCACGCTTGATTCGCTAATAGATCATCAAATTTTTCAAGTAACTGGAAAATCATGCAGCTTGGAAAACCAGCAGTTGGTTAACGACTCCAATCCTGAGTATATTGAGAATTTAAGAATTTAATCCACTGGTGCGGCAAAAGAGCGATCACCTGGTCACTTCCGAGGACTGCGTAATTTCACCCATTTTGCAACCTGGGAAGGCCCCTTTTCCAGCCTGCGTCGTGAACTTCACCGTCCAAAACATTACCCAAAACCTAGCCACATTCTGAACCACAGCTGCATACGAATGGCAATTAGAAAGAAACCACATAAGTTGCCGGAATTTTTAAACTCAAATGTGTATTAAAATAACAAAAATCAACGTAAATCACCAACCTATTGAATCCCACTGAATTTCTGCAGGCCTCAATCTCACAGTACCTCTCACAGAACAGAAGCACTGTCGATAAACTATTCATTCCTGCGGCGTTCACTTTCGGCACAAATAATTTGCCAAACAACAACTTTGCCAAAATTTTGCTGCTGTTTGGAGAAACAAGATCACCCACGCAAGCCTCCTCGAATAGTGAGTGCTTGCTAGCCTTCTGAATATCCTGCCTTCCAGCCTTCCTCTGCTTTGACATTTTTATCGACCCAGTTTGATGGGTCATGGGTCGAGGACAACAGTTCCTAATCTCGTAGCTTCCAGAATTATTTAGCTTGGTCATTTGACTCTGCTTACGTCACCCCATGGAGGAAAACTCAGAGGAGATCACAGAAGCTTTCCATTTCGTCTTTTGTTGGCTTGAAGAAAGATAGCGCAGCTCCATGAACAGCATGTCTAAATCTAAAACATACCATACACAGCAAAGGACATTTCAAAGAAACTCTTAACAGTCACTTAACAGTTCAAGATTAGAGCATGCTTTTTATGGGTATGAAACTGACGATTTGCACCTCCATTCACTTTTTGTTGGGTGAAGATAGCGACCCATGCAAGTAGGTTTGTCAAAGTGCCAGCCAGTCACAACCAGACACATGGACTCTGCATTATTTGAACGGCTTATTGGTGTGCCATTAAAACTTCAACTTCCGATAGACCTTGTGTCTATGTTTTCGACGATGTCAAAGGTCAAGCATAACTTGGTAGGCATTGTCGTCAATACGAAAATGAGAAGCCGGTGGACTTGAATGTTTTACGGTAGTCCCGTGCAGTATGACGACAAAGAACTGAGAAATATGAAAACTTTCCGTCCAACAGAAAAATAAGTTGCGGAACAAGGCAAACCAAACAACGTGACCGGAATGAGTCCCCATGGTAGTTGGATCTATTATAAGCATAATGCATGGTCCATTCGCAGGATGAGGGTGTCATTGAAGAGTCAAATCCTTCTTACATAGGGTATTAACCATGCCTTGTGTTGAATATTATAGCTCTGTATATTCGTGAGCCGATGCACTCAGCTTCTATAGATTGAAGTCGGTGTCCAAAATAGCCAGATAAATATTCTTACTCCACTATGGTGATTTAAGCAATGCTTGAGAGAAATATTTCAGACTGTTTCAAAAGCTGTGGTTTCACCTTGGGTAATGTGGCAGCCTGAAGTTTTGACCTGAGAACAAACCCATTTAACAGCCATGTTGTTTGATCGCTTAAGATGATCCCCCTGCGACAATGTGGAACAAGGCAAAATTGAGGCTTCAGGTAGATGAGACGATATGAATGAAAACCGAAATAAACCATGCCAAGTGACTGTGCTAGTTCGTTCTTTTTTACTAGAGGATTTAGTTCTCACAGGAGCGATTGACCGACCAAAGGTGCTTCTAACGAATGGCGAACAAACCAGTTATTGGAACACTATTTAGTAATCCGATATATCCAAGACGGTTTAGCTTTAAAGCATGTTTAAACATTATTGTCCCCTGGAACCTCTTCACGATCGCTAAAACAGTGAAGAAAACTCGTGTTCGTTATAAAGAGGTGCCTGCCACCGTCGATATAGCTGTAAAGAGGTAACCACGAATAGCAACCCTCACAGGGCAAGAGACAAACATTTTTTGTCATTTTTCTACCAGCTTTCTTCCAACTGATCGTTTTTCAAAAAGCACAATGCGGTTATTTGCCGGCTAAACTGGATCACAACGCCTGAGTAAGCAACCTTAGAAAGAACACCGTCGTGAGCTATCCGAATAGTATGTCTTCTCGTGAGGCTACTGCAAATAATCGGAATCTCAAAGGTAGTTTAGACTGTCTGATTTGTGCATTATAGCGAAGTCGTTAGCACCTATTGTCAAAATCTCGCGATGTGTGTATCACTCGTGTACTCGAAAGAGTGTTAGATGCACCTTACTTGAACTCTGAACTGAACAATGAGTTAGTGCAAAACGCCAATTCATATTATTCCGACTGAAGTTAAAAACATAGGAAGCAAGCTTTTGCGGCCATGTCACACTTTCAAAACAAATCTAGAGCCAAGGTACGGTAATTGTAGCCACACTGACACGGTTTTTCCACGCTAACAACACATTCGTTTTTAGCCATCGGCTGGTTTCCGTAAGCACTGTCGATGCAATGACCTGCTTTAACAACGAATTAAGGACTATTTTGCAACGAACTTCAACCCCAAATTTTCCACTGTCCTAGACGATAACCAAATTATCCACTCAGTCGGTGGTGTATCAAGCAGCTGTGGGGAAATCGGCTCAAATTTCTTTCCTTCGATGATCCAAGGTAGACGTCACATGAAAGGGAAATTATAGCTTGAGGCAGTTTGCTCGTCAGTCTGCTCGCTAGAACAAAGTAAAAAGGATCAGAGTTCTTCTTCCCCACGAATAATGAGTCAGCTCACCGCTTTTGTGAATCGGATGACTTTGGCTTTACGGTAATAAAGAGGCTGTTATTTTTTTCGTTTTTGTTGTGGTTTTTATCGTCTCTCCGAATCGGAAGATGTCTAAACGACCAAAACACTTTGACAAACAACCCAGTAATCTCGGGTGATTTGTTTGCTTACTGAAATCATGCCCTTAACACCCCGAAAATAAGGGCTATTTCAAAGCCTATTCTGAATAACCGCGTAAGATTATCAATTTGAAAATATTGATGACCGGTTTGCCCGCACACAGGTTGGAGTGAGATGAGACCATTGAGTAGTTCGGTGACTCATACAAGAAACAAACCCAGAATAACTTCACGGAAGCTGGGGTAAGGCCTTGTTGTACAATAAATCAAACAAATGACTGCAGCGACAAACTGGTTTCCACCTTTCAATCCGAACTGAACGGCATTCAGCGTACAACAGCTAAACTGCGGATAAGGCTGAGACCAAAATGATTCGGGGGAAAGAATTGTTAAACCCAATAAAAATTGAGCTAACTTCTGCCTCATAAGTTATAAACATCTGCCAAGACGTTACTAGCCATTCTTGGAGGCACCTCACCTGTGGCGCCACAGATATCTTACTGGTCCCCCAGTAATGTGACCATCCGTCCAGTGCGGTGAAACGTGTTTACTTTTTGTCTAGCAGAGAGAGCTGGTGAGAGTACTTCCCGGCTTTTCGGTATAGATTGGCTTCAGTTACAGGGCGAAATCTCAACTAAAGACAATCTGCCAAGAGTATGAAAACATCTTACCCTCCTGTCTGAGATGTCGACACTCTAGGAGTCCGGTACCATCGGGTCAACTGAGATGAACAGGGTGGTTGAAGGACGAAGCTGCTCTGTTCTCTCTAAGTGCCAGTTATTTTCACACTGCTAACCAGTCACTTGTAGGCCAAAGGAACAGTACTCAAGCAACGGAGGCTCACTGGTTCGAATCTTCCCGAATATTCGTGGGATTGGAATGGCTATTAGGTTAGAATGGGACAGCCGTCCGGTACTTTTTGGCCTTACAGCAAGCACCCACCGTTTTCAGAATGAAAGTTCATTTGAAAAACGGACTGCCGAAGCAAAATGACAATCAGAATTTCTATGGTAATGCCCCTGCAGGACATGCGCAACTAAATTGAAAACTTAGTGATTATGTTTGATATCCCGTGAAGTTTACGCAAAAAGTGCGCATCAATGAGATTGGCAACCATAACCCTACACAATATTAGCAGTGCCAAAACTGAATTCACACACATGCGACCGTTCAAGTAGCAGTAGCTTGGTTCCTACAATACCTTGCGATTCTACACCAAGGACGAGATGGCTCAGTGGTTAGAGCGCGAATTTACTGACCGGAAGGCCCGTTGTTCGAACCCGACCTCCGCCTCTCGACTTCCCCTGTCTACGCTTGAGCAGCCTCGCAGTATCCCTGCTTTCTTCTGATGGCATGGCAGTTAGGCACCGGAAGTGTGTTACAGCTGAACGATCTTTTTTTACACAAAGAACTCCGGTGCGTTCCAGGTTCAGGCGCATGGTCAGTCAAGATTGGATCACTTTTTTAACGTTCATCGCCTTTTGTCTGCAGTAATGGAAATAAAAATTTCCGCGCAAATACACAACTCGCTAGGTAGGACGATACAGTAAATGGGTGTATAATAAACCGATCAGGATATTTTGGATTCATGATCACTGCTTTTTAAGTGCGAAAATACCGAACGACCGTTTTGTGGTCGGTCTGTCATGCTCAAACCGCGTGAAATCACCGTTCCTTGCTTCACCAGTAACACTTTAAATTAAATCAGTAGTCCTAGACTAGTTTGCAGCTTGTGTTGGAGCTTTGTCCGTAATGAAACTAACATCAATTAGCTAATCACCAGTTGCACAAAAAGGGGGTGAGGCCAAGCGACGAAATCTTGGGCTAAGTGGATACGAAACAGCTGCACTAAAAAAATCCCATTTTACACCGTGCCTTGCTCAGTTTGCAGTAGATAAAATTACGAATTTCCGATAAATTATTTAGCTGTCCAACGTCAATTTTAAGCAAAAAAGCGCTGTGACATGTGCACAGTGTCCGTTCAACCGCAGATCAACCCCTTCCACTGATAAACCAGCGACAGTGTACCTTACTTGCATATCCCTGCATCAAACCTGTTACCCCCGTCTTGTACGTTGCTGACGCACCGAACAGGCAGTAAAAGTGTGCTGCGCCATCCGTTTAAAAAACATCTATTCCAGTGTTCCGACAGCGCCGTTTAGGTGCCCGTGAATTTAAGAGGCCAGACGATACGCTACGCACGACAGTCGAAGTTCTCTCTGTCCGTCCAACACAAACCCGGAATGCACATATAGTTGGCGAGTGTGGCTGTGTTTGTATGGTGGTCCAAGCACCCAAACACAGCTGATTTGAACGATACAAACGGGATGATGTTGGGTTAAACAATGGGGGGCGGGGAGAGTAAAGATGAGGTGCTCTTCTAAAAGACAATGTAGCTGGCGAACCAGTGTCCATTGTCGCTCTCTATCAGTTGCCGAAAATCGGATTTGATCAAATCTTAACTGTAATCTTTATAATTGTAATGGACTTTCTCCAACAAAGAATGATTGGAACCTGCAGCGACTGTGTTCAGTGGTGGTAGCGTACATCAAGCTAAGTGGAATATATTCCGGAATAGCATGTCAACCATTGGTTCAGTGAAGACTTCAGCGGTAATAAGGTGCTAATACTGCAATCCCTATCAAACATACTCATGGTGGCTACCGAACTTGCTTGGACATATAGAAAGTTAGGCGGATATCTATTCATAAATTACGTCAGTCGAGCTAGTTTGAAAATGCTTGTGGTTTATGCAATCCCAAAGAGTTGACTGACCTCAAACAACGCTGAACCCTACAGATTCAAACGTAACTAATAACAACGTACACCTAATCTCAGAAGTCAAAAGTTGTCATTGACGCGCGATTTGCAGTGGTATGTTGGTAACACTGGTCGCCTATAATAAGATAAGGAGCGGATGCATTGCTCGACGTTCCTGTACGCCCACAGACAAATTTGGCACACGCCACCTGTCCATTCAAAGCCAATCCCGCCTGCTCACTCATCCGTGACCGTGACGATCCATAGATAAATGGAACAGTCACACTAATGACGGCAACAAGACAATGAACAGATACGTTTGGATGGCAGTATCGGCCAGCCACACACTGGTCTGACAGCTAGTTGCGACCTAAAACTTATCTGCTTGAGTAGACAGAGCCAAACCTTCAGTGTGACAGGCTTACCCATAGTCCAATCTCTTTGGGGTAAGTCTTCCGCCGCGCCTCGGTCTCAGCAACTTCAGACCACATGCAGAGCCCAGCGCCAACTGCATATTACTTACCGATCAGCCTTAGAGTGGAGAAGTAAAACTGACCGGAGTGATCCTGAGTTTAGTTAGCTCAGTGCGAAGAGCAGTATGGGCACAGGTGAGTTTTGAAACGAAAGCTAGCAGTTTAGGTCGAGTAGGCCAATGTTGAAGCACGTTAGACAGTAAGCGAGTTGGTTAACTGTGGGCGTAAAACGCTCTATAGCAAGACCTTCTGAAAGGTATACTACATATGAACCAAACAAACACGTCAACTTGAACTCTATGGAGCGGAATGGAAATTCCTAATCCAACACTCCACTTGCAGATATAGGGCCCCACGTTCTTCGTTGACATCTTGCAAATCCTTGTCTTGACGTGGTTGTCGCAAAACTTACTTTACTTTACCTTATGACGACCAACTCTTGCGACCGGATGAGTCGGCTTCACAGACATCCCGTAAAACTGCTGCTCACAAACCACAGTCACAGGGTGGGTTCGCACACGATTCCGGCACCGGACATTGTAAGTTGGGTTAAAACCCAAAAGCCTCATGGCTGATATGACAATAACGATATGTTCCTAGCTGCACGCCATGACTACGGCAGCATCCCAGAAACCACGAGGGAGCCAGTGCACATTTGCAAGGCTGAACTTTGTGTTACAGGGTTGCGTGGCAAACTGTTGAATTTGTCACTATTGCGGCAGTTGCCTGAAACGTAGGATGCTAAACCAGCGTTCTCTAAACAGCCAGCCAGATACTTTGACCAAGCATCAAATGTTCAGAATGCATCAACCACGGATTCATCGCTACGCTCCACTACGCACCCTAACGATGCAATAACGTCACATCGATTGGAGATGAAACTTTTGCAATCGAACTGCCCAGCGAGGAAACCAATGACCAGAATGCATCATTGGTTCATGGGTGTCTTGTGTGCATAGCGACCAAGTTTCATAACCGTGAGACTGAAAGGATTGCCGCTTTAAATGCACGAAACCATGCTCGCAATCTGATTTCAACTCTTCTCCATAAGGGTTCTTGTGAATTTCATAAAGGCGTATCTTTCTGTACAGATGTGGAAGTTGGTATTTTACTTAACTTGTCCGTTAGGGGTTGTATAGTAGAACCCATGTATCAAATTCAGTTATGCGTTTATATTTCATCATCTATTGGAAGATTTACCTGCTGAGCACTTGCCTAGAAGAATCTTGCCTTACTGAGGGTGAGCGCAAGTCTGGGGAGTCTTGCAATCCAGAACAACCAGCCTCTAGACCTTCTGTAGTATTCGCCAAGCAGGACAGTGTCATTGGCAGTGGGTCTCGTTTGGACGCCAAAGTACTCCTCCAATGCTCGTTTCGTCACCCGGTCAATTGGGTGAGGGAGTCGGTGTCCCAGACCGAGGGCGAGACCAAACTCAGAGTTTTCCTCGCCTTAAATATGGATTCAAGCCTCCGTCGTCAAGTGATATGCCTTGATGAGAGTTATGCTTTTGGCAGGCAGGATGGTTCGTAATGACTCAAGGCGAATGGTGTCGAACTCAGTGCAGAAGTCAGTGAAGCATGAAATGGCCTGCTGCTAGCGCCAACGTCCAAAAGTCCATAAAGCAAGAAATTGTGGTCCACACAGCTTTCCCCGAGCAGAAACCATCTCCAGTTGATCGTGTTTGAGCAGCTCCTAATTTGGAAAGTATTTCGATGGCGGTAATATCTATGAAACTAGCCCTTTGATAAGTTCCGCATGCTGTGTTGTCACCCTTCTTAAGAATTCGGAGTTAACTCGAGTTATGCCAGGTAGAGTGGACAGTCTCACCCTCCAAAATGGAACAGATTAGTTTGTATGGAGGTGAAGGAGTCTAATGACTGCAGTCAGAGAGGACACTATCCTGCTCTGGAGCCTTCTTACTTTCGAAGCGACTGACAACCAGTATAGTCTTTGATTGACCAGGCAGCTTGCAGTTGATATCTTAGGTCTCCCATATCGATGGTTGTAGGTTTCTCATCTGAAGATTTAGCAGTTGACTAGTTTTTTTAGCTCGCTTTCCCCTCTTCCCCGACTGAAGTACAATTGGCACTTCGTCTCTGTTGCGTATGTATGGTGCTATGGGATGATGTTCATCAAAGGTTACATAAAGTGAACAATTGAGCCTCTTCTGTATCGTCATCTATATTCTACCAGCGTGAAGTACGATTGTTTTCAGTAAACCTAGTAGCTTCACGTTAGGTGTTTATGAAGTAAGCAGCCCTACTGAAGCGCGTCCACAGTGCTAAGTTGCAAAACGTATTGTTTTATCCAAGATCCAGTCTTTGTTTAGTCGCGTGGGGAAACCAAGGTAGTCTTCCGATGCTTAATGGTTGGCTGCCTTGGATACGGAATGCTGACCATCCACCCCGACAAAATGGCTTTCAGGGTGGCGCTGTTGATTGCAGTGTTACGATTTTAGGAAGGTGCGTTTGTCTTCCTTCGCTCGAGTGCGAGGAAGTTGATGCGTTTCAATGGTCAATTTTTTGTCTTATGTCAGGATGCAGTTTGAATCCTGTTCACACGAGGTTTTTGGTCCGATCCCCTTATGTTCCCCACTTCAGCCTCTCGATACGACCGACAATCTTTTAAAGCTGATGCCCAGTGAGCTTGAATCAGGACAGCCTATTTGAGAGGCACTGTTGTCGTTCCTTGTATACCCCTGTAGTAAACGTCGTTTTGAACACTGGAAACATATGTTGGTAATGACTGGGTGGTTCAACGCAGCAAAACTGACGGGTCTACCACAATTCTCATATCATTGTCCTAGACGGTTATGAATGATAGAGTAACTTAATCGGCGTGCAGGAGCGTTCCAGTCATCTGTGGTTAACAGTATACCCACCAAACTACTCAATGAACAACGAATTGCAGCTCATCAAAAAAATATTTCGGACTGTTGTCTTGGATGAAAAGTGGGTGGTTACATAGCAGTCACAGTCAAATTCGATGAGGTTGCTCTAAATTGTACTGCCATTATTCTGAACAATAAGGGGGTCAAAGATAAAAGTTAAATGTGGATGTGGTCAATCAGGGCAAAATGTACCGAGTAGTCCACCAGATCGCTGTAGTATAGCAAGGAGCAGATCACCCTTCCCATTACGGGGCTTCATGTGATACCTGAGTTGGACTGCCAGACAGGCACGTGATATCCAGTCGGTACTTATGGAGACTACAAACAGCTAATCTCTCAGCGCAACCACTCGGCAGGATGGGGACATTCTAATGGCCTATGTGAACATATCTTCTTGTGTTGATTGTAGTATAGGACTTGGGAAATTTCAATTGAGACTTCGCCCTGTAAGCGAAGCGGATTATGTAGAAAAACCGAGAAGCACTGTTCAGCCGATTCATCCTTGCTGGTAGTTGTCAGCAATGCGCATCTCATGAAACTCCAGAGGAGGAATACCTCCACAGGATGAGTGAAACTTCCATATGAAAATGGTCACTCGAGGGGCCAGTCAATATGTGCCCCCGTGATGTTGTTTGTTTGACTGAAGGGTGAATGGTATTAGATTCCCCTTAAGTGCGATTCAGCTGCTCTTGGCCGAAATGTTCAGACGACTAGCAGGGAGGTTGCGGATTAAGAGCTCCCTTTCTTCATACAGTCGACTAGATACTGGCCTTGTCCTGCGTTGAAAGAGAGTTTCATACATCAAATCCCTTCATACATTTGGTAAGAGCAGAAGAATGAAAGTCTATGGAATTGACTGGACTCAACTCTTTATTGCCATATAAATATATATATATACATTTATGTGGAGAGAGCTCGAGATGGCCGAGTGTTTAAGTCGCCATTACTGACCGGAAGGTCCGTGGCTTGAACTCAACCCCGGCATCTCGTGTGCTTCTGTCTAGTCTTGGGTAACCTGGCAGTATCTCAACCCTAGTGCTTCCTTCGGATGGCGTGGTACCTAGGCACCGGAAATTTGTTGAAGCTGAGTGGTTGTTCTTATTATTGGTACTATTATATGGGGATTAAGAGTCAACATCACACAGGGATAAGGAAGCCTGCTGGTTACACGGCTGATACACTGCTTGTGCCCTATATTGTATACAAGAATAGAATACAGCTATTAACTCTCTCAGTTCCTACCGAATTCCTCCCCGACCAACCTCATCCTCTGCGTCCAAATTTTGTCCCACAAATCAGATGACTTCCTAAAAAATTAAGCAATTTATCTTACATCTCCTGACTAAATTCACACAACTCATGCGTTATTTTTGCTTGCTGCTTCCAAGTTTTTGACATAGACTGACTTCACTGTAGGACGAAATATCGATTGAGTTTCCTCAAATCTCCAAACAGTTGACAACTAAATGGCTTAAATCATTTCACTCTGACAGGGGGCGGGTACAGTTTGAAATGAGTTCCCAAGGTTTTCTTCCTTGGTGGGACCTCGCCAGTTTTGATGAATATGTCTGCGTGAGGAGGAGAATATCTGATCCTATTTGGTATAGACAAACATATAACCGGGTGATTTCTGTCGCAGTCTCTACCAGTAGTTGCCAAATAAACTAAAAGACAGGTCAGGTTGTCAATTTCACTTCCGTGTGTTCTCCAACTCCATAAATCCGTTAAAATATGGGTTGTGAGTTGTCTGAATGACTTAGTGGTTTTTCGACGACGCTTACTAAGTCAAAAGACAGACCTACTATAAAACTTTAAACACTATACCTTTTAACTACTTAGCAATGTATTTTTACAAATGGATCGAGGACGGCAACCCCGATTTCATATCCATCGAAAAGGGTTTGGATCAACAAAAGGTCATTCAGCTGAATGCAAACATTGAGGTGGTTGAACGGATTGCTTGGGGGCGGCCCAAGACAGAAAAGAAAAGAGGTTTCTTACAGGTCAGTCATCTCAGTCGGGGGTCAAAAGCAGAACAAGGTAGGAAAAGAAAATGCAAATAACTTGACCAGATGTCAAAACCCGAACGACTGAGAAGGTCTTTAGCTGATGCTTGGACCGATTAAAATAAACAGACAACCGAGCAAAGTCAGTTTCCTAAATTTTATACCCGATAGTTGAATAATGCCTAATTATCCATCGGAATATGTACTGCGTCTTTATTCCCTTTGAAAAATTCTTTTAAGTAAGAGACTTGTTTCTGCTATCTTATCCTCTCAAATTTCGACGCAGAAGATACGCCTTCGTTATTCGTGCTCCATGGGTCATTTTGCAGGCAAAAACAATTATTCCGGAGGTACGAACTGATTCTTCGCCCTGTTCTTGAATGCTCAACACAAAAACTCAGGGTTATGCTGTTACGTCCATCCAGAGTCCAGATGCGGTACAGATATCTAAACCATTTGTAATATGACCTTTTACCGCTTCCAACTACCCGCTCTGCATCTGCCCACCATAGGATTGTATTCCTGTGCATATAGCAAAGCGCATGTGTTCCATTTTGTAGTTTGCCCTATCTCACAGATTTATCTGGAGCATCTGTCACCCTCCAGACGGTTGAACGGAATAATGTACACCAGCCGTCACTGAACCGATGTACTGAAAGGGGACAGTCTGTTTGTGAGTACTAGAATACATACCTTCCATTGGTTCCGACAAAAAACCTCCAACACCTCAGTTTGTGTGAACAGACAATAAGTAGTGTCCATATGTCGCTAGAATGGAAAAGACCGCTTTGCTGACGCAGACGTGGAGTAAGAATAATCGTAAAAGCATAATGGACTGACTGAGTAAACGTTGAGCCTTGACTGGGGCGTTAACTGTCAATAGCGTAGGTTGTTCGAATATGCCTCCCAGTGATAATGATGAAGCCGCAACCTGGATGACTTTCTCTACCTTCTGGAATTAATTTCTATTGGAATCAGACAAGTTACCTTGTACAGTTGTAACCAGGACTCGTATTCTTGCTTGTGAGTGAACCTTCCCTCAAAATGTTTGTTTGGTCACCTGAGCAACATTATCGGCTACTCTGGTGAGAACCAGAAATCCCGGTTGTCGTACAGCTCTAACCACTTGTCCTATCGTAAACATGCCAAAAGGAGTGTTCAAAGTGAAAATACTAACTAAGCAGTCACAGTATGAGGGAAAAAGAGATCATCGCGTCCATCGTCCCGTTTGGTGAGGCACGAGAATACGGATCACAACAAAGGAAGTTTATAACCTGCCGACATGTCCTGAGGGCGTTTCTGCTTGGGTAGACAAGGGTCAACTAAAAGGAACGGTGATTCTCGTTTATTCCGCATATCGCTCGTGATGCACAGACTGAGCAACGAGGCTTATAGGCTTACTGAGTTGTCCCTCACCTACCAACCGATCAACAACCGAATAGTTAGCTTCATGGAGATGTCAAGCCATCACATGTACAACTAAATATTGCAATGAATATCTCCCTCAAGACAATATGTAGCGCCAACTATCAGTTTTGTGACGAAAGTCCAGAGCAATATGGGGGCTATATAAGGAAAAACCGAGCCTTCAACAGCGTACTTTGTCTAACAGTCAAACACTTACCCACATGTATTCAAAAAACCAGCAAGACGTTTGTTAACAACTTATCAGTTTGGACTAAAGTTTCAATTTGTTGGTATCTTAGATCAGATGGCTGAACTTCATGCTTTCTCCCATATTATTAGACTGGTGGCGATACACATCCGTGCGGTTAGATTGCGTGTGAGCAGGCAGCTACTACCACCTATCTAGTGGATGCAGTATGCAGGTTTTCGTGATTTGACCCCTCCATAATCAGTAAAGTCGACAGATATTCTGCCGGTTTCAGTGTGGTTAGGGTTGTGTAAATTTGAATGAATGCCTGGAATATCCACAGAAATTTGCTGTCTATAAACAAAAACCTATCTGAAATTAATGACTGTAGTCCTTCACAGTTCACTTTGGATTGACGTGATTAACCCTGCATGTCCCGGCAACAGAAAGATTGATATCTCACGCAATTTAGAGCCGGATTCTGGTATTTATCAGCTAACATGAATGATAGTTATACTGTTCAGTGTTACTGTTTGTCCAGTTCTGTGTTGTATGTGAGAAGTAAACGTCCCATGCTAACTTGATATGTTGACACAAAACCGAAATGTAGCATCACCCAGGAGACTTGTGGTCACCTTATGTTAGGTCAGGAAGGTAGAACATATTTAACCTACCCGACCACCACTCGTACGTGTCACGCCTACTAAGGACAATCAGCCGGATGACCTGTAACAGCGGTCAACATTACTTGATGAATGGGCTCCGTAACAACAGCGGTTGGTAACCAGTCCATGTCGGTAGGCCATGTAGAACAAATGAAATTGAGATTGTGATTTGTAAGCCAATACCCGTTGGTTAAACGCCTGTTATACCAAGTAAATTCGGTGTAGCAGTCCTAGTCGACACCTGGACCTTCGGAACAAAGCTATGCATACAATTTGCAGGCAATCACTTGGGCAGCTATGTTACTTGTGCCTGAGAATAGAACAATGAGATGGAAAATGGCTTCAAATATCCTTAAAGACATGTTTTCTTAGGGTAAAAAGGGGTTTTCATTGTAAGCAATGGACTGAAATTCGCTTATGCTAGTGGCTGAGGCGAATAAGCTACGTTTAGCTACAATGTTTCCTGTAGATGAATCATTTGAGATGGCTCACTAAATTATATCTAATAGTTCACCACCTACTGTAAAGTAGTTCCCACCCATTTCATGACATTTATAAATGTTGGTTTCGGTTGGCTTCTTCAGCGTGTTAAAGCTCATCAGTCAAATTATCCTGTTATCAAAGCACAGATTGGACCAGTGATGCGAGCTGTGCACTACCGCAAGTCGTCAACTCCTTGACTTCCCTTAGCTTGTTTTCAACGAGTTAAATTGTGTATGTTTCGAGGCCAGTGAGAAGGTAGAACAGATGAAGCTATCGCCGGGAATGTTGGCAGCTCACGTTGTATAGATGGTCGTTGTTCTGTTCGCTAAGCTGGACAGTTTACTTGCAAACATTTCGGCACCAACGCATCGATGGTGCGTGCAAACCGACGCACTGCAATGCACCGCCAACTCACTACGCACTGATAATATCACTTCAGATGGTGACGAAACGTTTACAACCGTCCAGCTCATCGAACAGAATAGTGACCACAGATAAATCTGTTTCTTCAATGATAAGGTAGTTGATTTTGTTTTTTATTGAGTGTTTTCTCCTCGGTTACTAAAGGAATCGGCTTGCACGAAAGACTCGCGTCGAAAAAAATACTAAAGCTGCCTCCGTCAAAATGCTTCCTCGTTAGCACTGCAGAGGGGCATGTTGATTTCCAAATAAGAAATCGCTCTTCCTTTTTCATGGTGTTGCTTAGATGGTTGTTTTCGTTTAAGGGCGACAGTACTGTCATTTTTACCGCGTCCGTACTCACTTTTATGCTCGCAACAGTACAACGGATAACGTGGAGACAAGAGAGAAACAATGTGGACAAAGCTTTACGAAACGAATCAGATGCAGTATGTGCCCCTAAATGCGCGAAGCCCTGCACGCAGAGTTTAACTGGTGTATCTTCTATGTGCTGCACATAAGGTATTTCGCTTCGCGACCTTTCACAGAGGTAGTTGATCAAATATAGGTCAAATTGCCATGCTTTTACTGGAAGATAACTGAGGTATTCAAACACATTCCACCACTTCGATACTTCTTACCAGAAAAAACACTGCTTGTAAGGTGCTTGTAAAGATCCTATAAAACACGAAGTGAGTGAAGTGAGTGCGACGATTACGAAGTCGCAAACGGCGTGTGATCTGAACGGACTTTTATTGGGACCCAACCTTTTCTAATCACATATAGTGAATGAGTTTACCGCAGAAGTGACGTTTGTTGATCAGCAGACTACATCTGATGACCCGGTGATGATTCATGCATAAAAAGGAATAAGAAATGCTTCGGAATACCCGGAAAAAATATGACAGTTAGTTGTGTGGGGCCAGCCCTTCAGATTAGGCTGAGGGTTGTGACATGTGGGTCTATGCTGTCCTTTGAAAACTAAATTTCTTTCACTATTATCCTAAGTAAAGTTGAAGTCCACTGCCGTTTTTTTAAAATGACCTTACATTCAGAGTGGTTTTTTCTGTAATCCGTCATTTGAATTAAACTCACAAGTGGATGCCATAGAATCAGTTTATTCTAGGAGAACCTGTAGCTTGATAAATGATTATAATACAAGCATGATCGAAACGGGCAACAGAAAGCTCAAACCTTAGGGTAAGGCATTTTGCCACTGGTCGTACACGCCTTCTTGACCGGGTGTTAAGGTAGCTTCTGTGTTTTGTTAATACAGTAAGAAATTGCCAGCAAGTTGCCAGGCCACCCATTCACTGATGGTGTGCCTATGATTTTTCAAAGCGGATTGAGATCCCTGAAATCACGTCTCATGCAGTGTGTCACAGATATATTGTGTTGAATCACAGGAAGTTAGGGATATTAATTGGCTTCGACATTAGTTCTTTTCTGGGCTTCCCGCGCAATTGCTTAAAAGCGAATACTATTTGAGGGACAGCAGTTTTCATGCATATGGTTTATGTTTTGTCCAAGGGGACTTATTTGCTCCCTTTCCGCAACGACCGTTTACTGCTTTGTCGACATGTTTCATGTGGTGCAACGGTCCAAAAGAGGTAATATCCGTTGATCCAGCTCACGAAGGCGTAAAGCAGACTCTTCGTGGCTGCTGGATCTCTCTACTGGTTCAGAGGAAATGAAAATGGGACATGCGCGCACAGTCGCTTGATTAACGGTCCACTTGTCTAACCGCCGGTTATCAAGAGATTGTCGATCGTCCAGCATCGAAACAGGTAAATGATTTTGGGAAAACAAATTAGCCGCCAGTATTTCTATCCAGATTGCTGAGCGCAGTCGTCATGACACGCCCAGAGTTGAAGTGCAATGACGGTTTAATAAAATTTGGTATCCAGGCTGACCAACGTATGTAAGACGGGGTGGAACCTAAACTCGTGAATCTCCCAGACTGTTTGCAGCTGCTGTCGATGACTCCACCATCAAGTGTTCACTGAAGCCATCAATGTTTTTTTCGGATAGCAGGGGAATGGGTGGCCTTTTTTATGAGTTTAGCTACCTGCATCAGTTTTGCCTGTGACCCCAAAACCACTCGGAGTGAACTGTGGCATCTTTCAAGAAAATGGAACCGTTTATTTCAATATCTGAGTGACCCTGTTCCTCACTGGAGATTGTTTGACCCAGGCAGTAAAAAGTAACGAAATTTCACATGAAATTGGAGTGAAACCACTACCAACTAGAAACAGATGTTGAGGCTTCAAGATCATGCGCTGTGAACAGCTTAAGGAGAAGGTTTTAGTCTGTAAGCTAAACAATAATCAAATGTAACTTTATTTCGGCCGGTCAGGCCCCAATCAAGTAGGCTTTGTTGTTCCGCAGAATAATAAAGCATTCTTCATGGATTAAACCCTGTGAAGAGGAACATCTTAGCTGATATCCGTTTTAGGGCAAATTCGAACATCATATAGGATACGTGGAACTCAAAGCCATAGGAAGCTCCGGAAAATGTGGTGGAAATGAGACTGGTTGATCAGGATTGCAACATTTGTCCTTTGCCATCTCCATTGGACACGAGTCATTAGTTGCTTCTATTGTCAGTCTTACTGTGTGTGGCCAAGAGATTTTGGGAAAACCACATACATTAAATTTAAATAGGATAGTCGTGAGATTTCCAACTCAGTTAGCACGAGTAGGAACAGTGGCAAACACGGAGCAAAGTGAGTGGTCTAAGCAAAATGTCCTGATGGAAAATTAATATGGTTGTTCTTGGCGCTGAGAAGTTGTGAGATTTTATATTACAGGCATGTACAGAATTCTTACCCAGAGCTCACAGCCGTCCTTTCATTACAAGCGGCTGTTGAGAGAAGACTAACAGTCTCAGTACAACACATACCGAATCATGCTGTATTATGAGTAGGGTACCGGTTTATCCGGTAGGTTGAGGCTCCATTTCTGAGCTTTTATTTAGGTCTTTGTGAATTTCCGCTCAGGAGCTCGTCTCCAAAGTTGAGGTAGTTGTATGTGAAAGGGGGACAACATTATACATGCTTTCACCCGTATTGGTAAATATCAGTGAAATTGAAGGTGATAAATCTTGACTTGGATTTTATATTGTATCACCCAGCAACATAGCCTAAATCACTACCTATAGTTTTTCGCCCAGTATGATTGTCTAATATGTGGCGTGATCCACATAATTGCGTGCTGTTCTATACTAACATGCACCGATTTATCTGGTACCAGCTTTTCAGGTCGCCTAATTGCTAGACTGAATCGGCTGACTTAGTCACCCCCACCCCTCCCAGGATCATGCGGCCAAAAGGTATTTGGCTTCTTTCGAGTAGTGAACTCCCTTTGGATGGATGGCAGACTAAACAGCGAATGACTGGTAAAACTGTTGAAAACACCTTAGGGAAACGGCTTCCTTTTGGTGGGATGCTCCCTTAAATGACCACTGCAAGTAAGCTACTGGTAGTTGGTCAAACTTTAAATTTCCCTGCTCAGCATTAAGGTATGGGTTATGTAGTATAAAACTTGCTTATCTGCACTACAATCGGTATGTTGTCATCGAAACTAGGGTTATCGCTAATAAAAAAAATACTGGATGGAAGAACAGAATCTCATGGCCATTTTGGAAACTGTATACATGATGTAGACCACCGAAAAGTAAATCGCCTCTACTGTTTTGGATTTTCAGCTGAATCCAACTGGATAAATTTTTTCAGAGTAACTGGACGGGCATAGCACTTAGCTACAATTCTGTCGAATCCCAAACTCAAAAGTTCTGGTTGTACACAGCGAAAACGAATGAGATTTTTTGCACTACTAGAATCTCAGCATTCAGCAGTTTTGGCAATCCTCCGTGAGTTTAACTGAGATACGTCGGCGACACATTTGTCATCATAAAGATATGTTATGAAAATCGGTTCTTATTGTCCCTCAACGCGTGGTGTAACTCCATTCACGTCACTGTTGATTGGTTGTAAAGTCTATTGGAGGCATAATAACTTTGAAACCACGGTTCGCCGCCAACCAAATCAGTCAGATCGCTACTTAAACATTAACACTTCTCACCCATTAAGTATGAAGCGAGCGATAATTCGCACACTGGTTCACCAAGGGAAAAAGATCTGTAGTAACAAAGCTTTGTCCGAAAGCGAGTTTGCTCGCATTAAACAAACATTGGAAAACAATGGGTATCCAAAAGATTTTATCGAACATACGCTTCAGCCACCCAACCCGGACATAGCAGGCGGACCGACGACTGAACCACTTGACACTGTGCTGATTCCCTACCGAAAGCACATATCTAAAAGTACTCGTTGCGTACTCTCCAGCTTCAACTCTGCAGCAGTTTTCAAATGGACACTATGCTGCAGAGACAACTGTTTCTGATGAAAGACTTGCGTCAGCCCGATAACCGTACCAACCGTTTCCACAAGACTGATTGCACCGAATGTGATTGTGTTTACATTGGGCAAACCAATAGACAATTGAAAGTTCGAATCAACGAACACAAAGGACACTAGTGCTGCTCCAAGAAACGTGACAGAATTGAAGAAAGTGGAGCGTGACTTAGCTATCCCACTGCATGCAGTAGTTGAGAATTATCGGGTCAACTTTGAGAGCGTGTATATACTGCAGCAAAACCTCGAAGTAACCTATTCGCCTTCGTGCTTTAACAAGTCAGCTAATGTGGAATTACATGTTACGTACAAGAACGATTCAAGCACAACAGACCGCACTCAGTACGAAGGTCAGATGGGAAACACTGCATAGTGTAAAACACCGGCGAGTGAGCAAGCGAGTGTTCACACCAATCACTGCACGTATGGCAGCATGCTGATCAATCTCTGACTAGCCACATTGGTAGTGCTTTGATGTCAGCCATCTGTGCCTTGATAAAGGCCACTATCGTTGATCGAAACTTCGAAGAGTTTCATTTAATATACCCGCTGTGTAAACACCAGCATTCTCACTATGAATGAGTAGACTTTCTACCGCATTAGATACCTGTAATACAATTTAGGCTAGAACACATTAACACTGTTGCACAGCATGAACTGTCTGGAGTGGCTGTGACCTTATTGCCCCCGTAATTGATTAACAACGAAATAACCTGGGACATCTCACAAATCTCAAAGATCAGGTAGATCAGTTAGAGAACCGTGCGGCCCAGTGCAACACAACTCTCGCAGTTCTGATTTAGTTTTGGTTGAGGTCAGGTAACCAGATAAAGGGGCTGTCACAACACCGGTTACTGCCATTCTGATTGGCACTGCTGAATTTGTTGATCACGGTTCAGCTTGCAGGATCGAAAAAGTAGAAAATGAGTGCATCTCAGATTTTCTCGGTAAGTGTTGGGAGTAATCAACGCAGCTGCATCAGTAGTACTTCATAAAGTCCCATACTAAGATCAAAACTTTTGTGGTTATTGACAATGACGCCGCCTTGTTGTTCCCTTTTTCAAGTGATAGTAAATTACGGAGAACTGTACTACGGATGATGAAGACGCTATAATTTTTTAGCAGTTTCTCGTTCTGCTCAATTATTGGCGCAATCTGCTAAGAAGAGCTTAAATAGTATGCATGATTCCAAGTGAATGATCCCGAGTACAACGATGCTGACTGGTTAGAAGCGAACCAATGCAATATATGTAGGTACAGGGGCTTCGGTGAAGTCGGCTGTAAGGAGCATGCCCCAAGTTGCACTCTCATACGAAAAGTTCTGTAAGCCAATTTCCTTTGTTCACTCAGGTTGGGTTTGAAGGACGGGAAATATTTAGCACTCCTAATAGTTCGAATAAGCAGGTCCAGGACAAGGGAACTTAACAGCTTCTAGTTTTTTTGAGTTCACACTATTTTCCATCCAAACCTGAAAACTAGAAAGATATTCCTGTACACCTGAAGGACGAAATAACGGAAAAGGGACAAAGCTTCAAACAAACAGACAGAACCGAAGTAATTAATCAGAAGCCTGATCCATTTCATTGCGATTTCGTCAGTACTACCTAACCATTGTATGCATACATGGAATTAAACACAAAGAAATTCCCACAAGCGAATTCTACCAAATTCTAGGTTCCTTGTTGGACATCAAATTCCCCCGGGAATATGACTACATGTTGGTCAACCCAAAGGTATCGAGGCCCCTAATCGATCTACCACTATTTCTGAGGTGGTTGATTGACACACTGAAACTTCTAGTACGAAATTTGTGATAACGAACTTTTCTATGTATGTTTTCCACAGTTCAAACCTAGCTATATGGAAGGTTTTCCTAGCTTAGTACTGTACATGACAGCAAGTTTCCCTTTGAATAATTTAGTCAACCCTTCAGCTAAAAACTGTGGTTCAGACATGTATGCCGACTCTCCACCTAGTTAGTGGGTTGAGTCTAGTTTGACGCGTCACGAAAAATGCGTATGACACATGAAATGTGACACATGAAATTGTTGTGCCGACCGATCGCCTTTCACCTGCCGGACACCCCAAACTCTAAAGCTCAAACGACCATTGTGATACTCCGTCTCCACCCAGTTTCTCAACGAGTTTTCCGTTTTCTAATCTAACGATCCTCAATGATGGATGAACTGGCGACTGCTCGGGCCACAGTGAGGGAACGTTCCAGATCTATGCTAAATAAACACCATTCTTAAAGCTAGTACAAAACCCAAGCAGTTTCTACTTTCTACTCCGTTTTGCTCGAGTCCAATTGTCGATTCGCTACAGTAAAGTTACCACGTGTAAAGCAAAATCGCTTTTCTCCTGCTGTGGGTTGGGCTACAGTATCATTCATATCCTTCTTCTTCTTATATATTGTAATTTACAATGGTCTTGCATATTAACTCATTTGTTCCATCATGTCTGTTGAGTCGACACAATTGGCGGAGTTTCTGCATCCCGTGTAATTTTGCTGCGTGCATACCAGTAATATGCACCGGCGAAAGTGTCGTTGATGAACTGCTCCACTATTTCTTATGTTTGTAAGAAAATATGTCACAAAGCTGGTCTCCAGCACAATGTTGGTCTAGATACAGAGCTAGCAAGCCCTTCCAAAAGGCAAACCCTGCACGGTCTTCTAACATAACCCTCGCTGTTTATACAATGTAGTCTAACAATCTAGGTTACAGGACCTTTGGTGGGGATCACAGAGATAATTAATTATATTGTCTTCCGTAAAGTGATCTTAGCTGTTGAGATCTGGGGATCTTCAGATTTAGATTTGTGGAGCTTTTCCAATTTGGAATCGAAGTGCCAACATTACTGTAGTTTTTCTCATACATTTGAACCTCAGTATGACAGCGGCTTAGGCATACAACTTCAGCGTTATTCGTTTGAAACAGACCTTACGTTCTAGTTACTTAGAGCTGAAGGCAAAAACAACTGCTTCAATCACACGGTCACCTAGCGATTCCCACATGATTGAACAGGGACGCCAAATGGAACTCCGATCTTTTGGTAATGGTACATGGTCCGACTTTCTAGTTGTGTGTGCGGGCGTGTAACCCGGCTCAGCAACACATGAAACCGTCTATTCTAGCATAGGTTGTTGCATCCCTGGTAGAGGACAGATACTATGTCATAATCCTCCCAGCTAGTCTGTGATTGGCGAAGCGTAAACAACGAATGGAAACTGTCAGTTCGCTGACGAATCATTGACTTCGTGTGTTCCAACAGTAGTCATACGGGATTTTTGACTTGCCTTTGGTGCTGAGCCTCTAAATTGCGCAATTTCATATAACCCATGAGGATACAAAGTTTCACAACTGCTTTTGTTGTCAGGATAGAAACCAGGTGTAACGTGATTCCTACTCAGCCATGCGCAATAACTTTGACAGGTTAACGTCACATTCCGCCCGAAGTATGGTCTGTGAAAAGTTCTCGTGCTCTTCACTTATTGCTGGTATGTAGCAGGGTGTCCAAATTTCGGTCACACCAGTGCGATTCCTAATGCATCAGAAGCATGGAAAGGAATGAGCAATTCACATTCACTGGCATTCGTTTCCGGATTGGCCCGGTGACCCCCTCCCCCCACCCACACACACACACTTAGATAGGACAGTGAGTGCCATGTCTTTTGCGGTCAGTCGCGTGTGAAATCAGCTGAACGTTCTTTTTCCACTGTGAAACTGGAGGTCCGAGAAAGGTTGGCAGATAAAAGGGTGCAGTTTAAAAACTACCGGCGTTCCAGACTGAGGTTTCATAATCGTAAACTCATGTGTAGACAAATGAGCAGCTGAAAACCGAAGTGTACGCAAAGGATAGCCCAGTGACCCAATTACTCATAAGTCCTACACAAACGACATACAGCTGACTAGCCATCAGTTAACAGACGATGGTGAGCTTGAGAGAGCTCAGTGCTTAAGACGCGAACTTACTTACCAAAAGGTCCGCGGTTCGAACCCAACATCGGCATCTCGACTGCTCCTGTCTAGGCTTGGACAACCCAGCAGTACCCCGGCACTCGTGCTGCCTTCGGGTGACATAGTAGCTAGGCGCCGAAAAGATATTGTAGCTGAATGATTTACTTATTTATTTATGGCGATGGTCGCAGAAGGTCAATTCTAGCATAACTGTGGGTTCAAAACACTAGACATCCAGAGTGTTATGTAGGGTTGTTTGAAGGTTCGTGCACAAGATGCAACGCAACATACATCATACAAAATACTTCACAGTATAAAACAATGCGATGCAATAAAGCACAGTCCATTACAGATAAAAAACAGAAAGCGCAAGCCACGAGCCTGGTGCAGCGAACCACAGAGAGCCCTAATAAGTTTGTGCAGTTGTAATTCCACGGACGACAGCGAGGACTGTTGAGAATTTCGTTTAAAAATCACTCCTGAAAGCATCCACAATTGGTGTGAATTTACTTAAGCCAGCGGACTGACACTGGATCCTGAAGGTATATCACTCCAGAAGTGACTAGACGCATTTTCTCGTGGTGGCCTCATCAGTCCTGTTTCAGTTGTGGGAACAGTTGTGGAACAGTCTGAGAATAACTTTTTGCGCTGGTAAGAAAACTCTCTTGCTATCCGGATTCGCAACTGACATCACACTCCCTTTTGTTGGTGACCAAGTTTTAAGGGTCAGCAGTACAATACGTTTTTATGGCACACCTTCGCGTCTAGTGTAAACTGATCGGCTCTATGAGCAAGCGCAAAAGTCCCCCTAATGGACGCTTCAGACCAGTCCTCCCGGTAATTTTCCCACTTCTTTGTTTGGACCGGTTATAACACGTTCATGTCGGCGGAGAAACATTATCAGACTGACCGACCATACGTTGAGAGCACAAAAGTACCGGCAAGCATTAATCAACCGAACGTCAATGACAGTTGTGAATTGCTGAGCCAGTCCTTCTTCATATGGCACAGGATCCGGTCGTTAATATGCTTAACCATCAAATCACCCTGTGTCAGCAAACAGCCAAACGGGATGGACATCAGCAACCACCCCCTTCGGTTGCGCTCAAAATTTAACCACTGTTTTCGAAACTGACAAAGAGGGTAGGTGAGGGTAGACCACTCAAACAAGGCGACCGAAGTAGGCCCGGTCAGTTGACAACTCCAAAGAAGGCATCCACTTATGGCTGTTCGGTCTGGCTGACGCGGAAGACCGACCACAAGAACAGTTGAAGCAGTGGCTAACACAGGCCTCATTTATTATTCAGCCAAAAGTGAGACACTGACAAATGGTGTTCAAGGTCTTTGCATGATTTTATCGAGCCACAGACGTTAGCCTCTGAAATAAGGTTGAAATAATATCCAAGCTTCCGAATACGTTATAGTGAAAGAGGTGAAAAAACTACCATTGTCGATGCGTTTTCATATCAACAATCAACGCAAACAATATGAACTTTTTAATAAAAGACTGTACACATATCACCTTCGTAAATATGTTCAATTCAGCAAAATTCTGATCACAAAATCGTGCCATATGTAATCAAACGCTAAGGCTAGGAGTAGTTTCTTGGCTGTTGATCGGGTGACTATTGATCTACTCGCCTAGCTTGGTAATAAAATGGCCAATGTTCCGTCTCCAAACGAGAAGACATCATCGCTGCGCACTGATGATGCCACGTCATGTGGTGACGAAACGTTTGCAATTCACTTGGCAAACTCGTCAAAAAGATAACAGCCATCTGATCAACAAGCAATAAACACCCGAGCTACCAGTATTTCGGCACGTAGAAGTTTGCTGAAATCAGATCAGTCTGATTTTTAGGCCGGGTTGTTTTGCTCTGTGACAGCACGCATGTGCAATCAATTTTGTCCTCTAAGGCCTCAAGAAATTGTTAACGCCAAGCTGCACCGTTCCTTAGGATGAGGCAACCAATGCAAACTTTTTTTAACCTTCTCAGAATGCACTCTTTTAAAACAGCCTTCTTACTCCGTCCCCTCATTTCTTCTTTCAACAAATGTGCACCCCAAGGCTTGAACACCCGATCAGGAAAGACCACTTCTGATCAACCTATTCATGGGAGAGCCAACTCTACCAATCACATTATAACGCAACTTCGTTTAACTTCATTCTCATCCCGGAAAGAAAATGAATAAAGTATTCTCATGATTGGGTAAATTACCAGACACAGCTTACTGCATCCTGAGCTCAACTCATCCAGAGTGGCCATTGGAAAAGTGAAGATTTTGCACTCCAGTAAACCATCATGAATTATTATGGCCTAATAATGCGGGGGTGCAGAACCAATGACTGTCACTTAAACCGGTGTACCAAAATATGTTTGGTGAATGCATGAACACTCACCCGTCGCTAACCGTTAGGTCCTGTCATCATGTGATCATCTGCTGTATATGTACTTCACGCTGAAGGCCGCTTGAATTTTTGGGTGGTAAAGAAAGGCGGAAAACGGTATGGCTCTGAGTGGGTCTAGAGGAGTCACCTTGAAATATGTGGCCGGGTACTTCATGAATAACCGTGGAGAACTCAACCAAACTGATGAGATTCTGAACATTAGCCATGAAAGATGCAACCACAACAGTAAATCTGGGTTTTTTAACGCAGGATGAAATATATCTGCTGAGAATTGACCTAGTTAGCCTAACCCATCTCACTTACAAAACCCTGGGGCATCTATTCACTGATTTCCGATGAGGTGTAAAAAGAAAACGGTATGGCCATTATCTAGCCGGAACACACTACTCATAAGTTTGCTGAAAACACTTCGAAAGCCCCTTAAAGGTTTTGCTCTTTCTTGGGCTCATCGGATAGGTGCATCCTCAAGTTCGTAAAATGCACTCTTAACGAGAGACTCAGCTGAACGTTTTATTTATGATGTTCATCACAAACGAAAGATTCAGCCGGATTCAGTTCGGTTTCCAGTCAGAACGAAATTATTGTGCAAATGGAAGTTTGCTCATTACTCTAAAACGAGCGTTATCCATAACGTTTGCCGCACCCTGACTGGTTTAAACTAGAGTACTATCAAGCTTTCGTCCACTAAAACGAAGAATGGAACTCGAAAAATACACCAATTGGGTTTTAATGGCAGACTCAGCTGGATCTCTCGTTTAACACATTCTTCAATTGAACGTGCTGCATAAAAAACGCCTCATGTTTCATTTGGCACAATATCCGAGATATCATAGTTTATTTTTACAAAGACGGCTAGTTACAACTTTGTTGTCGAAGAGTTTTAAGCAACCTTGTGAGTAGTTTCATTCAAGAAGAGTGGAACTATTCAACGATTTGGATCAGTCTAGAGAACAGTTTGCTCTGAAAAGAATAACACATCAGTGCAATCACCAGGTTATTCGCATTGCTTCATTCCTTGTGTTTCTGTTCAAATGTATAAAGTTTCAGCTTAGTTATCCTTAGTTACCCTCAAACCAGCACGCTTGAAACAACTGTCGTTTCATCTCCCAGCACACGAAACTGCGGTTTCTACTTTGGTACACAGTTGCAGTGCTATCTCTTGACACAATCTAAAAACACTTCTCTCACCCCTCGCTTTGTCTGCCCTCCAGGAGTGAGCACGCTGACCATAGTAAGTCGCAAAATATTAACGTGTCAAAATGCCTCCAAAAGTCTGTCCCGTTTTGTCTTCCGGTATCATTTTCATCAACAGACTGTCTAGACTACTTTACTGCCCTAAAAAGCTCGTTCGTTTTAGTCATGCATGCGAATACATTCCAACATATGGTGTGCACAGTTAACGCCCCCGAAACTCATGGATGAACTACAGTTGATGGCTTCTGACCGGCTCAACATACGCGGTTTGCCACCAGTAGGCGACTTCAAGTGCACGTCACGCCGTCTCATCTCACGGGGGACTCGTATGTGTATGCTGAAAACGAGGTGTGGGGATAAACATAGGGGTGAGATGATGTTCGTGATTTGTGATGTTACCTACAAAACCTAAGCTGAAAAAATCATCCTCTCATCTGTTCTTTTCAAAGATACAACTAAAAAACAATAATTCTGAGCAGAATCTTTAGAAAAGATGTGATCTTTTGATAGCATGAGGAGATTTGGGAATTCTCCGTTAAGATTTCGTCTCGTAAGTGCAGCCAGTTAATGCTGAAAAGCCAGGAAGCACAGTACAAATGTTTTGACCTCTTTGGGAATCATCAGCAGCGTGACTTACAAAATTCCAGGGAGTTTTGAACCCACAACTTCCGTGCTAGTAGTTTGAGCACTTAACCGTTCAGAGCATCGGAAAAACCCTCTTGTCACAACTGACCAATCGAGAAATGCCGGTATCGTTGTCTCTTTAGACTTTGACTTAATCAAAGACTACTGACTTTGAGATAGTTGTGCGGGTGAGACAAAACTATTGATCAGAAGATCAGTGGTTTGAACCTAACCCTAGTTTTTCTATCTATCTTGTCCAGGTTCGCACAATGTAAAATTCTCATCCATCGTACTTCTTTCGAGTTGCACAAAAGCTATGAAGCAAAAGAGCACCATAGCCGAATGACTTTTTATTAATTTACTATAAGGAAACATCAGTAGCAGGCACCTAACGGAAGTTGGATGAGTCTCACGGCAGCTGATTTGAAAAGAAAGCCCAGCGTCCGATTTTATACACTCATCTGCACACCAATTTGGTTTTGACGGGAGACTCAGTATAATCCCTTGTTTATGACATTTTTCTTCATGAAGCGGCCCGACGCAGCACATTCAGTTGAAGAAGAAAATCACAAGCGAAAAGTCAGGTAAGATTCAGGTGAGTCTCCCGTTAAAGCCAAATTGGTATGCAAATGAGTGTATAAGTCAAATTGCGTGCAATTTGGGTTCAAGTGGAACATACGTTTGACTCAAACTCGTGGACTGTACCTACCTGCTGAGCCCCAAGTAGGACAAAAACCGGTCTTGGGCTGTCGAAGAGCTCTCAGCAACCTTATGAGTAGTGTGTTAAGTCTATACAAAGCTAACATTTGTTGGAATTCCTATTGAATTCTTTGGAGCAGATGTCTGCTCAAATCGTAGAAGGTTCCTGATAGAAAGAAGAAGTTGTTTAGTTGCTTACTAGATTTTTATGCCTGAAACATCTCACTAACCGAATGTTCTTACCGTCAAAAAAGATGTGTTATGTACATCAACTGCGTGACTACATGAGCAGCGTAATGTATCTCATGAGCAGGCTACACTTCACGCAATAACCTAGGCTATAGTGAATTTTCGCCACCGATTCTTAGTAAATAACTTAGATTAAGATTTCTACTGTAGTGATCTGCTTCCCATTGATGCGTCTTCTTCATTCTGTACAGCATCATACGAGGGAACACCTGTGGAAAACTACTATCCTAGGCCTTGATCTTATCTTAGGGGAAATGGTTCACATTGAACGAACCCCTAGACTTCTGCGGTAGGTTTAAGAACAGCGGATCTTCAGGCAAGCTGTATCATCAACGCCAGTTTCTGAATCTCTAATTAGCCAGGCTGAAGCCTGGCCTGAAAACACAACATAATGGGAAAACACACTCATGATGGCAACTGTGCTCACTAGGAACTCCGGAAATTTCGACGTGACAGGAGTTGATTTGTCTAATGTCTCACCCCAATTTCACCCAGTAAGCAATGCGACAATGCGCCCCGCCCCTTCAAATGCGAGTTTACAAAATCGATGACGAAACTACAAATTTTTACCGGCTTATTTTACCTTGACATTTTTTCGATGACCGCGGACTTTTGGCAAGCAATTGGTTTTTTATGGAGCATGGTCTACGAATAAAGCAGAAAACTATCTGGTATCTCAACAGAGGAGAGTTGTGTCCCAAATAGTTGTTGCAACAGATAAAACCCTTCTCATCCATGAGGGAGTTTGCTGATGGAGACTAGAAGTTCCAGTATAAGAATCACAGTTACCCACATCTCTAAAGCTTTTCATTTGAAATATCAAAACCTAACAAGTTTATCTGCGACATATCCCCGAATGTGTACAGTATGCCTCAGATACAAGAAATTTCAATCCTCAGCACTTTATGATTAAGACAATAAGTTGAAAATTTACCAATATATGTGAAGTTAAATTTCGTACAGTTGAGGGTGAATGTTTAGGTTAAGTGACATTGCAATTACAATCAATTCCTGATTACTCCTGCTTCTAGCAATACCAAGGAACTGAGCCAATTTCTTTTCCTTAGAACTGAACAGCATCGCGACCGGATGCATTTCCTTATTTGTGTGTAAGTACATCAAATGATCCTGAGAATTTAAAGATCAATATCTAAACCTGGTGGAACAAAGAACCGTAGGAATTCACCATTTATTGTCGAAGCGTTGAGGATAAAAGCACAGAAATATAGAAAACATCGTTTAACCCTGGGCCCTAGTGACGACAAGGTGATATAGAAAGAGGAGATATAGATTTTGGGTCGAAATGATTGGTTAAACCGCTCATGGGGTTTACTCGTATGGTGGTGCTTGGGAGGAGCGCATGTATCAAACCGACCGGAAGCACATGGTATTTTGCTTCAACACCACTGAAGCCTTCCATAAGTTACCCACAAGCTTCAGTCGGTGAGACAAATAAGCATGGCAACCAAACAAAGTCGCAGTTTCCAAGGCTTTGTTCAAGAGATAAAAGGAAATTTGAGGACTATTGTTTATGTCACGCGACCAGGAAACTTTTTACGATCGGAACGCCGAAGAACAAATACATCTGATAAACAACCGGAACAGTTAAAATGAATGAAAATGTTGTATATACCCTGCCTCGATGCGACCAATTAGCTACCTTCGTGGATATCACGCCAGCAACACCCATTGCATAATGCCCGGAGGGTGTTTCGTGTTGAGTAGGTTCTGGCCGCCAGTTCGTTTGATCAAAAGCCTCGCAACTGTCCCATAGACCAATCAAGCGTAAAGCGGGATTTGAAACCTGTTATTGAGTTGTCCGCTGTTTTTCTTCTTCACTGCCCAACCTAATAAACCGCTGACAGCCGCTAGCCTTCTCTCCTCCTCACAAAACAAACGATTGCGTCACTTTGAAGGCACCTTCAGAACACACAAGCACTGTGTAACAAGATTTTGTGATAGTCGCTATGAGAGATACTGTGGTTAGCGTGATTACAACTCTGGCAAACCGCTCAACTCTGACAAACAACTGTCAAAGTCCAGCTTGCTTTATCTCCAGGCCGAAATTGTGACGCAACGGACCCCTAGGATTTTTGTGCACTGCACTCGCTTGTTTTCATTTAGAGTCATGCGAGCAAGGAGCAGTGGAGTCCCAGTGTATTTATGAACCGCCATGAAACTTAGTCTTAGGAAAAGGTTTAGCAAAGCTCACGAATTCAGTCAGAAACGATCAGCAACACTGAAAAACAACCATAACTAGTGATTATTGTAGTTTTGTTCCAACTGAAAGAAGCAGGTGTACTGTAGAGGCAATGGTCACCAAAAGTTGTGAATTGATATAAGACGACAAATCGTTCCTCTGTGTCGCATCCCTTACGATACCTGCCTGGTTTATGCGCAGTCCAGAGATAAGGATCGTGATAAGCATCGTGAGGTGCGCGAACTTCGGTGACATCAGACTTTGAGTTTTGAGGTGCAGAAAGAATTTCAGACATCTCTACTAGGAGAATGGACGTCGGCTAGTGCTTCGTCAGGTTTAAAACTCTTAGCATTTACGAAGAGTGGGAGATTCACGTCTCTTCTACAAACACTAAACAGCCTATGGTCTGCTCAGGTGAGAGTAATTCGGATAGAGCTTCTATTACATGCCACCCACGTTTGCCAACCTATCTAGCTATCCATAATTTTGAAGGAGAATGGTTATTCGGCTGCCTGCCAAAAAGGGCCTGTCGTTTTTCTGGGAGGTCTCAAACAGTAACTGATTCTTCTTAGCGTTTCCAGTTATGGCGGATGAAATATGCTGTATCCAAGATGATATCCTTGACCTAAGGGAGAAACCTTTTCTTGTACTAGAGATGGGGGCTTCTTAAAAGAGGTGCTGCCATGGTGACAGACATTAATTCGCTCAAGCTGTAATTTTTTATCAACTCTGGTGTTTATCATGGCACATTCGCTAAGTCGGGGTTGCTGAGTAGGCGCACATCGTCTATTTATCGGACGGTTTATGGTTCGTGAACCGCAGGTCTTTTATCCTAAATGGGTCACGACACCTCACAAAGTCTTAAGTTAAGAAACGGAAGAATAAATACCTCCTCCCATACCTACTGCACGTGATTAGTGAATAATTCACCAAGTGACTTTCAAGTCTCAAGGTGAAAATTAGACAAACTTTTCTTGGTTGCTTTCCGTTCCGTTCACTAAATAGTAGGCAAAAACGTAACTACAAACGGTCAACAGAAATATGAGTAACACTGAAGTGCTTAACCTTATCAAAATTATGGACCACTATCAGACTCGTTGCCCTCTGCTCTGAAGTATGGCTCGTGCAAACTGAAAACTGTTTTGCACGATCTGTTAGTTCCACGAGAGACGTCACCAAGAGGAACGAACATTTGTGCGATTCTCAGTGGTTAGATTCCCTTCCGGGTTAAGGCCCTTGGTCTTGTGTCTGTGCACCACGACGTTGTTGAAACTTTAGAAAACTTGTGGACCCTTGCAGGAATTTTTACCGTTTGCTCTTTGACAAAGCCTGCCACCTCATATCACTATGTGCTGCCCATATTAAATTACTGCGGTCTTCACCATAAGCAATGGCTACTGCTATACTTCTGAGCGATATGATGAGCTAGATAGCTTGCCGATTTCACTTGTGGGTTTCCTTTGTTTGCGTCTTGATTTCGTCTTACATCACGAAGGTATCATGCATCAGGTTAAGTGGTCGTAAAAGTTTATTGACAGTTTTCTAAATCATCTGGATCTGATCTTGACCCAAACTGCCAAGAAGAAGACCAGTACGATTGTCTGCATTGTCTGATGATTGTAGTGGACACAAGAGTGAGTTGTCGTTAAGCTTTCAATTGCTTATATTGCTCTTTTTCATGTTGGTAAAAGCAAGGTTTGAAAAGTAATGACAGTTATGAATTTCAGAATTGCAAGCTTCATCTAGGAGGATATGTTGACAAGAGACATGAGACGCAGCAACTAGTGACTTATTCGTATTTTTATGAATGAAGCACGGACGCTTAGCGACTGATGGCATCTCCATAAGAATGATACTCAAGAACAACCAGAACAACTTGTTGCAAATCGCGCTTCGTATCGATCGACTGATTCTATAACTCACTCTCGCGTGTGTGTAAAGTCTGTCAGAGAGCCGTTGCGCAGTGCATATATATATATATATATATATATATATATATCCATGCAAACCTCTAATAATGCCGCTCTGTCTCGGGCTTTGACGAAAGCTATCTAGATACCACTTGGCTAGTTAGTTGACCACTCAGCCGTAGCTGCTTATTCACTTGGCTATAGTTAGGTAACCATTACAAGGTGTCTTTCACAGCTAGACTGAAAAGATATTCCGTTCATACGTATGTGTTGAAAGTTTCACTACATTCAGTGGACCTGTGGGGATACATTTTTTCTCATACAGTTTACTTTGACGATGGTGTGAGGAGATCTGGTATTTTTCCCGACATATTTCGTCCTGTCAGTAGAGCCAATCTATGCTGAAAAGCCGAGAAACACTGTACAGCTGTTTCATCCTCATCGGGAATAACCAGCATAGCGTATCTCACAAAAACTAGGAGTTTCGAACTTGCGACCTTCCCGTTAAGTGTTCAACTACTGGCCGGGAGGTCGCGGGTTCGAAACTCTCTGCCGGATTATCATGAAATGCGTGCTGATGATGATTCCCAATAAGGAAGAAATAGCTGTGCAGTGCTTGCCGTCTTTTCACCATGGATTAACTTCTCTGAAAGGATAAAATCTCTGCAGTTCACCTATTCGACAGCGTGAATAGCGTGTGCCCTGAAGTGTTCACTTTGGAAAGTGTTTAAAAGAAAATCCTCACCAAATTAACAAAAACCACATCGGTTTCAACGGATATGCCAAAAGCACCACAGGTGAGCATGTTCCTTTAGGTTTTGCTGCACACTGACGAGTTATTCGCAGGTTTTTGAAGTTGCGATGGAGCGATTCTACTCGTGTCTGTGGCAAACATGGCAAGTTGAAATGATGTGAACTCTCTCCTCTTTAGCCACAATTGCAACGATGGATTTGAAACTGACAAGTCGAATAAGGTCTCAACTGGGTGCTCCTGCGGTTGGAAAAGCTTTGGCAACTTAAAAGATCGCCTGCAAAACCCTGTAGAAATGTTATTTTCGATGCCTTGTTTCATTATTTCTCTCACGCCACAAGAAACTGACATTAGCGTAGTTCAAGAAAACTCTCAGATGATGTTTGTCGCCTACGTGAATGTTATTAGCGAAAAGTGTAAAGATATGTTCAGAAGTAGTCCAGTTGGCAATTAACGATTTATCCAACCCGCTGTAACACTATTCCCGTAGGTTTACTTGATCACCGGACAAATAGTACGAGAAATGATCTGCTGAATCCTGGAAATTTTCAAGGTACATTCACTTAAACAGCAGCGTATAAAATTCGTTGCTTCCTGCAGTTCCTCTGTGTAGATTCTGTCCATTTTCTCTGATGAACACTTTTGGACACAGAAGTGAACGGGTGAACCTGCACTAACTTGATCAGTGCGGTGTCTAGAACAGGCCCGACAGTTCGGATGGAACTGAGAGCACAAAAGAACTGGCAATCATTTATCAGCTTGCGGCCTGTCAAATAGCAATCCCCTCCCCCCAAACAATATCAGACCAAGGGTAGATTGGTTGCTTCTACTCCCGCCCGTCATCAGCTAATAACCGGCCAGTATATAAAGACCAATAAACAACTAACCAGGGGGTTGGGGTTTTTTGACGTCCATCATCAAACGAGACAAGGGGTTTGGAAGACATGTTACAGGTAGACAACTGAGACGTGCAAAGGCCTGGGCATGTTGACAACACGCACGTTTTAACCGGCTTTGCTTGAGGAATGAACAATGTTCATCTTGGAGAGTGATGTTGCAAACAATATCATTTCTGGACAGAAAATGATTTCATCTTGATCCAATTCGGAATCTAACTGATAAACAGCTCCTCATACTCATGTTCCCTCTATGGTCAGGATGCTCAGATTTTAAGTGGACTGAAACATAAAAACCGTTTCTTATCAGTAAAAGTGTCCCCAAACTGGACGAATGTGCTGTAGATGTTTTTGCGTTGATCTGGTATCCAATATCTAGTGAATTTGTCTCCTATCCGTCTCATCGACTTTGGAACTCTATCCAAAATAAATAATTAGCCGTTTAGCACTGTTTGTCCTTGCACTTTTCTGTCGGTTTATAGGACTTTATGCACAATCCAGAGATTACTACATATACGCCCCAGCAAAAACCACGCTATAAAAAGCAGCGTCGGGAAGTTTTTTTGCACTTTTTAAACCTAACTCAGGAGTTATTCTGAAGGAAAAAATGCGCAGATGTTCCACCATGGTTGTTTTTTTACAAATACTGGTGCAGGCCCTCTAGGTGGACGATGCTCACTATTAGGATAGATACACTTCGCATCAACGAGCAGTGGTGATGCGCTCTTTGGGTACACACTCAGAACCGCCACACGGGGAATTTTCTGCCGCAAGCATAGCTTTGGTCACCTACCAGCTACAACCAACGTTTTCATAGACACTTCCTCCTGTAAGTGAAGCCAACCTATGATGATAAGCCGAGAAGCAACATACAGCCGTTTCATCCTTATTGGGAACCATCAGAAGCACGCATCTCGAGAACTCCAGGGAATTTTGAACACTCGACATCCCGGCTAGTAAGTGAACGGTTAAACTTTCGGCCATGGGCGGCCAAACCTAACTACTTACAACCAACTCCTTCCAAAGATGCAGTGTGAAGGGCGTCAAAGTGATTTTTAAAATAAGGTCGCTACTAAGTTTGCTAAACTTAGTGGATGAGCAGTTTGCTTTTTACGTTTCCCGGGGAAATCAGTCCGAGATTTGTTCGGTATGAGTACACGTGGCGATAATCAAGAATACCGGTGAAAGGAGGAACGCTGCGAAGCTGTTTCAGACTAAGCGGTTACAAGCCATTAGAATCGAAAGTAAACATCTCATCTGCACAGAGTTTCTGAAAAGTGGACATCCTCAAGCGTCCTGTTGAACTTTACTGGACTTTCTTTGAATAATAAACAATGATGAACGAACACTGCAAAGCGGTTCCATAGTTTCCGTAGTAACCTTCACCTTCCGTCAGATGCGAGGACGGAGCTTGGACATTAGACCAGGCACTACTCAACTGTTTCATCAGTAGGATGCAACGCTACACTGGCAGTCACTGGCGTGCGATCAACTAGGCTGTGTGACTGTTCACCAGGATAGACAGGTGTGTAGCTGGTGCCAGTAACCCCAGTGATAGGGGGGAATAATCGGTGGTCGAATACTGAAGCAATGGATGTGAACTGTTGTGTGGTTGTATGGGTTTAAGGCCTACGTCTGTGACCCACAGAACAACCAGCAAGTGGAGAAAATGGAAAATAAGATGGAGGGACCAAAAAATTAGTAATGGACTGTCTTCGTTCACCCGCCATGCCGTATGCAGCAGGTAAGTTGATACCGGTTGAATATGCCAGGTAACGACTAATTTGACACGGAATTATTTGTATCTATGACGTTTATTGCTATAAACTTCATGGGCTGCCACTAAGGTACTCATATCTGGTCAAGAGTACGATTAGGACTCACAACCAAATTCTATTACTCGGAAGACTCACTGTAATGCAGTGGTGTTAGGTAAAATACTGCTACAGTAACTCATTCTTCAAGGAGGAAGTCATCATGCGGCCGAAGTCCACCGTCTGGTTAGCCAGAAGACTGTTTGAATCATAAATCTAACCACTGACCTGGAATTTAAAACCCTGTGAATCGTGTCAAAGCCAATCCAGTGATGATCACTGTGTCAGGGAGTTGGGCAAACCGTCACACCATTGTATGGGCCAGCGTCTATCTTCGATGAAAACATTAGAAGCCAAACGAGATTTTTAAAAACGTCTCCTTTCATCAGCTGTATCTGCTATCGTAACGGTTGAACCGGAGGAAAAATGATAACAAAGTAATAGTTCAGTTGTTACACTCTTTCGGTGCCTAGCTGCCATGGCACTCAGAAGAAGCTGAGATACTGCCAGGTTTCCCAAGCCTGAACAGGAGCAGTCGAGATACTGAGCCTGGGTTCGAACTACGAACCTTCCAGTCTGTAGGGTCGCACCCTGAGCTATCTCGAGCTAGATCGAGGATTAAAAAAGAACGCACAAGCGTAACCTCACAGATTTGTTCTGGAGACTTGGTTACGAAGACAAGCCATCACTATTCTGTACCAGACCACGTGGATTAGTTCGAAACGGGACTGGTGTGAATTCGCTGGTTCTATTAAATTTTTCGTCAAACTACGACTCTAGGACGGTTTTTCAGTAAGTTCTAATCAGTTGATTAATATTCATGGGGCGGAACAAGTACAATGAGGTTAGATGAGAAGTGTTCACGAAATCCATAGAGAGTCTGGCCCCATGAATCCACGCCTATTAGCTTTCTTTCGATCACCAAGTTATCCTTGGTCAGTTGAGGAGGAGTACAAAAAGTGTCTCCGGATGCAGGATTCATTGTCAAGGGCTTTAGTTTATATCCTGTCTGACAAGTTATTCTAGAATCCTCCAGTTGAGCGTGCAATCATTAAGAGAATTGATAAAGACAGGTTGTTCAAGAATAACTACATGGGGTGTGACTAATTAGTTATGCTACGAAAATAACGACTACTTATCGTCGAGTACCCGGAAGCAAACAAGATTAGTAGAGAAACCATTCTCTTATGTCGTTAGAAAAGTACAAAAAATATTTTCTCTCAAGATACAGCCATGTGAGTATGCAAAGAAGTTTGACAAATCTACAGCTTCAAAACTGCGTATCGAAGGCAAGCAAGTGTATCAAAAGTCGATAATCTGTGAACCTATTGTCCTCCAGGCATCAGATAGCCCGGAATCGGTAGACTAATGGATGTCTTAACCAAATCGGAGTTTGAGGGAAACGGTGAAAGGGAATCGGAACAGTAGCTCGAGATGCTGTTAGACCTTGAACAGCACACAAGGTCAGTCATGTGAGCAGGAGTGTAGAGGAAGTGCGTGGAAGGAGCGGTGAACTGTTGAGTAAATTCATAGGGAAATAGACGAGAGTCCATTGGTTGGTATGGTACTTCTCCGTAGGAATTTGGTTCAAATGAGGGTTGTATCACAGGGCTCAAAAGTGGGAAGTGATTGTTAGTTGAACTGAGCTGTTCTACGTTGTTATACATAGTGGCATTTGGTACAATAGCATTTTCGTACTGCTCCGTATGGTATGTAGAACGCGGACTGGGGGAGCATCCGTTGATAGTGGGACCATTTTCTTGAAGAGGGGATTGCGGTAATTGAGATGTTGGACGTGTTTCTCTTTCACCTGATGCATACTCTACCTTGGTAACTGTATGTTGTTGAGAAACTGATTCATTCGTTAAGGTGGATCTTCGCTGAAATTGAATGAGTGCCCTGGGACTGATTTGTAACTTGGTCGCAATCAGATTCGAAGTGTTCTGTGACAATCCTTCTGTCAGTGTAAAGGCCAATTCCAAAGGAGATGGGGGTTCACTCCGCTGCAACAACTCCGAGAGGGCACGAATATAGTTTTTGGCTAAACGCAATGTTTCAATTTTACTCAATCTTTGAGTTGCCGAAAAGGTTGGCACGTGACGTCGAAGGAGTTCTAGTGCATGGTTCAACCCATGCATGCGACTGCGTTCTCGGGCGTTAGCTCGCACACGTCGCGTTTTCAGGCGGACCTCCCGCTCTTTAGTTAGTGGTTTCTTTTTTGGCCCACGCTTCTTTGGTTGCTTCGCCTCGCTTAGGTCTGTTCCGGGATCAGTGACTTTCTTCTTGCGTTTTTTGGTCCCTTTGGTATCCGTAGATGTCTCTCCAGACATCAGTGACGTCGATATGTCCACTGAAAATGGAGAAAAGTGGTATCAGTATCTTTGCTCATTTTTTATTTATAGGCTGTTCGAACTACTATGGAAGTTCGTAATGCACTACTCATAAGGTTGGTGAAAATCCTTCGACAGCCCACGACCGGTTTCGCCCTTCTTGGAAACATCACAAACGAGAGATTCAGCTGGGTTTCAGGTGAGTCTCTCGCAAAACCAAATTTGTTTGCAAATGAGTGTATTTCGTTACTATGGAAGTTATTTAAACATAAAGTCATTTGTTCGAAATGAACTACTCACAAGGTTGCTGAAAAACTATGGGCATCCCATGATCTGGTTCGCCCTTCTTCGGACTCATCAGGTAAGCGCAATCCCCAAGTTTCCAATAACCTTATGTTCTATCTGAATTGTACGAATTATGCGACATTCCCGAAGTATACTCACTTGCCTACCAATACCAGCTAAATCTCACCTTTATGATGGCAGTATGTCTAAATACTGGTGGCTCGGGTGAGTTAATTGGTTGTTGATCAGGTGGCAGTTGATCTATTCACAGAGCATGGCAATTGACCGTCCGCGCACTGATGATGCCTCCTCACAGGGCGACGGAATGTTTGGAAGTCAACTGTCAACCTCGGCGAACAGGTCAACTGTCACCGGATCAACAGTCAATCTCGTTAATGATGTTCTTCTTCAACTAAGTATGCTGCATAAAGGCCACCTTAAGTTTCAGTGGGGACCATATTCGAGATATCGCGGTAGATTTTTCAGATGGAATACACTACTTGAAAGGTTCCTGAAAGCTCTCTGACAACCTACGATCGGTTTTGACCTCCTTGGGACTCATCAGGTGAGCGCAGTATCTGAGTTCCCGTCAAAATTATATCATGCTATTAACCAAAAATGTGCGCCAAGCTTGCTGCTGTATCATTAAAAGATGCTTCTGGTGTCTGTGCGGGAATGCTGCACAGGTGATTCATCCCGCAATTTACTTGACCCTCCCCTCCAAGTAATGTCCATTTAGTATACGCATCTATCGAGCATCTTGCAGCACTCTTTGCCAGTAAATCAATTCGTAAATCACCATTCGTATGCATTCGAAGTTCCACATCTCCACGAGGATTGAGCATATATCTGTGATAAGTTCACCGACAGCTTTCATTGTGTCGCACGTCCACCCAAAAGTACACGGCAGCGGAGTTGGCTGGGATTCCTATGTATCTAAAGGGCTGCTTGATTATCACGCCTAACCACGCCTCCTACCGGATGAGTCTGGCGTCTCCCAAAGATATTATCTTAAGTGAAACAGTGCAATCAACAGGTAGGAATGTATACCATCGCGTAACTCCGGCTACAACATCACACCAAAGGATACAACGAACTCCCGAGGTAAAAGCAACTCTCCGGTATTGCCAGCTTACTGGAAATGCATGAGATCCACGCAAATGCTAGTAATCTGGGTCGTCATGTTTTTTACATGAAACGTAAAAGCATCACTGCAAGCAAATCAGGTTAGGTAGAAGACAGTCTAATCGTCACTGTGTTAACGGTCCGGTTTCATTACATTATCACTAGGCGGAACATACTACTCATAAGGTTGCTGAAAGCACTGACAATCCACCACTGGTTACGTAATTCTTTGGAATAGCCAGGTATGCACAGTCCCCTATTTCCTATAGACCTTATGTTTTACTTGAACCCTAATCGGAAGCAAATGCCTTCTTTTTTATGCACCACAAACAAGAGATTCACTTGTATTCAGCTGAGTCTCCCGTCAATGCTAAATTGGTGTGCAAATGAGGGTATTTAGCACATTACTACCACTAATGGTGCCCTCTTCACGTGACTATTAATTTGACGTGAATACTATATCATGTAGAAATTTATCAGTACTGTCAACCTGTAAGATGATATGTAGGAAAAATAAGCACGAATGGTCACCTCTCAGTTGAGCTATTGTTTCAGAAACGTGGCAAGATTGGTTTACTACTAATAACTGCATCAGACTTTCATCAGTTAGGCTTTCTTGTGGGTTATGTTGTGGATTGATCCCTTAAAACGCACCTGTAACCCTAGCTTCGTAAATGAAGAAGCAGAACTAACTTTCTACTCAACAGTGGACCAAGTAATGGCATTCAAAACGAAATTGACTACAATGCGGTTTGTCCGGAATTCGGCCTTTTTTGTCCTGTGATCCCGGGAACACCCATCTTTCTGGTTTACTGTAACAGCCTTGGTGAGTTTGGTGCAATTTTGTCCGGTAGACCCAAATCTACGGAATTAGAAATTTTTTCAAAATTTCTATAGGTTTGGATCACTCGGTCCTCATCCATGATGCAGCTAATGTATCTATTTGTGCATAAAAATCCCCAGCTCAGGTCAGTTGGAAGCTTTCGTGGAAGAGCATAACACAGGTGCAGTTTGAATAGGTGGCAGACGAAGAAGAAAACTAATCATGCGCGAGAAGAGATCCGTCGTACGCTGAATGAAACAATGATCCATAAACTACTGCGCCTGAGTGTTTAACGGCCGTAGCGCACGCATGCTTGCACACAGACTCAACGGAGCCGGCGGCTGACTTAACACCCCTCTGTTCCAGCGTGATTGGAGCTGCCGGACCGTGCAGACTCATTCATCCATGTTGCAGACAGTCCGGGAATATTAAGGTGACATTCGGCCATCTGTCAGCCCAGGACGCCACCACCCTCCCTCGTCACATCTCACCTAAAATCAAATTGATCACCGTCACCCCTGCAAGAGATTCTATTGCCCTTCTACGTAGCTCAAACCAAAATAGGTGTGCTAGATGTCTTGTGATAGGGACCCATTGCTCAGTCAACTTGAGTGCGCATCTTCTCCCCCCACGAAAAAAATGTGTGCACACCGGTAGGGGCACATTGACTGGTAGCGCTGAAATTGCTTTCAATACCTTGTGCTCATAAAGCTTAATTCTAATCTCGACTAGTAGACAACTGGAATACGTACAAAGGCAGTTCTGGGTGATGTGGACAGGTTCAACCGGAATATAGTCATTCCTTTCGAGCGCAACATTATGTTTCTTATGCCTGCTCAGAAATTGAGACAATTCTGTCATTACTGAATGTTGAACTACACTATACTATAAGCTGGGCGTTGATTATTATTCCATTGTGAGCTCAAGTGATTCAGAGGTAAGGACTCGAACTTCTGACCCATGGTTGAAATTCACTCCTAAACTTCTATTTCGTAAACGTTGACAATCTAACGGTATCTCATCTGCTCTGTAGTCACCCATCAAAATAACATCTCAACTATACGACTTGATAACTTTGTTGATCCTCTGGATACAACGGGGGAAATCGGTTTGGCGAGTACGGGTGGGTTGTGCGGGAAGATTTGACAGTCATTAGTTCAGTGACTTAAAACTCCCAGACTTTGGTGGCATTTTTTACCTCGTTTCCTGGGCAATATAAAAACTGATGAATGCACTCAGTCTACAAGTGCATTCGCTCGGATAGAAACAATACTGTTCATGTCCCAGTACTATATATCGGATAAGAAACTGGTGTGCAGATGACTCAAATCTTCGTTTATTACCGTGCCAAGTTGCATGAGATGTCTGTCTGAATCCACATCACATATCGACTAGGATCCTGCCATCTTGAGCTAAATGTCACGAAGTTCACCATGACACATCCTGTGCCCCAACGACTTGACAAACGGGTGTTTGCATTCTTTCCTTTTGTCTGATTACGGTTATTTGCCAACCAATCCAGTTGTGTACACACTGATAAGGTACATACATGAACCGACAAAAAACAGCCCCGAAACAATAAGCACTTTGGGTTCGGGCCTCACGGGACTGCGACAAACACTGAATCACAGCTGATGGATGTCCCGTACAACCTGGCAACCCCACTAATATGATGGTCATTTGTTTGGTTCACCACGTTAATTGAACCCGCTTGGTTGGTAGATTACCCCTAACCAGCGGGTTGGTCAGCCATGCGGGCAGGAGTCAAACAGGATACTACGTGGATAGTGCCGAGGTGTCACGTTCTGAGAACGGATGAAAGTAAGGACAATCGGCTTTGGATCCGGCCATTTGTGTTAATATTTTGGGTAAGGAAACCGGGACCCATCTCTTGCACGTGAGGTCAACTTCTAGGCATGATTTTTGTGAACTACAGCGCGCGTCACTTCTGACAAATTTAGTCACAAGCTGTTGATTCTGGCAAGTTTAAATGTGAGTCCGAGCTCACAGGTTGGAAAATCAGTGTTCTCACTCCTTATCGAGCTCTAAGCATTAAATAGCTAGACGACTGTCCTGGATTGATTGTGGAGTTCCGAAGATAGACACCATTTTTGAGCCCTCAAACTTTGGAATAGTGCTTACTCAAAGATAGGGATTAAAGCGAAGCTGGAATCCAAAATGTGGCGTAAACTTTCTATTCTAACTATCAAAGTGTAACGCGGTTGTGATCACGAAATGGGTGTACCGCCCAGATAGATGAACCGCCGATCGATCCTTCCTGCTTCCGAGAAGGAAGATTTGAAGCAATATTCGACTGCTTCCTGATTTACACTCTACTTTGAATCATGAGCCCCACATGACGATGGCTGAACTATGCTTCCGAGATTCTCCCATTGTTCAGTCCTGTCTTACTAAAGCGTACGACCTTGATCTTCTCAGTAGCGATCAAACGGTTCTGTTGAGGACCCATAAATTACATCGCACCACCGCCATGAAGCAGGTTACCTGCACTCAACTACAAACTATCTACCAATTGTCGTTTGTTTGTTTCCAGTGGATCATTCAAACGCTGCTTGTTTTGCGTACCTAGCTAGTAGCATCTGGCCAAGGTCAACAAAGTAATTGTAGATGGCTCCTACGGCAATTTACTCGTTTCTTGTCAACCTGTTGGTTTACAGGATCGTGCTACTTGCACGAAGGACTCACTCTATATCAGATTAAACGGCAACTCTTCACTTTAAAGCCTGACAAAAAATAGGGTTTTAAAAATTAGGACTCTCTAGAACTGCCTCTTTCTTCTAGGCTCTTCTTGGATTGATATTTTTGTGAGCAGCGTGTACTGTGCAGTTTTTTTTTCACTTGGAGACCACAGGAGCCACCCTTCCTGGTGGGATCACAGCGGTTCAGTTAAATAGATCCTTTGCAGCGGATATGACTTCCACACAAGGACAGTCATACTCGCGGTCTTTTCAGTCGGAATTACAGGCAAAAACTCATAATCTTTCAGCAATGAACACTTCATAGAAATGGGTTCACTCAGTGGTCATTTTACTTTTGACGTCTGATGTTATGCCCCTTTATTTTCTATAATGGTTAACTTTTCGGATTTTCTTATGGAAACTCTGTCAAGCAGACCAGTGTACGACATCGATCCATCTGATGCCTTTGCCATACTATTGATCCACTTGTTAAATAGATTATTCCTACTGTTTTTGGTTGAGTGATTTCTACTCACAAGGCAGTACTCATTCATATCAGTTCTAATACATAGGCAGTAAAGGCCGATAAAACACAAGTTATCTTCGCCATCCTCGTCACATATGCCGGGGTACATCACCCAATTTGCACTCAGCCCGCTTCGAATCGAGGGGAAGAACGTTTAGGAACAAAGTCAACTCCTAGGGAAACTTCGGGCTTCAGGTTAGCTTACTCAAAACCCAACGCAGCACCTGTGGTGATGAAATTATACTGGTTCAACCAGAGAATTCTGGTTCCATACAAGCCTAAGTCCCACGCATATAATAACGGTTATGTTTGTGTAAAATTGATCCTTATGTGGAGACTCTGCATGAGGTGTAAGGCGCCTCAGGTAGAGGCTGATCCAAAACAATCAACACGTGAGACCTATGAACAAACTTTGCCGAGCTTTCGAGTCAGCCATAGTGTGGATACTGGCAAACGAGATTTTGGTGATCACCGAAGAGAAACCACAACACAGGGATAAAGTATTTGGTCTCTCATTGGATGGATTTTCGCTGTATGATCTTGAACTAAGTACCTGTAGACTATGGACACTGTCTGGAACCCTTCGAAGCAGCAGTCTTCTTCTTGGATGGAGGACTGTGCTTGTTTATTAATGAATTGCATCGTATTCATTTCTTCAATGGCGTGTAGGTACGGACTCAGTCTATCCAATTATGCAATTTATCCTTGTCTGGAGGGACCCAGTGGATCACCACAGTGGTAGTTGTTGACCCTTAGGTGCAGACGCTCCAGTTCTGAGTTAGCTGACTAGCTTCGAAAGCTTATCTAATCACATAATGAAGCATTTCATAAGCAGCTGAATCCTAGGAACATATTTTATGGGACAGGCAGTATGTCGACGTATTTCAACAGTCTATGCACTGGAGCATAGTTCACAGTGTTGTACAGAATACCCCGAGAACGTTCGCCAGTGGTTTGTTCCATGGTATGAGGACGATGCTTGAAAGTTTTTTCCGAGAGCTGTTGCACGTTGGATTGGCTTTGTTGAGACGCTATTCCTCCATTGACTTTCACCTATATATTTTTTTCACTCAGTCGTGGTGGAGTCGTGCATCCCCGTTTAGTAATAATGGGCACCGGATATTCAGTCATCTGTCCCCAACAAGGCCGTTTTTCGTTGCACTTAACCCATTGATGATTGTTGGGTACTACACCAAAGCCTCCACAATAGTCAGCGAGTTTACACGCACAAGGCGTACGCACATGCAGGAGGGAGCACTAATTGTGAACAGGTTATGACAGGTTGCGTGATCGTCACGAAAGCTTCTTGGGGGGCGTGTGAGTTTAACTCAGTTGGTTGCATGTGGTAAATTGCGCGTTTGCTCACCGCAGGGGTCGAGCGGGTCGTTCATTAGGCTACATTGAAAATGAAATCCTCCTCAGGGCGATTTACCTCTCCACGCGAGTGGATTTATTGGCCGCGTGTGAAACATGGGCAAAAATCAATAGTTTGATCACAAAATATAATGAGAGCATTAGTGAAAAACAGGTGTTACAAATTTGTTAAACTCGAAGTCGGGGTAAATAGTACGCTGCTGTTTTTGAGGATCTTTACTAAAAGACTCAATAGGACATCCCCACCAGATAATACGTAAATCAAACAGAACTAGGTTTTCGACTGAGATTTCATCGTGTCAGTGAAGCTGTTTCATCCTCATTGGGAACCATCAGCAGTGCGCATCTCACGAAAGTTCAGGGGGTTTCGAACCCTCGGCTTCCGGCTAGTAGTTAGGACATTTAGCCGTCTGGACACGAGCGGATGATCAGCATTGTGATTAGCTCTCACTTAGACAGGATATAGCTCCACCCATCATTCAGTCACAGAAACCACACCACGTGGTCACTTATTGACTGGCTCCTCGAGTGACGATCTGAGATGGAATTTTCACCCACCTTATGAAATTATTCTTCCTCTGAGCCACATATAGTGTGAGGACATTCAATAATTTTCGGTTGAGACTGAGTGGCGCTATATCTTGTCTAAGCGAGAGCTAACCACACTGCTAACCAGCCGCTCGTGGCTTAACGGTTGAGTGCCTAACCACTGACTGGAAGGTCGTAGGTTCGAAACTCTCTGAGTTTCGTGAGATGCGCACTACTGATGATCGACAACAAGGGCGGAACAGGTGTACAGTGCTTTTCGGCTTTTCAGGTTAGATTGGCCTCACTGGCTGAACGCAATATTACTGAAAATTACCAGAACTTCTCACACCACAATAAGGACTACGTTTACCCGGTGAATAAAATTCCACATAACTTTGTTTCTGACCTAATTGACTAACCAAGGGACAGTGAGTCAGGACCACATTTCGGTTTACCAACCAGGTCTTCCATGGCTCAGTGGGAAATCCGTAATCTATTGATCCATACAACCAGCTGACTCAGCCATCTTCAAACTCGTCATACCCAACTCTGATGAAAAAGCAGGAATTTCCCCCAGAGTGTGATGGTTCGGTGAAAGATAAATGAACTTTTATTTGGCCTCCCATGTAATCTGAGAAAAAGCAGCTTTGAGAGACTGTACTTCATTGCACGCATTCTGCGCTGTAATGATCACCCAATACGGAGGCAGTGCCTGCTTGGTTTGCTCGACCATTCCTTCAGGATACCGAGGCACAGAGCCTGGTGTTTTGTCCAACGATTATTTCTTCAGTCTCACGTTTCCACTGGCCCGATACAAAAGTGCCACTGAGTTGTTGGTGAGAAAATTTACCTTCACTGGCGTCCACTACTAAGTTTCGGGAAACAAGCAGGCAAGATAAAACAAATAAACATCATGTTCCGCATTGGAAGGACACGGAGCGTTTGACTACACACACTATTTGCTATTAACTGAAAACATGACCGTCTCAAAACAATGGAGTGTCCAGCCTTTATGAGGTACAAAAGATTGTGAAGATTATTTGTGTTCAGCTCAGCTTCGTCAACCCCCTCCTGTTCATCAGTCCATCAACTTACATCGTTTAAATCCCGGGGGTGGGTCACCGACACGCTCAACATAACTGTGTTGATTTCCTGAGAGAAGACGAGGGTCTAGACAGATCTACCCAAATTTCCGTTCTGTGGTCTCAACATGAGTTCATGCAGCAAGCCCTCCAGTCCTCACCCTACCTTCAGTTCACTCACAAAAGGAGGCCTAAATGAAACTCTCCGATGACCCCTTTAGGTGACATGCAATTTCGTTTATGGGTGGGTCCACGACATGCAGAACGACACACACGCGCTCACACACCGTCTGAGCGTCAGTCACAATGAGTATTGCGTGCTTGACACGAGTTAGGTTGGCGCGAGCAGATGAGAGAGACACGGAGAATTAATAGGCACTCACCCTGCGTACATACCGGTCATGCTGACAACAAGCAAGTCGGGTGCGGATCATCAGGAGATAACCATCGACGGTCAACTTTCCGCTATCCCAACGGAATAAGGATTTGAGTAGTTTGTATGAAAAAAGATCCGGCTAAGGTTGATTTAAATCCGGCCGTCAGCTAGCTGCATCTATAACGAACGAAGCATACTTCTGTCCACTGGTTCCGACGTACTAACTGGAAAAGTCTAGACAGATCTGATTGAGGTCCCGTGTAAGTCTAATTAGTAGGCTACACTAGCAATGATCAGTTCTCAGTCCTCCACCAATACTTAGGAGAATCTTATTTCTTGGAATGCACACCAACTTGGTTCAAAGGGAGACCAGAGTGAATCCCAGCTGAAACTCTCGTTTATGACACTCTTCAACTGAATGTGCTGCTGAACGGACTGCGTCCACCTGATGACCCAAATAATGGTGAAACCGGTCGTTGACTGTTGAGGAGTTTTCAGCAACTCTATGAATAGTTTCTTTCAAGAAAGTATGCTGCGATATCGTGTGCAGCACACCACTAACGAGAGGTTCAGTTGGGATTCAGTTGGGTCTCCCGATAGAACCAAGCTGCCGTGCAACTGAGTGTGATTCGAGAATTTCGTATAATTTGGTTTTAAGTAGTGGGCCGAAAAAGCGAATCTTGCATCCAAATAGAAAAGCAGCTGAAGTGGATGAGTAGTTGTTATAGGTGTGATTGTAAAATGCGTTCCCTATGGTCCGCCCGTGGTTTTGTTGGAAATATTCATAGGTTGCCTGAAGACCGGTATGCTGTTAGCTCCGATCTACGCTATCTGATTGCATGTTTGGCGTTCATTCAACTCGCTGACCTCGTTTCTGTCTTCACTGCGAGCAGTTCTTCATGGGACCAGTTGTGGTTGTACTAAGACTAGTAACATTATATGTCTTTGTCAACCTATGGAGAGGAAGCAACACAAATTAAGCGCTTGTTCAATTCATATAAAACCACCGGCTGAATGTTGGTACCGTGAAGATACAAGCTGAGTACTGTTCACATTTTGGTAGTTGTTCACACACCTATAAGTGTTTTCATGCAAAAGGTTAAAACTAATTGGCGACGCGATTCGGTAACAGTTCAACAGAAAATTCACACCCAAATGGGTGAAAGACAGATGAACTGACAATCTGGATCATTAATTGGCCACGTTTGTTGACTTTCGATAAACATTCTCTCCTGTGAACGGCGTTCACTTACATACTCGGATTAAGCCCCCTCCGATCAACTTTCACTGCTCCGTGTAACCGAAGCTGAAACTTTTCTTCTGGCATGAGCAGCCCCCTCCCACACTCCGGCCGTCAACGACTCTGACCTTGCCCAAGGCATTTTGATGAAATCCAATCTTTAGGAAAATGACGCTGAACAAAGTCAGCGCGAAAGAAAACACAATTTTGGAAGGCTGGATTGAGAAGGATACTGCGGTCGGGTATTAATCGAATGCTTTACCATGTGGGTGATTCGAGCGGTCTTGAATTTGCAGTTCCCCATGAGAACCAGATGAATTTTTGAAACTTAAGCCAAACGAGATCGATAACAAGGGGTTCGTTTCCATCTGACGACCTTGATGGGCAGTAATATTGATTCGGAGTAGGAGTTGGAGTAGAGATAAGTCAGAAACAAAAACGGATGGTACAATAGCTCAGTTGTAATGTGCGCGAAACATGAGAATTGGTGAGATGCGGCTAGTTTGTTGAACAACATAGTAAGGTGAACATACAAACGTGGAGGATGAAAGCTTGTGGAGGAAAGGTGTTTGCCATATAGTTTTTGCTGAGTACACTTCGCCGGTAGAATACCACTAATGTGTGTAAGTCCTAAATTCCACTTCATCGGACAAGTCGTGTGATGAAAAGCCGAGGCAGACAGTATTTGGTTGTCTCATTCAGTTTGGGAATCATCACTAGTATGGTTTCCTACAAATAACCTTGTGGATATGAATTGAACGGTCTAATTTTAGGCTGTGGATAACTGATTAAGGATACCGAAACTAAACGCGGGGACTTTGTAGACCTTAACTAACAGCTACGGAATCCACACGCAACTTAAAAAACATGTGGGGCGGGATAAAACTGTTTATATGCGTTTTAGGACTGTTGGGACCAACTCAGTGCCGAGAACATGTTGTGATAATCACTTCGAGTTGAATTATTAAAATATAGTGAGTTGAAGCTCGCACCATGTAGTATTCAACAGAATGCGAATAAACTTGATATCACAGGAGCATGGGGGCGAGATGGCTCAATGGTTAGAGCGCGAATTTACTGACCGGAAGGTCCGTGGTTCGAACCCGACCTCTGCCTCTCGACTTCCCTGTCTAGGCTTGGGCAACCTGGCAGTATCCCTTCCTTCGGGTGGCATAGCAGCTAGGCACCGAAAGGGTGTTTTACAGCTGAAAGATCCTCTTATTTTTTCGTTATTTCCAGGAGCATATGTTCGGTGGACTGTAGCAGGTCCGTCGATCGTTACTATATATGAAGTACATGATCAGGAAATCCTAATCCACAACTTGTCTCACACAGACTGGAGCGCATTGGTTGATCATCATCCATACTCGCTCACAACCAATGCAAAGCCCGGAAAAAAAAGATTCTCCGAGAATGACCACATCCTGCATTTCAATAAATTAACCCTCAACTCTAGGTCCACAGCCTGGAGCTTATTAGATTCACAAAAATTTCTAACGGTTAGGAATAGCAGTTTGATCACTTGAAGTGTAGTAACTGACGAAAAAAGACAATCTGAAGGCATCGAGTTTCCCTCGCTCCCAACTCCTGGGTGTGTCAGTTGCTCTGAAAGACAGAATTAGTAGTCACCCCTTTGTGCAATTTAGTGACATCCGATACCCCCCAGGAGGGAACGAATTTCGGATCGCAGGAAGAAATGGTCCACTCTCCCCTACTCGTATGAATCGCTTGTTCACTGTATACATAGGTAGCTGCAACCAATGGCTATATAATTTCCTCGGCAAAATCTTGAGAGGGTAGTGAAGTCTCAGGGCAAGACAAGCACCCCACTTAGAAGCCTGTTTGGCGCTTAGGAATTTTAATACCGAAAAATCGACCCTTTCCGGTCTCTATTCAATGAGTAGCGTATTGATAATCTTGCACACACCTGCTTACATTTCTGGGTTGGTTGCAAAGCATAAACCATTGTTTATCATCTGTGCGCTTTTCACCGTGGTGAGTCCGGCTGGATAGTATTCCTCTTGTTCCATAGAACACTGGGAAAACTGGTGGACGCACTTTATCCCATTAGCGGACAAGAGTCTAATCAGTACTTCAGAAAGTAATCTAATTTGCAAGCCAGCTTGGTTTTGATAGGAAACTCAAATGAACCCAGCTGAATCTTTCGTTTACGATGGGTTCAGTTAGTATATAAGATTGACGGTAGCCCTACCTAATGAGCCTCAAGATGTGCGGAACCGGTCTTGGGTTGTCAAAGAGTTTGCACCAACCTTATGAGTGGTACTACCTCTACCTCCAATCGGCACTTTTTAGGTCAGTTCTGAATGATTGATATCAGTTGGTCCCCCTGACAAAGACGATCTTCAGACTCACCGAAAAAGTGAAGTGGGACGGAACAAGGCATGTCTCAAAATTTCTCGGTACTCTGCGAAAATGGTATCTGATTTCAGTAGCACTGAGACTGGACAGTCCAAATGAGAGTTCTTCACACGGTTACCTTCTGTTGAAAGTACCCAAGATAGTGGTAAGGTACCTGAGCAGGTACGGAACATAATTCTATCGTTGACGGCTGATGAATTGCTTACCAGAGACAAGTAACATACCTTGATGTAAATGAGATTTAATGGGATGGCTAACAAGTGACAAATCCCTGCAAACAGGCAACTCGAAGAAGCAATACCTCCCAACGTGTAATTAAGTAAGTGGTCCCTACCAGTACCACCTGCGGGGAAGCTACCGTACTCTATGTCACTCGAAAAACAGCGGATCATGAGACATAGACTGAGTGATTAAAAGATGGCATGTAGGTGAAAATTAATTATATTGCTAACCAAATGCTGGCGAACAAAAGGTATAATGTCCAGCCGCTAAACAGCCGTTATTGATCCATAGAGTGCCCATAACGGATGCTTTTCAGTAAAACAACACTCGTACACTGCTCCTCAGCCAATTGGCATAAGCTGGGCTTAATTGTACAGTTAACTCTCAGCTGACATTCTAAGATCTCCCAACTGCAAACGAATGACTGTTTATGAGTCTACTAAGCCAAGCTGAGATGCCTTATCGGGACAAGCCCTGCGTACGATGCATCACTGCACCACCTTGAAATTACCGTTCTGCATCTCCGCTATGTGAGACGACCAGATCAGTCAGAGAATATTCTGAACCTTTCGTAGATCTGGCACCCAAGCCAACTGGTTAAGAATAGTGGTTTCCGTTTACTTACGATTGACTGTATCAGGTTGTATTTGTCAGGTTTTTCAGCTAACGAGCCAAATGTGCTTGATTCCGTTCTTAGGAAAATCTGAGCACTGTGTCACAGGTACTCATCAGGAACATTGGGCAAATCACGCAGCGAGTGCAGTGATAATGCACCCAGTCTTCTGAGGTGCAAACGCTTCTAGAGTGACCTGATTTTACGTAAAACACCCTCATCTCCACAAAGCGTCAGTCCCCCTCTCCAAGGCTGCTTGTCCTTCAGTTCTGTACATGACGAATATTTTGTGAGTTCGTTTCTGATGGTGCCTGTCGGTTTGTTCGTACAGCCGGGCAATTTAATCACCAATGCCTTACGTGTTCAGATGGTAATGCAAACTTCGCAATAAAACTCGCAGCGCTGCACCGGAGGACAATGACAAGGAAGTAGGATAAGACATCCTTGTCATAAAAACAGCCATTTAAACATACATGCAGTGATAGATATTCAAATCAGAATCAGACTGAATTCTTACCCGCATTGCATGAGGACAAACTGCTGAACCCAGGGCTGTACATGAGAGACGTGGTGTAAGCCTCTGAGTCCACCAAACTTCCAAGGTTACGAGGTTGCGCGGGACCTGGCACATGCATTGCTGGAAACCCAGCTGTGCGAGTTAATGAGAGTTCAAACGGTGAATTAAGTTCCATGTGTTTTGGGGTCTTTTCGTGCGTGCAGAGAGCAGTTCGGTTGATCATGCGTACACAGCCCCTTAGCTATTCACTACAAGACGACTCAACAGCTGAGTAGCGCAACAGTTGCTCAACTCGACCAATGGGCAATTTGATGGGGGGACGGCCAATTGAAACGCATCGGAGGGTTGTGCACGGAAAAGTGGTAGGGGTGTGCTAACCAATCAGTGGTAGGGGGTGAGAATCCGGATGGCATGGCTGGTGTTGGACTCACCGTGAGTCTTGTGTGCATGAGTACGCGTGAAAATTGACAGTGGATTTGGAAGCGTATGCGCGTGAACCATTTGCGGGCTGAAGTGTACGACACCGGTGATTGGCTGGATATTCGATGTCTGCGTGCAAGTCTTGCGTCTTCCTGGGCATTTGATCAAATGAATCTACGAACGATGAAAGTTAATCAAATAAATTAAAAAGTGAAAACTGTGTAAACACAGAAGTTAGGAGGATACACTAAATAATAAGCCAAAAAGGATAAAACTAGTCTTTGAAATTTGTCTGACACGGAAAACCTACTTCGCGCACCCTTCCAGGCACAATGTTTGATGACAAGGAAGTGTACTCAGTGTGATTCAGGACATCAAGTAATTTTCACACTTTTTACCAAATCCAAATCACTACCTTAAAAATAATTCGTTAGAAAGCGATTCCAAAACACTACAGAAAAAATGAACATGCCCAGGGGAGCATCAGGAACGAAAATTGTTCTGACAGGAGTAACTGGGGACAGACCAATTCAGAGCATCATATTCAAAAGTCTGCTGTTGTCACATCAACTCTGGACTACACAAAGAGGACGCTTTGAACAGAAGACGTTGAACCAGATTAAGAGATGGCGATGTATGTGTATTTGGCTCATTGCATAGGCTGCACAGGTGAGAATCCAAAGAAGGGACTTGTCACAAATTTGGGTCAGGAGTTCACAAGGGAAGAACGAGAACTGTGGAGGTGACTGCGAGTGTTGGCTTAATTTTGGTTCTCATTTTTTTGTCCTTACAAAGGTAGGGCCAACCTAAGTGAGAGCCAATCGCACTGCTGTTCAACTGCTTAAAGCCGAACGGTTAAGTGTTCAACCACTGCCCGGAAGGTCCAGTGTTCGAATCTCTCTCTGAGTTCCATGCGATACGGGCTGCTCATTATTCCCCATAAGGACGAAACAACTGTACAGAATAGTCTCATTGATAGGATCAAATCTCAATTGAAGATAACCCATCAGTATGGGGTACATCATAGCGACAGGCTACACCAGCTGGATAACTACTTTCCCAAGTAAATCCGGTATGTCATTATAATTGCTCTTGCGAAATTTGCTCTATTTTGAGGGTTCTTTTACAGTACTGGTTGACCTGAATAAACATTCAAGCAAACATCCTGAGGTCTGAACAATGCACTGGATTCATTTTCTACCTATGTACACTGTGGAGCAGGCGTCGTATGCAAGCTCACCATTACTGGTATCATTTGCAATCGTGCAGTCCCTGATAAATACACAAGATTGGCTGTCGAAAATGTGCACTGTATTGCACTTTGAAGAAGTCGGCTGATCGGCTCCTACATACTGTCAGTACTGAGTCCTGGCTGAGAAGACCAATACGGTATAATGCCTTGTAAACGCCCTAGGGATACTGATTCTGCTCCATCCATTGCTTTCAACTACACTTCCAAAAGTGCACCAAGTGCAAATACAGTACATCTTAACGAAGAGGGTTTGCGCGGTTTTCCTCTTTGGATCGGAAAGTAAGTGTATTAAAGAAGCAGTGATCGGACTGTCCGCTAATTACAGATGACTACAAAATGAGGACAATCTGAGTCAGCTAACGGATACAGCGCACAGATCACGAATCCAACGGGAGTGCAGTATATTCTGTACACAAACGTTCATCTAAGACAGTGGGTTAAAGTGAACAAGAGATTTCTTATAAGCGTTACATAGGGGCCAATAATCAAGCTATACAACATGAAGTTTATACGGTAACCTCCCACACGAATCACTTCATATTGAAGGGCTTAGGAACGGAGTTTTCCGGCTGGAATTAACTAACTCATAGGAGAAACAAGAGATTTAGTAAAGCCAGCTTAAGCGCATGCACAACTTTGGCATATCCTCTTGCAAATCAAGTCATCTTTAAATTCGCACAAAAGAATTGACATACTGTCGCAAATCATCTATCGGTCACTACTTATATACTTACAATAGAAGTTATTCTAGAAAATTTGGCGTATGCTTCTTCTCGATGTTCAGCTTTGGACTTGCGCAAGATGATCAACTAGAAATTCCTTGAAACTGGGAATCGCAACATGCTACACTCTCGGATTCAGAGTAAATCGCATGTTGCCAACAGTCAGAAGGTAGCTGTTTTGCGATATTTTAATATTAAGTACCGGTTGACCTTGCTTTAAATGATCAAAACTAGCGCTTAAATCTAAAACACCTCACTGCAAAAAAAGCCCATTAAACGCAGTTAATTTCTGAGCAGCTAGTCAGGGACTTTAGTCCATTGATGTGACGGTGACTGTCTGATGCAGCGTAATCTCTATAATCTATTCGCGAAAGAAAACATCCTGGATCACTTTAACCGTTAATCAGGGACGACCATGTGGCATTAATCGTACACTATGGGCGGCTTTACGGCTGAGACTGAGAACTCAGCTACCAAGGCTTTGGAGACCTCTTAAATTTCGAAAGATGTTTTCCAGTGCGAGAGAGTCGTGTGTGCAATTTTCTTTCCAATTTAGGTTACTTATGTTTCGGAAGTAGTGCAAACATTTTGAAATTTCTTTTGTGGATTTCACTCTTGACGGATGTCAAGAAACGTTGTCAATAGACTAGGTGGTGAAACCAAAGTTTGGAACCAATTTCGGCAGAGACTGATTATATACATCGTGGCTTTTCGTTATATAAGAATATAGTATGTGCACAGGATTGACGAATGCTAATCTGACTCCAAGTGTTACGAGAAAGCATGAACCGCAGTGAAAATTTGCATCACATCATGCGCAAACAAACTTGGATAAAGTTACTAATCCGCCAGCAGCAGTCAAGGTTTTGGAATGCTAGTGAGAGGAAGGGCAATTATGAGTGCGGAATTGTTTACTGGCCAACCCGAACGAAGCGGTTACAAGTCATTAGACACGAAAGTGAAAACCGCATTTGCACAGAATTTTTGAAAAGTGAACATTCTCAGGCTTTCTCTTGAACTATCCTGGACGTTCTTTAAATACTAAAAATAATGAACAAACACTGTAAAGTGGTTCCATGTTTTCCGTACCAACATTCTATCGGATGTGCGGACGGTACTTGAACACCTGAACAGACACTACTCGCATATTTCATCAGTAGCATGCCCTGCTTGAGATGAGCGTATTGATTATTTAATATGCCGCAACTAAGGAAAAGCAAGCATGGATGGAATGCCTGCAGTTACCGTGTTAACTGCAAAAATTTTGTCTGATGACCTTGTCGCTTTGACTGAGTTCCATAGATTCCACTAGAAGCATTCGGCGTAGCTGTGGAGTCTACTTATGACGCACAATATCCCTAAGCCTGTGCTACTGATGGCATTGGAATGCACTGTATCCTGAGTGATTGTACGGTGCCCCCCGTTTAGGAAACAACTTCACGGGTTTCAAGAGCATATTCCTGCAAAGTTTGACCAAAAACTGCGTGGTGGTAGCCACAAGTGATGAAGAACTGCAAGTGTTCATAAACAGACTGAATGTATTTTCAGCCTTTTTGTCGGATCTAATACAAGCTACTTTACCAGGTTTAGGCTAAAGTAACTAGCGTTTTTTGACAGTAAAACCTCAGTTTTCCCAATCCTCCTAGAAAGATGACAATCCGCAGCATAAGCCGTCATGTTTAAACAGCCTCAGACAGTCGAAGCCGTAAGTTAGCCTCGTTCAGTCTTCAAGTGAAATGCACGTACACACAAGTGCAAGGAGAAAACATCTGAGAGAAGACGTTGGGTTGAAATTTGTGCAGTTTCAGATTGAGAGATTGGGTGCACTGTCTTATATTGTTAAGGTCACTTGAACCTCTTAACTATTGGTTCTAAGGGATTCTAGGACTTCCTGTCTCACGACAAGAGATTTTGAATGATTCTGATTATCCTTTTAGAATAGTCCAGTCCCACTTGCGTTTGCGTCTTGTCCCGACAACCACTCCTTCCCTTTCTGCTTGCCTTAGATGTCTTAGGTTATTTCTTAGCCGCTTCCTTGTCTTCTGAGACTTGTTCTCAATGGAGCTCGAATCTCTTTTGAAGGCTATCAGACTGGTTCTTGAAATCCAGTAAGATGTTCCGGTGGTGTCAATGGTCCTAACCGTATCGTGGACACCTACTACTCCAGCCAATAAGTCAAAAAGTTTCCTGGACTTCTTTTTGTTAGTGATGTCGTCCAACTTCTCACTGGCTTTGTTCCCCTTATTGGACGACCATTTGCAAAAAAAATATATGTGAAATCAATTTTCTGTATGTTTCACAAATGCCAAAATGTACCCAAATAATATCCGCCGATAATCCGGTTGATGGAATGTTAAACTCGATATACTGGAAGACTACCACGCTACATAATTGTGGGAATTTAGCCCAGTCAAGTTTGAAGATCTGCAATTCAGTTGTGCACCCAGATGGAACGTAATGACATGTTTGACATGCAGTCAGAGTGAACGAACAAAATCCTCCTAGCCAAGGTTTTGAGGATGGCGTGACTTCTTTCGGGTAAAGGTAACTTTCAGGAAACAGGTAAACCCACCAGGTTGCAAAGTAGTCATTAATCGTCAACCAAACTTGAGTTACTGAATCCCTAGCGTGCAAGGGGACCACCAACATAGCATTGAAAACTTATTTCAAAGAATTTTCCAAACCTGTAGGTGAACGATAAACATAATTAATTGACCAAGTTTTAATAATCTCAATGAAATCCTGAGATACTGAATACAACGCCTCTCAACAAGTCTTCGAGAGAAAACATCCTCTCTGGGGGTAAATTTTGAGAGCAAGAATTGTCGTATCACATCCCTCTCCCTCAAAGCCAATGAAGAATATTATCTGGTTCAAAAAACTATTGATTCAATCCCAAAAGGAAACAGCACAATGGACCTGCTCTACGACACTGCCCCAGACTAGTTACTGGGCTATCAAATGAAGTAATTCAGGTAGTAAACGTAATCAGTACACTAGCTCTCGACTTCAGTGTACTCTACTGCACTTGACTTATCTTAGCCAATAACAGCCCAAGACTGCAGGTCATGAAGAATAGGATGAAACGAGGAAATGTAACGCAAAATTATCGGGACATTTTGTGAATGTTTGTGAATGTTTCCTATATATTAGCAGATAATATCACGAAGCGACACTAATAAGAAATTTACTGAACGCACTTCCTCGGTCCGCAATTGGCTCCGTTCTTCTTCGGGCTCCGCAGAAATACACAGTCCCCGAGTTCCCCTCAACCTTATGTTCTACCTGAACCAAAATTGGACGCATTTTGCCAACTAACCCCATTTGCGTACTAATTTGGTCTTAATGGAGAACTAATCTGAATCTAGCTGATTTATAAACGTCAGATTCAACCAAATTTATTTGAGTCTGCCGCCAAAAAAAAAACAAATTGATGTGCGGGTGAGAGTCATCGGCGAGTTGCGCACAATTTCGATTCAAGTGGGACATAAGGTTGAGGAAAGAAGGCAAAGAATGGCGAAACCTGTCGTGGACTGTCAAAGATTTTTCAACAATCTAGTGTGTACTATGTTCCGCCATGTAGCTGCCTCACCTACTTTGAAAATTTGCCTGTCATTATTCTAGCGCCATCGTAGAAGATTGCGGAAAATGTGTAACCTCTAAAGCTTTTCTCTCAGCACATGTATTTTGGTGACCTAATCGAGAGCCTATCTATTTCAGCCACCGGAAAGGATCCTTTATATAAGCCCTGGGACGATATCCATTACGTTAGCACTATAACTGAATATATACTTTGTGGATTCGTCCAACATGTCTTGACAATCATGCCAAGGCCATTCTCTGTGACTTTTACTCACCAAGTTTATTTACGGTAACCTGGTATCATTACTGATGGTCGATTCTGGCTCCGCGATCAAGCTAAATTCGTTTAGTTATATCTCCCGTGACCCAGCACAATGCTTATGTTGTCTAACTGGGCTACGGCTGGTCGTTTGTGATCGTCCAACTTCCATCTGTTCAGCCTCGCTTGGCATAGCATGTGCATTAGCGGTGCCTCTCTCAATGGTACACAACGATTTCACAATTGCGGCATTCGGTCCGCAGATAGTGAGCAGATTTTGTGGATTCAGTCGAAACTTCATCCTGTAAGTGAGATCATTCTATACCGAGAAGCTAAGAGGCACAGTGTATCTACTTCGTCAGCAATAAAAGGCTTCTCAGAAGCGACTGCATTCATTTGTGCGATTGACTTTTAACTGAACTTAAGAGCCAGTACCAAGTTTCGACTTCAGTGATTGCTACTTATGAACCTCGTCCGCCTGGTGGGAGGTTTCGTTCTCATAAGGTTTATTCTCAGGATATACAACGGTGAATATTTTGCTTTGATAACATTCGTAAGTTTAAGCCGTTCCAAACATGACACCTGTTCTTACTGGAAAATAAGGTACCACAGAATGCTATCAGAAGACCACGTGATGGAACTTGTATCACACTGTGATCGATGAGAGAAACTGGAACATAGTGATGTTTTCAATGTTTACATCCGTTTGTCTGTGTTCAAGAAACGTGTGCACTAGCTGGATGCTGTGACACCGTGTTCAAGATTCCAGACAATTCAGAAAGGTACGTGTATTAAGATGGGACCATCAAAGGCATTGTTGCTAGGATCCAAGTTTTGTTCTCCTGACCGTAAAGCTGATCTTGAGTTTCAGTGTGAATGTCAGTAAGGTGGCTTACCTGACCTAGTATCAACTTCGGAGCCCAACTTGCCTAGAACAGCTTAAGTCGACCCGGGTAAAGTCCTGTTTTCATTACTCAAGGTACAAGCCCAGGTGCGAACAGCTGTTACAAAAGGAATATTTTGAGGGCCAACGATCAAATATTGTTTCCTAAATCTGACGCAGTGATCGGAGTTGTTCTAATGGACAGAGCTGATTATAATAGCAAGATGAATAACCTTCGTTCGGACGATTCTAAATTTAAGAAGATGGAAAGTGGGTGGGACAAAACAAACGCTAGTCTGAAGGCTGTGTCTAAACTTCATGATGGAAACAGGGCTCATCGACGCGCGATGCCTTTGAGCAATCCGTTCTACTGGTGCAACGGTGGATACTACTGATGAGGCATGCGAGTAGTATGTGTTTTCTCGTAACTCCGCCTTGATCTAGTGGAAGGTGGGATTTATTACGGAATTTGTGGAACTGCTTTGCAGCATTCGTTTACAACTGCGTGATAGTCAATAAATATCCAGGAGAGTTCAAGAAGACGCGTTCAAGAAGAAGACGGATATTCCGTTTTTTAAAAACAAGGTGTAGATGAGAGTTTGACTTTCTTGTCCAGTAGTCTGTAACTGTTTAGTTGGCGTTTTCTAATAAAAAACTCCGCAGCGAAGGGCTTTCCTCCTTACACTTAGTGCCGTGACCAGGATAAGGATGAAGATCCTGCGGCCACAATTTTTTGAGGGTGGGGATGTGCGGACCTTCCTGGAGGATTTCGAGGATGTCGCGGGGGCGGCTGGACTGGAGACCGACAGAGGTAAGTTGGCGGCACTGAAGACCCTCCTCAGAGGCCGGGCGAAGGCGGATGTGGCCAGAAGGGGTCCTCGAAAGTTGGGCTGGCCCGCCGCGACGGAAGCTCTTGCAGCGGAGTTCGACACACCGGCCGACCGCCAGGAGGCTATGAGGCGGTTTAAGACGACCTGGATGTGACCCGACAGTGTTCTCCGCCAGCCTGCAGCAGTCGTTGGATCGGGCCTTGCCGGGATTGGACGGAGTGTCGCGCCAGCAGTTGCTGTCCCACCAGTTCGTCGAAATTGTGCAGATCAGTCGAGGTTGGCAAGAGCAACTGGCCAGTTGAGTGTGGAGCACCTAGTGCATCTGGCAAGGCTGGGGCTGAGGCGCCGCTGGCAACGTTGCAGTCGCAGAAGAACAGGGATAAGTCAACAGTAGAGGACCTGAATAACAAAGTGGACCAACTCGCCAAACAGCTTGCAGCCATCAAGACGGAGGCACGCTCCAGCGAGCCGATGCTACAAGTGTGGCATGCCTGACCATTGGAAGAATCAGTGCCCTCATACCCGACCACTTGTACATAATAAAACTTTGGATTACTCCTCTTTTCCCGGGTGGGTTGCGATTACTGCAGTGACACAGGCTACAATACAGGCCGTTATCGAGATAGACGGGAAGAGGGAACTGTGTCTGATTGATACAGGAGCAGAGGTACTGCTGAATTCCAACCGTGCGTGCCAGCCGTAAGAGCAGTGGGTGGATACCCACTGAAAATTGACGGATTGTCGATGCATTCAATGCGCCTAGGCGACAGGTCCGCGCAGCACGAGTTCCGGATCAGCCCAGACATAGAGCAGACAATCTTGGGAGCAGATTTTCTCAGGAGCGCAGAATCCGTGGTTGACCTAAAGTGCGGAGAACTGGTGACAAGATATGGCGCAGTCAGGCTTGAAGGCTACCCAAGCACTGCCGTAAGCGAGCTGCACGTCTGAAAGCTTCCGTCCTGTAACGTGCCGTCAGTACAGTCCGTGGTCGAGGAATACTCCGAACTGTTCACAGGCGAAGGAGATCCGTTTGGCTTCGCTCGTGGATTGGACACGAAATTCCCCTCTTGTCCGAATGCTTTCGACTTTACGGACCCCGTCCGCTGCCGCTCCATTTACGGGAGGAGGTCCATAAGCAAGTGCAAGAGATGTTGAAAAACGGCATAATTGAGGAAACCAACAGTGCGTACAACTCCCCGGTTGTGCTTGTAAAGAAGGCGAACGGAAAATACTGGTTTTGCGTGGAGTTCCGGCGCTTGAATGAACTGACCGTAAATCGGGTTGTAGTTGTCTCTACGGTTGCAGAGATCTTCGATTCCCTCCAGCATTCCCGATATTTCACAGTGTCCGACTTGCGTTCCGGATACTGGCAACTATCTATCAAGACGGAGGACGGGGAGAAAACGGCGTTCACGGTTGGGGAGACCCAATATCAATTTAGACGGATGCCGTTTTGTTTGTCGGGGGCACCATTCACATTCCGGCGCTTGCTGCCTCGTTTAAAAAAGGGTCTACAGAATGTTGCCGTGTATGGAGACGATATCTTTGTGTACAGCAATTCGGAACCAGAGCATGCAGTTCAATTGCAGGCCGTATTGAAGCGTATCCGGGAGGCGGGCCTGCGGATAAGTGAAGCAAAGTCACAGCTCGCTCAGAGTTTGGTGACACTGCTGGGGTATAAAGTGGGTCACAGAGAGGTAAGCCCACTGCCAGAAGAACTGGCAAAGATCGAGGACTGTGCTGTTCCCAATTCCAAGCGATCCCTACGGCAGTTTCTTGGACGAGCAGCATACTACAGCCGGTTTGTCAAGGATCTCAACACGATTGCTGCTCCACTGTACGACTTGCTTGAGCAAAAGCGGAAATTCGGATGGACCAGGGAAGCACATGAGGCTGTCGAGCGTTTCAAAGCGCGGCTGCTGGATCAGCAACTGACCCTCAAACTGCCCAGGGTCGGAGAGATGTTTACTGTTGCAACGGACGCTAGCGACCGCGGTATCGGCACTGTCCTGAAGCAGAGACATGGAGTTATCGAATATGCCAGTCGTGTCCTGACCAACGCTGAGCAAAAGTACTCGACTATTGAGAAAGAATGTTTAGCGATCGTCTGGGCCCTGGATAAGTGGAGGCCATACCTGCTTGGACAAAGATTTCATGTCGAGACCGACCCCAAACCCCTGGAGTGGATCAGGACCACCAGAGATCCTCGCGGAAAGCTCGCGTGCTGGGCACTCCGGTTGCAAGAGTACAACTTCACGATCCGGCACGTGCCAGGGAAAGAGAAACACCTGGCTGATTGGCTATCAAGACCAGAGACTGAAGATGAGGCCCCCAGGATCATGATTGGTGCCAATAGCCTCGTCGCCGAACTGGATCCCGGAAGGTTGGTGTAACTCCAACGACGTAATCCTGTGTTACAGAAGGTTGCCGCCGCCTTGTTGGATGGAAGGAGTATTGAGAACGGAGAGGGAGACAAGGAAGTGGAAACGTTCCAGAGCCACTTCGATAGGCTGAGTCTGAGTGAAGCTGGCATAATTTCCTGGAACGCCACCGATTCTGATGTTGTGCTGCTCGTGATACCTCGCGTCTTGAGAAGGAAGCTGATCGTCGAATGCCACGAGATGACACACACAGGGTGCATCAAGACGTACGACTTACTTCGGCAGACAGCCTAATGGCCCGGGATGGGAAGTGAGGTGGTGGATTATGTGGTGCCCTGTAAGCAGTGCCAACTGATGAAAGGGGCTACGACAGGGGTAACCCAGCCCATGGAATCTATTCCTGTATCGGAAATGGGCGAGTTATGGTCCGTGGACATAATGGGCCTCTTTCCGGTGACGACCAGCGGAAATCAGTATATCGTGATGATGACAAGACACCTGTCGCGGTAGGTCGAGGCGACAGCCGTGACAAACCAACGGTCGACGACGATCAGCGGAGTGGTAACGCGTCACATCGTGGCCAACCGCGGGGTGCCAAAAATGATCCTAACGGGTCAAGGGCCTTGCTTCGAGAGCGAAGAGTTTAAGAATTGCTGCAGAAGCTGGGCATCAGACGGCTAAGGGCGGCACCATACCACCTGTAAACAAATGGTCTAACCGAACGATCAAGAAGTGGCCGGCGGCCAAAGGAGGTGACTGGGAAGTAAACCTGCCGATGGTGTTGCTAGCTTATCGTGCTTCCAAACAACCAACCACAAGCAAGTCCCCGTTCATGCTGATGTACGTTCGACATCCGCGCCTTCGGTTGATCAGGAAATTGGGTTGTGGCCGGCAACGCGCTTGTCTCCAGAGGAGCTAGGAGGGGAAAGGAGGAGAGCTCGAGAAAACTTGTCCGCCGTTCAGGAAAGGACTAGACAGAAAATGGCAAGTAGAAAGGCACGACCATTCCCCATAGGCGCGAAGGTCAAGTGGAAGGAGCATCAGAATCCTGGAAGGAGCGGGCTGGGGTTGCGGAAGCTGGGCAGTCGATGGCAAGCTCCGTTTGTCGTTACCGACCGCCGGAGGAACGTCTATACAATTCAAGACGGTCGGGGATCGAAAAGAGTAAATGGGACTCAGCTTCGGAAGTGGAATGACACATCCGAAGAGCTGTCGAATAGACCAGCTGCCGGGGCCGACCTAACGGAGGTAAATGGAAATCGGTGGAATGCAAGCGACATCTGAAGGGGTAAGGTGTGTTACGGTGGATACTACTGATGAGGCATGCGAGTAGTATGTGTTTTCTCGTAACTCCGCCTTGATCTAGTGGAAGGTGGGATTTATTACGGAATTTGTGGAACTGCTTTGCAGCATTCGTTTACAACTGCGTGATAGTCAATAAATATCCAGGAGAGTTCAAGAAGACGCGTTCAAGAAGAAGACGGATATTCCGTTTTTTAAAAACAAGGTGTAGATGAGAGTTTGACTTTCTTGTCCAGTAGTCTGTAACTGTTTAGTTGGCGTTTTCTAATAAACAACTCCGCAGCGAAGGACTTTCCTCCTGACACTGGTACCACGATACCTTGATTATATGGTCTACCAAAAATGTATGAGTCGGGTCAGTCACCAAAACCCATTCTAGATATGTTGAACTGTCTGTATCATTCTGTGGTAAAGTGGCTTGTCGGTTGTCGGACCTATCAATTGTGGTCCAAAATATATGTTCTTCTATTTGAATGATATCAAACAACTAAGGCAGGAAAATCGGCTTAGTTTTTCTCATGATATCGTTCCATTATTCAGCAGTGTACCAGTTAAAAAAACGATCGGCTGCGTTTGTGACTCGATTAGATGCAGTGGCAATTATCCCGGTATCCCTGAATCAGGCCCCAGAGAACTATTACTGATAACCGCCTATGACGTCCAATTCGGTTTTGGCAACGTAATGTGCCGACAGAAAGATGGGATCCTCGATAGGTTCCCTTCTTCCAGACCGCAGCATGAGGAAGGTCGAACCCCGATCAATCCACTCTCTCACACACACACTTTTGCCAAATAGTGTCAACTCCTACTGTGCCTTAAAATCCATCAGCTCAGTTGAGTTCACGCTGGAACTTGAATAAAATAGCCAGCTGCACTTCCTGGATGTTGACATATGTGAGAAAGAGCTCAGCGTAATGTATACGCATAGCGGACACGAACGGGAAGGTGCATCCACTTCGGCAGTTTTGTCCCACTTAAACATTGGTAAAACCTAATACGACGTCTGACTGTGAGATATGTTCCAACGAATTCGCACAAGAAGAACTAACATTCCTGAAAGAAATGTTTATTATGAATGGCTCTGTATGACGATTCGTAGTAAAAACCCTGCAGTTTATGAAAATAAGAACTACGACACATTCCGTGGAAGCTTACCTCAGTCTTCTATACAAAGGAGATACAACTGATATTTTGAGTTAAGATGATTCAAAACAGTTTGGATATCCTATTATATCCAGGAGCAGTGCTCGTTCTGGTCAGGGCTCAGTTGGGAACAGTCGATGTGACTTATTTCCGGGAGTTCTGGTGTTCGAGGATGGTCGATCGACGGAAAGTGCGCTGCAGCAATAGTTACGAGGCAAGTGACCAAAATGGTATGTATTTTGGTGCGTACGTGTATATGTGGATCGATACATCGGGAGACGTGCTGCACCACTTTTTTAGGATGTGGGTGTGTCCGCACATCATTTCGAGTCTATGATTACCGTAGGTTTCGTGTAGAAATGAACAGATCATGAATATACCTTATTCATTTAAATTCCTTCGTGTGACCGTCATCTATATGCCATTGGATCTGTCCAAACATGACTATATTGCTTTTCGGTGCGCCGTGGGTAGACTAGGATTGGTCTGACCCATAAGGCATTTCGATTTTCAGTTTCATCCCTATCGTTGGGTTCCACCTGCAAAGCAAACACACAAAGTCTGTCACCAATTTTCTGCATGTACTGAATTGTACGCTCTTGTTGAGCATTGTATGCTGGTCATATAATAGGCCGTCCGCCAGATAGAGTACGGAAACGCTACCTCACTTTATTGAGGTATGAAACAAAGAACATCTGGCCGAGACTGAACCTTCCAAAGAGAAAGAAAATGCCTTTGTTGTCACCTACCGGGCATCCTCAGATCGAACACTGTTAGTTAGATTTGGATTGCTGTAAGTTGCTGTTGCACAACTCTGCGTTCGAGAGAACATAATGCGACCTTTGGACGGTCAGCCCAAATACGTCTTCACAAATTATAGTTACGTAATCCTCTATCGGAGTGCAACCATCGACCTCTTTACTCCCTTCACAAGCATAACTCTGTAGGTACCATAGAACGCACTTGACCAATGTACTTTTTTGTGCAAAGTCCTAATGCCCTGGTCTGATAACATACTGGTGCCGGAAAGGGCAGATAGACGAAGCAGATTAGGAAAAAGTTTAAAAGAATGCTGATAATAATAATAATACTAGAAGACGATGGTCTTTTGTTTGTTCGCTGGGCTGGGCAATTTGGTTGTAAACGTTTCATTACTAGTCGAGGTGACATCACATGTACGTTTTGAATGAAGGTGCGTTGAGCTTGGAAGTGTATGGCTGTTGCGTGTACATGGCCTGATATGGAGTCTTCTCACCCAGGTCGAACTTGACCGATCATTAATCGTTTGGTTAAGCGTTCTTATTGGTTTCTTGGTTAGCCTGTCTTCTGATGTCCATTTAGCCTTGACACCTGGCCTCTTAGGTCCCCCCACAGTGACCTTTGTTCGTTTGCCTTCACAATGAGTCCCGCTTCTTGGTCCGATGGTGTGATGGCGGGTGATAACGGGTCAAGAATCTGAGACATTTTGGCATTCTGTTGCACAACAAGCTGCAGGACTGTGCATTTTCAGTAGTTCTTCACTTTTCATGTGTCCATCATTATGCAGTGTAGGGCGACCTATTCTGCACCGAATGGTGACGATAAAAACAGGGAACTCGCCAAATACTACCATTTGCATACGAATTTGGTTTTGGCAGGATACTCAACTGAAACCGACCGAATCTCTCGTTTATAATGAGTAGTGTGTTAAATCTATACAAAACAAGTAGCTGCTGTAACTTTTTCAGGCGACTCTTGAGCCCGTGAGCAGTCGTGGAAAGCATCCACTGGAGATACTGACAAGACCAATGATGAGATACGCGTACAACATACAGCCGGCTGTTTTCTTACCGTGTTGCCACTTTACGCTTGTTGATTTCCACCCACAAGCACTAAACAAGGTGAAACGCACCTTAGAGTGTCAACAGACACATCCGGACCACAAACTTTTATCAATAACAAAGACAACAAGAACAGTAAAAACAAATGCGGGTTAAAGAGTAGTCAGCTGGACTGAGCAGCAGTCCTCAAATATTGGGACTTCATTGTCCTCCTCTAAGCTCTTGGAATCCCCGGTGGAGTTTACAGACGGAGCTCTTCAAAATATTACCCTTCAAGATCAGGAGTTTCCCGCTAGCCAACAAATTGCGCAACCTAGAAAAATGCATACACTCAAATTCCTTACGGCAAGTCATTCACAGGGAAAAACGTAGGGAGTAACGGGGGAACAGGCTACAAATGAAGATGTTTTACAATAGAAAGCCTGAGGGAAAACTGAAAAACGGATGTGCTTCTACTGTCAGATGGTCCACGGATATGTTACACTCATCTCGGTTCCCACAGACTGTTGTGTAGGCTGACTGCATCAGTGCCCAAGGATTCAAGTGAAATGGACACATGCTTCCATTCCGGATAGTGATAAATTTATGAATATCTGAAATAAGCAGAGAAGAATAAAGAAAAAAATTGCAAAGTTTTCAATGGAGATTTCATCCTGTACGTGAAGCCAATCTATGCTAAAAGGCCAAGAAGCACTGTACAGCTCTTTCAGTCTTACTGGGAATCATCTCACGAAGCTCAGCTGCTGACCTGCCACTCTTGGCCGAACGGTCAACTGTTCGAACTACTAGCCGCGAGGCAGTGGGTTCGAGACTCTCTCTCTCTCTGCATCGCTCTACACTGATTCTCGGTTTCTCTGCACAGACTGACTTCACTTACAGGACGAAATCTTCATTAGAAATCCAAATCTATGTACACTTTTGGTGGATTACAATCTATTCCTTCACTGTTATTGGTGGCTGAATAAATTCTGTTTCATTTTTGAAGACTACAGCGTTCTGTTCAGAGGTAAAGCTCTGGGTAACAAAGAGCCAGAGCAAAACTAAAATTTACCTAGAGTTGTAATATAAAGTTTGAGGTATTTTTTCACTGACCTCGTAAGTAAACTCAACAAGCGATTGCGGAAATGGGTTAGGTTATGCAAAGATTCCAGTGTCGAGAAAGCATAACCAGAAAATTCTGACTCTCGGAGATGTGTACTTCGTGGTTATTTCCAGTATTTACTTGGCTGTGGATGTAATGAACAGCCTGAGATTACTACTAAATATAGAACTTGAATAAAGGAAGAGACGTGATTGCTTCTTCACTGACATCTATATGTATCATTTCAACCTCCCGAGCGAAAGAGCTCCTGGTGGATTGCGACGCAATTATAAGAACTCTGCACCAAAGGACATTCACCGTTTAGCGATGCGTTTGGCTTCAACTTGTCTGCGATTCTTGGTTTAGTCCCTGAAAGAGTGCAGTGACGACATTGGGACAGGGAACACTAGACGAACACGCGTTTCAATGATTCATCTTCCCGCCACTACAAATAGTATATAGGATAAAACGTACTAAAAGTGCGCCAGTTACGGTTAGGAAAATCCGAGTGTTGGTCAGGGAGATGTTCACCTAACGCACACCTAATTGTCTGGGTTATGACCTCGAGTGTACTACCTTCAGACTGGGGTGGAACAGTGGGTCAGCCCAACTACAGGACTTGGACAAATCTGTTCTCTGTACAAAGTTCGAGTGTGAGCAGTCGGATCGCAATAGCCTCGGAAATCGCGAGACTACGTAATCTGAATGCTTTGGATCGGCTCTATGGTATATGGCACACGATCCGATGGCAGCGACTATGTGGGCTAAGACATAATCTGAATTTTGTCCGTACCTCCTACGGTGAACCAATTCGAACAGTGTTTTCTAGTCCATTTGGAAAAGTGTCACGTAATATGACCCACACCAGCGACACCACACGCGAACTTGAATTTGAAAACAATCATCGGTGAGGTTAGAGCTGGCAGCTTGTCTTTAGTTTATGGGCGCAAAGGGGGCGAATTTTAGAAGAAGCACCGAAGTTTAGTCGCAATAAACGCGGAGAATACTGCTACAGGGAGACTTGTTTGCAGAGCCGCCCTTAAAACGGCTACTTCTTGTTTCGGTTCTGTTCTCTACATTGCGTAAGATGAATCAGTCAGGGTTGTATTTTCTTTTTGAGTGATTTTAAATGGCATCCAATCCACCTAGCTTGTCACCTGAATATATTTGTTAAGTCCTTGAAGCCAAACAGCGGAGGAAAAAACCATGAAATTTCGTATGCTTCCTACTCCAGATTGCCTAGCGGAACAGAATCACCGATTCTTTCGGCCAGCAGTACTTCCAGAAAGGAGAGCTGATTGTTTACTCCCTTTTCCATGGCAAAATCGATAGCTGTAGTAGAGTTACTGAGATAACTACTGTAGAGTTACCGTGTTACAAGATGAATTCCAATGTATCATCCATCAGTTTTTCGTTCTCAAGTTTAGTCATGTAGATGTCAGCAAGTAAAGAGTCTAGTGGTGGTCACATGGCTACTCCGTCCCCTCGACAGTAGTAAGTTATTAAAACGAAATTGTATATTATAAGTGAAGAAGAGTTCTTCCAGTTTGTCTGTTGATATTCATAACGCAACGTGCGCGCAAGACAGGCAACAGTTTCTAATAGAGGCTCATCTGTGAATAGGGAGACTACATCAATCGAAGACACTGCTCTATGGTTGATATTACCATCTTATATGGTCCACAAACTGAAACGTATCATGTAGGCCTCAGTACACTATTTGTCGCCGGATAGGCTCAAGAAGTTCAGTTAGCCACTGAACTGTAGCATGGTAAGCAGATGTGGGCATAGCACGATCGGGTGCATTGGAAGTCTTGTTTTATAGATTTCAGGTATTCCATGCAAGTGTTGTACTATCGAACAGTTAGGTTTCAGGCCGTCGAACATGTGTACAGGGATAAAACCCTTGTCTTTAAGTTCTTTCATGCACACAGTCAACTCAAGTTCAGTCCGTTCGTTTCGGTCTTTTTAAATACTACCTCGCAAAAACTTTAATCTACCTCCAAATAGCGCAGCCAGTTTTGAGAGAGTCTCCTTCATCCATATTCACAATTCTCGTACTTTTTCTGATCTGTTGATGACTAGGTCCTGGTCGTTCTTTTGGTTCTTCCACTGCATTATAATGTTTACGGGTGATCAGTCCTTTGTGGTCTATCTGATACATTATGTACAGGTAATATGGGTAAACAAATGTGGATTTTGCCACGTCCAGGAACTCTGACGGAGTTCTGGAATAAGTCAAGCGCCTGATATGCAAAGTTCGCACATTGGAGTTCTAGTTCAAACTGATTTTCTCGACGGAGTGGACAACAACATTTACATCCGATTGGTAAAGCCTCAGAAATTCCTGAGCTTGAATGTACACTGGAAAGTTGAGGGCATACTGTTCGGGTTGATGCAGTGGATAAGACGGTAACACAAGTCTGCTCGGAAAACGGGTTAACGCTTCCATTTTCTCTGTGAATCGATGGTCGCATATTATCCGTAGGTGATTGCGGGATTTGTAGAATTCGGGTTCACATTAATATCGTTTGAACAGTCCTGGCGCAAATATTCTGGCAAGTCCACAGGCCGGTCAGTCGGGTAAAACAACCAGGACTGTTACTGCGTCATCGTTCTAGGCATCAAGATAACTAATCACATCGCCCAACCTTGAGTAGGTTCGCCTGTTCAGACGTAAAAATTCAGATGCGTTCAGCTTGTACTGATGGAGTAGTGGGGACGCACTTGCCCGGCACGTCAGACGTACCCCGGTACAACCAAGGAGACACACTGCTGATGGGCTCCACGAAGAGCTAAACTAGAGTCCAGTGTTTTTCCCCTTTGGTACGGACTCACCAGAATAATTACGACAGGATTGGAAGAGGACTGTTCGAACGAGAGTGATGTGAATGCGAAGTCACAGATCAGTTTGCACTCCAGAAAGTTGCTTGACCAAGTGGTACCGGAACGTGGATTGTTTTAGAACCTATGGATAAGCAGAATTTCTTGCCGTAAGTGAATGCGATCCATGAGTTTTGTAGCCATCCAGTTGTTAGTCTCCAGAACGACAAACAACAGCAGGAATTTTCTGTTTCTACACTTCGGTAACCAGATAACTACTAGACCAGTTTGGTTGTGTAACGAACGTGTAGCTGGGTGGCACGTATTCCGAAAGAATGCTGGAAAATGTCTCAAATTGTTGCGTGTGGGTGCATTAGCTAGGAAAATAAGAATTTGTTCGTCTATCCAAACTTACGCCAATTAAGAGTGGAACTCCACTCTCAAAACGAGGCATTCGTCGTTTAGGGTGATAATGATTCATTGACAGTTGGGAGGGATCAGTGTTCCAGAAACAGCGTGTGTTGGCAAATTTCTAGTGGACTACTAATGGGTTTTTTCGTCAAGCACAAAACATCGCAATGCTTTTATTTAAAGCTTCTGTGTCTGGTGTATTCGATTCCAGAGTATAAACTGGTGACTGGTGACTAATCAGGGTAGCTATATATCAGAAACCTTTGTGCACAACTGAACACAATTTCTCGGTTTGAGGATCGATAGAGTAAGATGATTCATGACGTGAGAGTAAACTATCCATGGAAAGGCGTTTCTTTTCTTAGGAGGTACAACCTACCAGGTAGAGAGAGGACTCAATCTGTGTATCTATCACAGTGGAGTCATTAGATTTTATCTAATCCCCCAATAATTCATAGTAATTTGCCTCCTCGGAAAGACTTACAGACTTACCTATGAGTCTCCTTCAACAAAACAGAAGCTAATGTCTTTTACAGGTTGGCTGCTGAATACTTTTGCACCACTTTCCGGACAATGGAAATGATAAACTATCGCTGAACATGAGTGTTGTTTACATCCGATGAGCTTCACCGCGTTGGGCCGTTCAGGAGATTTCACTTTTTAAGTGCCACGTAAGGCTTATTTCTCATGAGAAAAACAAATTTAAGTTTGGACTGATGATCTGCGTTTGCCAGTGTACTCACTTTAGGAACTGTTTGCCTGTTACATTCTGCTCTACAGTCTCACCTTGGTCACAGCCTAAAACAGTTGTGTGTGTTGTAATGTGTCGGTAACCAGCGGTTAACCACTATCCATCTTCAAGACCCGGTGATTGGTCTTCGGTTTGTTTTTACCCAACCATCCCACGCAAACGTTAAGGTATGTTTGACTAGCAGCAAACTTTTTTCCTTTAAGCTGCTTAAGGATGATGAATACTGGGTTACTACTTTGTTCCTTCTGTAAGTAAGTAGGCTTAAGTGCGCGCCAAGCACAACGTTAGTTGCCTATGATAACAACTGTAAAGAATTCGGTGCTCATTCAGTCCCTGTAGGAAATACTCACCAGCAGTCGGCTGTTTTCGCGGAGTGGATGCCCACGAAAACAACCACATCAGCAAGCAAAACTTTCATATCAAAGTCTGTAGAATTGGCGAATCAGTGCAGTTCAGTTGGGTAACCGTGAACAGTGTGCGTATATATGATGGTTTAACGTAGCTTATGGAAGCGGGTAACGCAAGATAGAGGGGTACAATAAGACATTAAAAAAAACAGCGGGCCAGTGAATACGAACAAGAGAACAAGTAAAACATCGCCACTGGTTACGTGAAATCTCCATGTCCATGTGTACCTCCAGATGATATTCACCATAGTAGACAAGACTCTTTGATTTTAATGTTCCGGCTACAGGTGATGCGTTGTTCACCTTGTGGGATCCTCCAGTCAGAACCCGAATCAGCTCGGCGAGGCAGTCTATCGGCTAGCAAACGGAGCACACGAACGAGTCATTGTAGTTGGTACAGCCGAATCAGCTCATCAGCTGGACAGGTTGTTTGCTTATTTCCGGAAGCCACCCATCTCACTTCAGCATTGCTGGTTCTATTTTCCCATGATACATGTGAGATGCTTCGAAGCCAGCGGTGGTACAAGGCAAGCAATCTTCTCTCCTCTTCAACGCAGAGCAACCCAGCTTCACAATCGTACAGCGATAGTTGACACTCTGCTGCGATGTAGACCATGCCTTTCACCGACCGGCTAGTGTTACGTCGACCCTAGGCTGAAGAAAAGTGGGTCGAGCATTCACTCTGCAAGCAGTGCTGCCAACCGACGCGATACAGATACGTACATAGTCAAATATGTACAGCATCTCTCGTTATTTTGATGCCATGATCAGTTTCGGCAGCCCACTCGTGTAATAGTATTTTGCACTTTGAAGGTGCAGTGCACATCAAAACGCACGGTAACAATATTTAAATCATTGTATGCCTGGGTGGAATCTGAACCAAGTGGAGCAGTATCGTCCTCATTCTCCAAGCCTTTAAGGTCTTCCCTAGGAAGAAGCGCCACGATAGAAACAGAAGGCATGGCAAACATTTCTTCAATTGTTAAGTTGATCAAGAAGTTGAACAGGAAAGGTGACAAAGGGTAGACCTGGCAGAAACCACTTTTGGTAGTGAACGCAGGAGAATACTCTCCGTAGACTTTCGCGTGAACACGGGCTTTGAAGAAGTATGGCGAAAATGTTCAAATATCGGTCTTCTGTATGTGTGACGGTGTTCGAGAAGTTGTTGGAAGTCAAAGAGGTGGTCAATTCATCGACGATCCGGGTGGAGCCTCGCTTGATTTTCAAGACTCTACCTCTTACGAGTGCTAGTAAGCTTGCATAGGTTGATAATTATGGGCAACTTAGGAGCGATGGTGATTAAACTGCTACCCCGATGATTCTTACACTCAGATCTAACACCTTAATTGAAAACATGAACGACATAGGAAGACTACCTTTCCTCTGGTACTTCGTTCATCTTCTAAATGCCCTGCATTGGTTCTGTCAAACTGTGGACGAATCCTTCTCCTCCGTCCTTGAACAAGGCGGGAAAAGCAGCCAAGACAGTGCCTTGTTTCGCTCCAAAAGCTTTGATTTCCACTTTGCTTTTATCTTTTGTTTGGAAGAAGCAGCTCACGTCCCATTTTAAAGTCGCTAGTGCGTTGAACGTTATCCTGGACACTCCAGACAGGCTGAACTGTTCCACCTACTGTCGTGACCTGGAACGAATATTCGCGAGGCCATTCTCTGTAATGACCTCACTGATGGGCGGCTTTCTTGGCCATGTGTTTCAAATAAGTTGGAAAGAGATCGGGGAATCAGACTTTTTATGTTACGCACAATGTCTATTGTTAGTGAACGATGACAATACAACCTCAAAAGGCTGAGTAGCTGGGACAGTGTGTTTAGCTGATCAGTGAGTTTCTGGCTGGCGTGCGCTTCAGTTCAGTCAATTGACAGCAAGCTTATAATCAACGCCTAACTACAATATTGTTGGTGTTGATGTCAAAGATTGGTGAACGCTTACAATACAAAGGAAGCTAATTAACCTAAACCACCCATCACTCCATTTCGATGTCACCGTTTCCCGAGGTTGGCTGGTTTGAGGTCACGATGTGATTATCGTCACTGACACTCTGTGCCGCGTCCTGTCCCAGTACCAACCAGATGACTGACACTTGCTCCACATCGCTGCGATTGACGCGTTAGGGGATGTTGGTTAATTACAAATGCCTTGGTGGATAGGTGTCGCTAGTGCCAAGTTAAACCCCAGTAGGAGTCGCCGTGATTAATGGATAGGTCTGCCTAAATCTTTTGAGCTTCTTGAAGATACTGCGAGACACCTATTCGTTTTTCTTGACACATCCCGGTGGTTATAAAAAACCCCGGACATAGTTACTGCGCTCCTTAGCATTAAATATAGTTTATCAGGTTGGAGTACATCGATCCTGGGATTGAAGCTTCGGTCGCCTCTGTGTCGTCCTGTTTAAGGTGGCGGCAAACTGCAACTTCAGTTGATGCAACCCGTGAGCATCTAACATTAATTTTCACAAGCCGATCCCATCTGTCAATCAAAAACACGAGGAAAAAAGGGACATTTATTTTGCTAAGTTACACAAGCTTTTCGTCGCTTCATTCAAAAGTCTTACTGTCTCTGTTTTCTGGTATTTATTATATCAGTCGTCAGGATAGGACTCAGTACACTGACACAATCAATAAGCCACCTAAAAAGCAAACGACGAAAAACGCTTCAACTGATCAAGGTCTCGTTTGCCTTTCCAGAGGACAAGCCCCTGGTTTCCTTATTCTCTCCAGCTTCGTCCTGTGTTTCCGAACACAGTGTCCCTGACATGTTCTAATATACGGGATGAAGTCTATTGCTCTCATTGAGACCTACCTCATCCCTATCAATTTCTGTCGGCTTACTTTCCTCTTGAAGTAAACACTCATCCGTATGTCCGTGGAAATCTTTCAGTAACTGGAAATTAGTTAGCTTAGAGCAGTCCTCTGCCGAATTCAACTTGAATCCAACTTTTTGAAAAGCGTTGACGACTGCAATGAGATTTACTTCATCTTGTGCAAGCCTGACGGACAATGCTGTCTACAGTATATCTATTTCGCAAATGCACCCGCCAGTATTCAATGATTCTTCACGGGGCTTCAGGAATTCAAGCGTAATTAGCCTGAATTCACACTTTGGTTTAAGGGTTTCAGCACCGAATTACAGTTTGCTGGTAGGTAAGCGGTGTGAAGCCTTGAGTATTCTATACGCACGCGAAGACAAATAGCGTGGTTGACAAAAAGCAGGGTGTTGCTGTATTCAGCCGTCATTTTTTGTTGGCTTCAGACAATGGAAGTCTCAAAAACTGCGGAGGCCATCCAGCCCTTTTTTGAATAGTTGTGCAGGCAAGGAAGTAGCCAGGGACCAAAACCTTGAAAGCATGTGGATGAACGATACTTTCTGTGACAAGCAGTGGGAGCTTTTTTTGTCATTAAGACGTAGAACACTGTGGCCCTTCGGTCTTTTTTGCATTTATGCAGATGTACGATCAACGTCCAAAGTTTTACTCGAGAGCCACTTGTGGAACAATGCAGTTTCACCAGTGTTAACTAAGTCTGATGCCTTATACCTGGGTAACAAGCATGGTCTTTAGACAAATTTACCAGCAGTTTACGACGGTGAAACGCATGCTTTGGCAAAAACCTAAGAACATAGCAAGACAAAGTATGCGGACCCAAGTGATATAAATTTCAGCTATAACTATACTTCCGACAAGGAATTTCTTTTTGAAGCCATGATAGACGGTTGGTGAGGCCTTTCGGTGAACTTCAGTCCTTCGGTACAGATCACCGTTTTCAACATGGGCATCTCACTGTGCTGTTCATGACCCCCGGTTTGGATAGCTAAGCCAACTTCGTTTGGGCTCCACGTAACGACCGAAAAGCAAACAGGAAGGCGACGGGCACAGAAAGTCTGCTGGATGAACATCCAATTACAATTTTATTGGCTAAACAAATGGTAGCGGTTTTTCCTGAGAAGCTCAGCGTATCGGATTTTGGATCATAGGTCAGTGGCCTTCGGGTTGATTGCTTTCGAGTGTTCGTTGGCCTGACTTCAGGTGAATATCATCTAGGATTTGCATGACGGGCGTGTTCGACATACCTATTTGTGTCCAGTGCTAGCTAGCTTTCTAACGGTCTGATGTGGCTTCCACTGCTGACCAAACCGCTGACACGTGTTCTCCGCCATCGCGGTTGATGTAATATTACCCACGGTCAGGTGACCAACTGAAATCTAGGTGTGAATAGAAATCTGGCCCTCGGTTCGGTTTTCTGTTCACGTCCCCATTACTGCTGGCAAACTACACTGGCCAGGCGCGCACTAAGAAAACCGAGTCACCAGTTCCCTGGACAAATCCTAATCGTGAACACCGGTGTAGGCTGAGAGGGAAAACCTGAAGATCAAGGGACGACAAGGTGTAAGGGCATGAAAGTAATGGATTCCCCGTTATCTTCGACTCTATGCTGTAAACAGAGGTTTACAGAGAACGATTGTATCAGACTGAGGACGGGATCCAACGTGGTACACAATCGGAACCAGTGGAGTGCTTCTGTGACCTTCAGAATTTCATAGACAGGTCTCTTTAACTACGCTCCGCAACTATGACTGGCTCGCATCCTCAACGGATCTGTCGGTGAACAGCAGTTGAAGCCCTGGACGCGACAAACGTTCTGCACGAAATCGAATGCGGTTCCACGTTCTCGTTGCTGACACTGATAAGAACCCAGGCGAGCATGCGGAAGCCTGTTGAAAGCCGCCAGTTAGTCGCTGATTTCGGTGTTCATCATTTGTAAGCCGATGGCTTGCAAAAGGCCTCTGCACGTTTGCTCGCTGATCTTATCCCATCGGGTCTAAATCGGGGCCAAAAGCTTGCATGCAGCATCACACCACACTTCGCGCAAACCGCTTGTTTTAGTCAACTATACACAGGCACCCAATAGTTTGGATTCTAACCATTTCCCTCCTTACAGTAGGTCCCCATACGACCTAACTGGTATCATTCAGGGAGGGGCTCCGTGAACCGATTGTACGAGCAAACAATAATGTGCGCACCCCAGGTCTTGACAATACTTCAAAAATGCACTGAAACTAATGAATTAATGCTGCAACGAATGACGCACACATTTTGAACACCATCACAATCCATAAACATGATTATAGACGTGCTCGCACCGTTTTGAATACAGTCGTAGTGCTCCGAAACATACGGTGCCCGAGGTGATCAATCACCACCCACAAAGACACCTTAGAGACGCAACATTTGTTTTTGCCACCAGTGAACCCTATGGGGTGAAGGGCTACTGTATTTGAGTAAATCGCTTTAATTCTAGGTTTTACCGAATGGTGGGGTCTTACATCAACTGGAATTGATCTTTTTTGTTACATTATGGTGGGATTACCTGGAGGTTTCGGCCGATACCAGTCAATGCTAATAAGGGCGTAACCGACTGAAGAAGCTTCCAGGGCGGTCTTTGCAGTCCGAGAAAACTCTCGTATCGAAACTATTTAAGGCTATCGTGAGTCTACTCAATTACACCACAATGATATTTATGTGCGTCGTATGGCATAATGAGATTTTCCCGCTTCAGGTTCTATGTCACGGCAATCTCTAGAAACTGTTCTTATGGAGAAAACAGTAGTCAAAACTGGCCACTTCTTTTAGTGCATGAGGCGCATTTCAGCAGTGAACATCATTTCTTAAGAGACCATTACTATTCGCCTCTTCGAGAGTATTTCTCCAAGGAGGACATACATAGATACGGAGAACTTAGCCGCTTCGAAAACCTCAAGATATATTATATTACTATTATATTCAGGATCGTTTATTTATAATACTAACTAGCGCGACGAATTTGGCCTCTCCGAAAGAACTAACTTTAGCAAGTATCGTCGAGAAATACGCTGACATGAAGGGCAAAAGAGCCTCAAACTTCGAAAGTAATCTACATAGATAGTTCACTGTTAAACTAAGAATAGAGCGTGCTGGTGTTGCTAAAGTAAAACCCACCGATTGGTTTAATACAAAATATGTCCTATAGGATGATGACCATCAAGTGGCTTCCCGCAATTGGTCCGTGAAATTGTATTTTAATGGTGAACTCCTTCCCGGGAGAGAACAACTGAAAAAGGGATCACCTTCTGCTGGTCTCTCAAGGGACGGCAAATGTATGACTATAGCCTTCTGATGCCTAGAAAATATCGCTTCCAACTGGTCTTCTAGTTACAGGAAAGTGTACTTCGTGAGATGCGCACTGTTGATGATTTCCAATAAAGATGAAACAGCTGTACAGAGCTCCTCAACGTTTCAGCATAGATTGACTTCACTTACAGGACAAAACCACCCCGGCTACCATCAATTATAGTAAAGTTGAGTCATCCCAAAATACCGCTTTCAAGAACGCACCAAAGATGTATTCCTTCGACACCTGGTCTCTTCCAGGAAGAGTCCGACCATTCGAAGACCTCACATAGGACCGACCACAAGTTACATCATGTGAATTGGAATTTACAGAGGGAGATTGTAGCAGCCATACAGATAAAAACTGTGCTGGAGCTCCCAACACCCTAAATGACAAGTGTTGTCTTCAACCTATGGTCTAGACACAAAAGCTCGGTACTCAAACCCTAGTCTTTGTTGATATGGTATTTTGCATCATGGGGGCACTTGGCGTGACCCTTTTTAGGAGCTTGGGAGGTGGTTCCAAAAAGCACCACAAGGATATTAGCGAAATACACTCACTCATGTGCAAACAAAGTTGGTTTTGTGGAAGACTCACCTGGAACCCAGCTGAATCTCTCGTTTATGATGTTTTTAAGCAACTGAATGTGCTGCACCAGGCCGCCTCATGCTTCAGCTGGTGCGATATCCGCGACTACCCTTCTAGTTCCAACTGTATCCGGTGGGTACTTCTTATGTGTCAAAAAGCAGTGCTATCAGAATTCCCTATACTAGTTAGCATTTCCATCCCTCGGAGCATCCCAATAGCAAGCACTTTTCAATGTGCTCGATCTGCAGCCACGAATGACCAACTCGAGGACAAGGTGACATACATCAATATACGGCCAAATAGACATGTATGTAGCCCGAAAATTATCAATGGTCCTAAATCATTAGGGGAAGCCCCTGTGTCTAAAATTGTCTGACGATGGACTTTACTCTGAGATTGATGAAAAAACCTAATGAGAACCTTGGCAGTTCCAGACTGTAAGCCACAGATCGTTTGCAAAGTGACTGCACTCGCACCAAGCCATAACAAATGCATAGGAGGTGAGTTTGCATGTTCAGACACAAGCTTCTCTTCGTTCAGTTTCATTTACTGTGACCGGTGCGCGTGCAGTCACCTAGTCGTGCAACGCCGTAGGGACCTTGACCTTAGGAGCCTCAGTGTACTCGTGTTTCACTCTGTTCGTTTACTTGACGGAAATGTTCCCAGACACTTTAGAGGAGTCACAGTATCTGCTGGGATTTTATCCGCATCACTTTTTTGCAATGCGGTGGTAAAGCACAATTGTTCAGCACGAGTATCACTGATGATGAGCTGAGAATTAATGACCATATACGAGAATCTACGGAATACTGTATTTGATAAGGTAGTAGAAGAAATCGTTAGCTACATTATGCCTCAACATACCTTGCTGTTCTAATTAGTGCTAGCGTCCTCTCAATACCCAAGTGAGTGCCAACATCCCCGGGGTGAGTGGCATCACATTTGCGACACATCTCAGTACCAATATTCAAGCACTCTCCGAAGCGGTTCTCAAGCCTGTCCTACCAATGCTATTCTTACTGACCGATTAACCACGCTGATATTTCTTCTGATTTGTTCACTGAGCTCAGTCCAGGTGCTCAATAAGTGGCTGCCTGTGAGACTCTAGGAATCCGTTAAATTGCATGATTAGATCCCCTTCAAGCCGTAAAAACAGAACAAGGTGACGAAACTTATACTGTAGTGGCCGTTGCAGGATCAGGCGAAACAAATATGAACGGAAAATTCCCATAAGCGGGTAAAACAGCTGTTAGAGTGACGACGTCTGCAAAACAGGAGATCGACTGATGGATGAGCAGCATAATTTTAACGCAGAATACGAGGAACAAAAGAAACAAAATATGGCGAAACAAAAACGAGAAGTAACGAGTTTCAAGGTACAACGGGGAGCGCATCATGAGCGTCCAGAGAACCAGCGACCTTCTTACCCTCACCCTTCTGGGGAAACTCCAAAGAGGGTGTTGTGGAAGTATGGATTAATGGGACGGAGTTCTCTGGCTCTACTCCTGGGGAGTCGGGAGACATATTTGTACTAGATTTTCGAACAATACGTCCCTCGTTTTTTGTTTTTGAGTCCGGCTTTCTCTGGGCCAAAGCAGCTGCTTGATCTACGTCACCGGCAGCTCCCCGGTGAGCGCGGAAACAAAATGGGGTACTATGGATTAGAACAAACTGCCGTTTGAGTAAAGCACTAACCTGAGCACAACCAGTAAATACAGTCTTGTGATCTGAACCAGTGTCATAAAAATATCGCAGATTCGAAAGTTGGATACAAATAGCCATTTCGGGATCTGTTCGTGAGTTTTCTACGCAAAACACTGGCGGATCATCGACCGGAACGAATTGACTGTCAAAAAGAACCAGAGTCTGATTGAGAAGAATGAACTGGTGGACAGAGGGGTCCATCTGACCATCTACTGATGGCAAATTTTCAGGGATGAGAAATCCGGCAGTGTTCACTTGTTGTTTCTTAGGATGGTATGTTACGTTGAGGCAAAAATGGGCTGCACTGCTTTCTACAGTAGAGAACAGAACAAGTGGACCACATAGTCGAGCGGGAAGTTGACTCTGACAAACTTCTACTGGGATAGAAAGAGGACCACAACAAACACACGCATCACTCACACGGCCACATAGACATCCAAACTGTGTTACCGGGTTGGATGGGGAAGGTTGTTGTTCCGCACGTTTGGACAGTAACCTGGCATAGTGTGCATCAGAGGAAAGCAGGTCTTTCAGAACCGGGGCCGTCACAAAAAAACTCGGGAGGAACACCGGTTGGTTGGAGAATACAGTTTTCGGATACTTAGAAGGAATCGAAGACGGGTGAGAAGGCTGTATAACAACCAAACCACCGGGGGGGATTAGGGCATAATGAGGGTGACTAAGTTCAGATGGGGTGGGTGGGCGTGTGGTAGGTAAGGAGAGATAGAGTACACCAAAAATCACCAGAATTACGACAAGAATGCACTTCTTTGTGAAACATTGGAAGGCCATTGGAATTGAAGAGAAAGGGGTGAAAATTAAGTGCAGTTAGGAAGTGGGGTTTTACAGACTTACATTCTCGCAACATGGAGTTCAAGCGTCAGCAGGCAGTAGGTAAGCATTGTGGAAAGATAAATGATGAGACTTTGTGCATCTATATGTGAATCCACCGATTTCCTAATGCCTCGGAAACAAAAAAGTGGAATAACAACCCAGGAGGGGATATGAACCGTGAGACTGAAAAGCAAAAGAACAGTGTTGAGAAATGAATGCTAAACAGTTAGAGATAGCAAGACCAAACATTCATTAGGGGACCATTAGATTTCTTCTGAATGTCAGCTTTACATCAAACTCGTACAACTGCTATTAGTAATGAGCTGCTGACGATGGCTGTGCTTTGATGCCCATGTTTTCACACGAATCTCTACGACATAGCTTGTGTTTGATGCATGCGTCTTTCTTTCAGTCCTCACACTTTTTGTCAGTCGCTTTTCTACACTGAGTTCCACTTCGCCCTTTGAAGTTGATGTACCAGAGCTGGATAAAACATTAACACAATACCTAGAGTGTTTTCACCAGTATTATTCACGTTCTATTCTTTTGGCATAATAAACGCTTTTTAAAAAAATAAATCAGCGGCGAACGGGCGAGGACAGTCATTATGGACGTCCTTCCATGGATTGTAGATATTGGTACCTGACTGCGATGCAAACACGAAGAAATAGGTTCCTAATGTAGAACTAGAAGGGGGAGGTTAGTTTACTTGATCTAGGTAAAGTGGTCGTCAACAAGGTGCCTAAACCTTCAAGCACATCTGGGCATCGTTTTTTGAATAAGATGCACTCAGCAGAATTGACTCAGCATCTTTACGAACCTAACCTAAGACAAACACGGCATGTGAAAGGCAAAATTTAGCCGGTCAGACTGTCAGCATGCTCGCCACTGAGGTCCGTTACGTGCCAGGCGCTGCACTGAGAATAAGGTAGACCTAAATCAAACAAGCACTGATATCCTACAGAATTCAACTTGACAGTAGTCGCTTCCGTTCCACATAGCCACAAAAAATTTTTTTTTTCTCACGAACCTTTTGCTAGCAACGTTATGGAGTAGAAGAGACAGCTTCCTCTGGTAGACAACAGCAGGGCGTTTGTAGTATATATCTCAATCATTTTAATCCCACACTATTCACCTGCCACCCTCGGGATTCCGGATGCCTACAGTATGCTCGTTCAAGGCCGGTTAACAGCAGAAATGCTGCGGAGACGTTTGAGGTCATCGGACCGGAAAGACTGTTTGACAGTCATATAGGTGTTTTGTAGACACCGCCTTTACCTTCGGTAGAATCTGTTCCTGACGCCAAAGATGACGAGGATGCTTCTCCAAGCACATCCAGGGCTTACACAAGGTATCGAAATCGATCAACAAATTCAAATACCTGTTTCTTAAGCTTTAAAGACCACTCGATCACATATATCTGGAAAACATCACCCATGGAGTCTGAGTGAAGTTGAAGAAATCCGCACACATGGTCTTCTATCGCTGTTCCTATTCATAAAAAACCACGTACTTCGTACTTTTGAAACAAGGAACTCCTCGGAACACACTGCAGAATTTTGACTGTTTGGACAGATTGCGTTGCACGTTGGCAACCAAGAGGACTAGGATTACCTTCTAACGTAAATGTATTAAGAAACGTATTTACCAGCGAAGTTTCAAAGCTTCTTTTGTGTGGCAAACTAAAAATGACTTCATCAAACCTAAACTGGATGTCGTTCACACACAGAGACCTACCGAACTCCAAACTTCAGCAGTTCACCGAGACCCAGACTCGTCTACTCCCTAGTTTAAATGGACTACCGTTTATCGTCAGGATAAAAATCCCCTGTCATTCTGGCGTAAATGAACACGTGGAGGAAGGTGAGAAATCTCTTGGCGCCGAAAAGTGGAATCACACTTGCTATCACACACTTGGGACACCTTATGGGTGTTCCACATATTCGGTTAGGTTTGACAGCAAGCCTTTAACGCCTAATCTTGGAAGCGCTCTTTGGGCTTACATTTCAAGATCCATCCTCGAGCAGACTTTTACTGCAAAGCCAACCAATTACGAAACTTGAAAGCGATTAAAAGCTAAGCCTGATAGCCTCAGTTACCAATTACCGCCTTAAATGCACAAAGAAAGTGCAACCTGACTGAAATCTGTCAAAGTACTACAACGACTGGGGCGAACCCCTGACAAGGTTATCTTGAAGCCAGACAAAGGACATAGCAAAACCATTTAGAACGAACAGGATGACATTACTAAACTAATTCAGGACACACTCAGATAAAGGTACAAAATGGATACAAAAATGGGCAATGTTTTGCTCGTGGAAACTCAAACTCTATGAGCTGCAAACACCAAATCACACGGCTTTGATTCAGAGTCACAATATCGCTCTGTGAAGCCTCTAGGTTCATATACACATGACCTTTGTGGATTGCCAAACAACCCCAAACACGAAGTGTCACTACGGTCTCTTAGTTGTGAAACAGGCCCCTTGTTACAAATTAGCATAATGGTTGGTGGAGGAACTGACGTCCATAAGAACAGCGTGGGGAACCCACAGTTTGGAGAACATATTTGAATCTGCGTGTAAAAAATCGACTGACACTTCTCACCCAGTTACGCATTTTCCGCGGGGCTCAACTGTTACCGAGAGACGTTCCACTGAGCAAAACCGTTGACCTTAATTGTGAACACGTCATAGCTTACGACAAGGCAAAGCCGAAGATCCTGATATCACCCACCTTGCATTATACCAAAAGATAAAACACTTTCAAAGGTTCAGTGTACCGGTAAACTGACGGCATGGCAATGGATAGTCAATTGGGCCCATCTCTGGCTGATCTACTCACGGCGGATATAGAGGCAACACAGCATGCAATTCATCTACTAAGGTGACATTTTGTTGCCACTCATCAACGCCCGCAAACAGAACTATCTTCCGTCCTCAATTCAGCTCTTCGAATCTCTCACCGCACTCTTGTGCCTTCTTACATATGTTGACAACCGAACAACCAGGCGCGACGAGCCATTTGGTACACCGTTAGCCTACCTGAACGGGACGATAACAGAGCTTTCACAGCAAAAGTACTTACTCAACCCGTAGCTTGCTTCACTGAACCAGGCTCATGTGACCATCATCATCATTATCAACTGTAAAAACCGTGTACTTGTCGTACAGTGGTTATAGCTGCCACAGTTTTGTTCACCGATAATTTGGGAAGGTGGGGTAGGTAGCTGCGCATTGGAGGCGGGGGCTAATATAATTCATGCGTAAACACAGGGTCGTCAATGGACTTTTAAGTGGGGAGATTGGGAAGGGAGCTATGCATTGAAGGCAATAGCTTGGATGCACGAGCGCCATTGAGGGCGCGACTGGGCCATGTCTGACAATGTCTCTAACCACTGATGTGTCCCGCCTCGCGGCCTCTATCCAGTGAGACGGCAATGACAAGAGCAGCTGAGTTTGCCGGTAATGACTTTCATACTTCGCTGCCAAGTCATTGTTTGACCTCCCTTGGCTTATTTCCACCCTTCGCGCCGTTGTGCGAAAAGAACCTTTCGAGGAAGTCGATCTACCGGCATACGGAGCACGTGGCCAAGCCAGCGCAATCTATTCAGTGTGATCAGTTCATCTATCGTAGGTGAGTTATTTCTTCCAGAACTATTCGACGTACTTAAGCATTGCTGATCCGGTGTTCCCACCAGACTCGGGCAACACTCCGAAGACATCGACGGTCAAATACGTCCTTTTGACGTCCTAAGCGCGCAGCGGCCAGGTTTCTGATCCGCAGAGTAATATGGAGCGCACCGCACAATTGTAAACTCGACCCTTGACTGACAAGATGTCACGCCTAAGCCACAGGTGATGTAGGTTCACAAAGGCTGCTCTGGCCTTCCCAGTACGGATGGAATATCATCTTTCGCGAGACCACCGGGACTGATACAGCTGCCCAGGTAGACAAATTTGTCTTCTACGTCAATCGGTTCATCCGCAAGCATGAGGCTAGGGTTCGAGCCCACCCAGTCTCGCAGTAGCACTTTACACCTTGTAGATGTGAGGCGCATGCCAAACCGTGAGGCAGAATTATTTGAATTATTCAATATTGTTTGCATTACCACGGCCTCAGATCCAAAAAAGCTATATTGCCTGTGTATTCGATATCTGCGAGCGGATGCATCGGGAACGCTTCGACCCCAGAGGCATTAGAGGCTGACAGTGAGTCTTCCGTAATCGTACCAATGACGAAGTCCCGACCTAAAGTTGCTACCTTGATGTGGTGGTCGGGCTTGAGTGCTCCAATGATCTCGCGGGCTACACTGGCTGGAACTTCGTTCCGCAAGGTGCAACCACGCCAGAAAGACCAAAGGGGAGCAGTCAGACCAAGAGCGGCGAGACCCCGTACTACGAGTAATCGTGCTACGAGGCGATCTGGGGGTAAAGTCGTACTGTCCTCTGCGGTAGGAGTGTTAAGGCAGTATGTTGTTCCCCCAGACAACCAGCATGTCCATATTTATGGAGACCGCGATGCTGCCTTCCCCCGAGAAAGGACGGGTTAGAAAAGGTCGGCCCTAGAAACTGCATATTCCGATCGCCCAACGGTTGACTGTGACCGCCGTTGCATTATTCTATACGGTCGAAATACTTTTAAAATCAAAGAGTCTGGTGCTGCTGAAAAGGCATCTGCTGCGCGCAGCCGCACTAGGGGTGACACAGTAATGTCTTACTCCCTGCGCCATTGGGTTAGGCCAACCCCCTGCAACCGAGCGTGTCAGACTACTGAGGCATCGGCTCCGGGAAGGGTCCCCAAAGAAAACCCTACTGTCCGCTGCCTCGCGAGTCAGACTTTTGAGTCAGAGGCTCAAGGTGGGGCAATTCAACCAAACTCCCTTCCTCGGCCTGGGGAACCGGGAAGCATCATTTGCCCACACAATTCTGTGTCCCTCGATGTCCCTCCCCAACCCCTTCCCAGCACATAAGTCCAACGACGAAGTTAAAGAGGAAATGTGAAAGAGGACAGCCTTGCCTGACACCACTTGATGTGGTGAACTCAGGCGACCGTGGACCTTCACACGTCCGCGGGGCTTGGTGTACGACGCCTTAAGGAGGGTCGACTTATGGGGTACACGTTTGCTTTATAGACACTGACGGTCCACAGAGTCAACGGCAGCTTTCAAGTCAAGGAACACAACCATTGTTGGTTGCTGGAAGCAGTGTCGCTGCTTCAGCATCTGTCGGAGGGTGAAAATGTGGTCGATGCATACTCTTGCAGAACAGAACCCAGCTTGGTTTTTACGGAGCTGTCTCTCCCTTTGTTCAGTCAACCTTCGAAGGATAAGACTAGGGAGCACCTTCGATGCAACAGCTGCCAGGTTGATGCCGCGCTGGTTTTCACAAAGCGTCCGCGTACCCTTTTTGAAGATAGGGATAACTGTCGACATGCCCATTCTGCAGGCACTTTCTCTTCACTCCATATCACATCAATTAGTTTTGTCAGTCAAGTCACCAGGGATTCTCCGCCTTCTTTGAAGAAATTTGGCTACAGACCATCGGGTCCTGCTGCCTTCTCACGTTCCAGTGCGGATATTTCGTACCTTATTTCTTCTTCCGAGGGGTGATCAACGTTGCATTCTATCCGCCCGTATGCACTATTGCCACAGGCTGTGTTGCTGTGTTCTTCGAAGTGTACGGCACATCTTTCCAGTGAGTGAGTTAATGAGTAGCCTTCTTTCACTTATCGTTGCACTGAACGCTCCTTCCATAGGGCCAGTCGATGGTATCAGTTGATATAGGACACGGTAGCAAAAGCCTTCTTCATCTCCCGAGCTTTTGATGTCCACCAGAGCTCTCGGTCCTTCCTTAGGCTCTTAATTATTTGGCGTTTGAGGGATTTGCGTGCGCCGTCGTACCTGCTGCCTGCTGGCATGGATTTCCTGACAATCATGGGTAGCGATCCCGACGATATCCAGTGGTCGTGATCGAATTGGAGAAGTCGGACAGACAGCACTGAACGCCGCTAGCATAGCTCCTTTCACACTTTGCCATGCTTCATCCGTGTGCTCACTACCAGTACGGCATTTGTTTACTGTGGACGGCTGTTGGGCTAGCTCAGACCGATAATGTTGAGCTGTGGTAGTCCTTCGAAGATGGTGGATTGGCATGCTTCTTATTGACTTGCGACGGCCTGAGGGGAAGCGAACTGTCAGGCGTGCACGCACCATGGCGTGATCGGAATCAAATTGTTTGCACCAGAAGGGACAGCAATCTTGAATTATAGCTCTCCACTGGTGGCTAATGGCCACTTGATCTAACTGGGTCCACGGTCCCATCCCGGAGCCGATGCCTCAGTAGTCTGACCCGCTCGCTTGCAGGGGGGTGGCCTAACCCGATGGCGCATGGCGTAAGTGTAGTAACGGTATTTTCCTCAGCTTAGTTCTCGGCCTGAGCCTCCCAAGCTAGCGTTCACGTCAAAACAACCACCGAAGATGCACAAGGTATATTAACGCCCAAAACGAACTCACGAAAACTTGTACAGCGCTTCATATCTATAACGTAAGCGCCGACAACTTTCTGGGAATTCTGACGCCTTCTGGATGCGGCATTGGCAACCGGCATTCGGCCAATACTGGGTCACGATTGGCTGTTGGGTCCAGATTTTCGACCAATCAGATCTTGGCTTGATGCCGGACCGGCAAGCGTCCCGAACTTCTGGCCAATCTTGTGCGGAATAGGTTTCTCGGCTGTAGCAGCACCTGTTTGCGAGTGGTAAAGCGGGATCAGTGTGGAATTCCGTCTACCACCTCCCCCTTGAAATTTGTTGGCGTGGCTTCGAAGCCGAGGGTTCACTTGCAGGGGCCTCACTGGCTTGCGGATGCTCTCTGTCCAGCGTCGCGGTCGTAATCCGTGCTCAGGCAGGGCCTCCGACGAAGCAGCTGATGGATTTTCTGGGATGGTACCGGGATCGAAAGTGTCCAGAAGCGTCTCTAGACTCAGCTCACTCGGTGCTGTGGGCGGGACGTGCTCCTCTGTCGGTCGGATTTGGTTTGTGTGCCGTATCCACCTGGCTGCGCCAACTTGAATCTCGTAGAGCACCTTGCCGCGCCGGCGAAAGGTGAGTCCTGGAATCCACGTAGGGTGTCTGCCGCTATAGTCACGAACCAACACTCGCTGGCCTTCGCTGAAGGAGCGCGCAGTTGCTCCATGATGCCGGTTGAACTGTTCTTCCATTCTGGTGTTGCGGTGACTAGCTTGCCCTTTCTGTGCCCGGATAATGTCGTGCAGTGTTCGAACTTTCTTTCGGAGCATTGCCTCTGCTGGTGACATTCCATCAGGCGAGTTGGGGTTTGGAGTCGTTCGATGTGCCAGCAGGAATCTTTGCAAAATCTCTTCCGGTGGCCCCTCCCCTCTGGACTTCTAAAGTGCCCGCTTTAGAGTGTCAACGAAGCGTTCCGCCTGGCCGTTCGACTGCGGATGAAAGGGCGGCGAGCGGACATGAGTTATGCCATACTCCCGACAAAGGTATGCGAACGCCGATGATGTGAACCGACTGCCGTTGTCGGATACAATAGTCTTTGGTGTTCCAAAGCGATTGAACAATCATAGGAGTTCAAAGGCTCTGGTGGCAGTTGTGGGACTTCACTGGAAAGGTTTCCGGCCATTTGCCGTAGGGATCGGCCGCGACCAAAAAGTGTTGCCCACCCAGTGGGCCTGCGTAGTCGATGAAAAGACGAGACCAGGGTTCGGTGGATTGTGGCCACGACCGTAGATAGGTTTAAACGGGGGACTTGGATGCTTCAACACACCGCAGGCAAGATTTGGAGACTTGCTCAATCTGGGAGTCCATCAAAGGCCAGTAGACGTAGCTCCGAGCAAGGGCCTTCACCCTGTTATGTCCCCGGATGCCCTTTGTGGAACTGATTCAGGACGGCCGGTTATAACTTCTTTGGGATGACAACGCGTTCTCAAAACAAAACGCATCCATCGGCTAGTGATACTGCGTCACGACGGTTGAAACAACGTTTCTGTTCGTCTTTTGGGCAGGTAGGCGGCCAATGATTGCAGTACTACTTGATGACCTGTTGCATTACAGGGTCCTGGTCGGTAGCCTGGCGGACTATATCGACAGTCACCGGGAGAATGCGAACCGCTTCTGATACTATTCGATTAACCTCCGGTTGCAAGGCAATTGTTGCAACTACGGTATCCTCTGGTTCTGGCCTACTTGAATCAGTGAGTCTCGACAGTGGGTCGGCTTGTCCGAGGCTGGTGGTGGACTGGTACTTTATATTGAAGTCATATCCCAAAAGAAGAATGGTCCATCGCTGGAGGCAGTTGGCCGTATATACCGGGATCCCCAACTTCGAGCCGAACACACTAATGATTGGCTTTTGATCGGTCAGTACGGTGAACCGACGGCCGTAGAGCATTTTATGAAATTTTTTGACCGCAAACACGATCTCCAAAGCTTCCTTTTCTATCTGACTGTTGTTGCGCTCAGCTGATGTTAGGGATCTGGCCGCATGTGCAATGGCTCTCTGACTGCTGTCGGGAAATACATGAGAAATCACTGCGCAAATTCCAAAGTTCGAGGCATCCGACGCCACAACGATTTCCAGCGATGGATAGCAGTGGGTGGGTAGAAAATCGGAACTCAGCATGGGTTTGACAAAGCCAAAGGCGCGTTGGCATTCTTCTGACCATCTCCACTTGTGGTCTTTTGTAAGTAGCTGGTTCAGTGGACCTCAGAGGCGATGCATGGTAGGCTGAAACAAACTGCAGTGACCGACGAGACCGAGGAAAGACATGAGGGACGTGACGTCTGTGGGTGCTGGCATAAGTTTTATAGCGTCGATATTCTCCGGGTTTGATCGGCGGCCACGTTCGTCAATAATAAAACCGAGGTGCTTTGTCGATTGCATGAAGGTGCATTTTTTCGGCGCCCTCTGAAGCCATACTCTTGAATACAACCAAGCACGTAATCAAGACGCTGCCACAATTCGTCGGGGTTGGAACCCGTGACGATGAGATCATCCTAATAGGCAGCAACGCCTGTGGTGTCCTTCGGCATCGTATCCATGATCTCTTGAAATATGGCTGGCACTGTTTTGATACCGAATGGCAGTCAGAGATAGTGGAACAGACCGCGGTGTGTATTGATCGTCAGAAATTCTCGGGATTCTTCCTCGACTTCAACATGGAGATAAGCACTGGCTAAGTCAATCTTCGCGAAACATTTACCCCAGTTCAGTTTCACGAACAAATCGTCTGGAAAAGGCAGAAGGTACTGATGGGTATCCAGTGCAGCATTGAGCCCGGTGGATAAGTCTGCATACAACCGGATGGTCTCGTTAGCTTCCACTAACATGGTCAGCGCGGCCCATGCAGAATAGTTGGCCGGTTGGAGAACACCAGCCTTCTGTAGTCGGTCCAGTTCCTGGTCAAAGATGGTTAGGGCTGCATATGGTAGTTGGCGTTTCGGCCTGAAAACTGGTTTGGCACTGGGGAGGAGGCACAGTCTGTGTATCGTCCATATCTTTGACATTTGAAATTCCCCACGTTTCTTGTCCCTATTTGTAACCCGCGCTCCAGCTTTGTGTTTTGTGCGTCTATATGAACTGACGTATGTTTGTCCTTACCACTTCACCCATTTGGCCTTGAGGTCATCCAGCCATTTGTGGCCGGCCTTAAAAACGTGTGACTCTCTCACGTGGGAGACTGTTTGCTCATTTTGTTCGTACTTTTGTAGTCCAAGTGGACCGTTTGTTGTTGACGAGTACCTACTGTCGAGGTTTGTACATTTTGTGAATTGATGTCTTATGATAATAGTACCGTATAGAAACCCAGCTCCGACTTTGTTTTGCCTTCCCGGGGGTTCTGGTATTACGCGTCACTCGAAGATACCGTTGGCTCGTTACAGTCTGGCTCCTGTTTTTGTGCACCGCCCAAGCCCGTCGGCGAATGTAGATGCATAACGTTGTAGGAGGTCCTCAAGTGAACGCTTTGGAAAGTTAGTTTGTTCGAGGGTATCTCCGGGTGCTGTGTGCGTGAGGTTGCAAACAGAACTATTTGACTTTTCCAGCAGACTCAGCTTGTTGATGCAATCCAGCCCCATGAAATCAAGTTTTGGGCATGACGTCAGGTAGCACGTGGCTTGTGCTGTCGAGTTAGTGAAGCTTACAGAGCAGTCAACCTCGCCAGTTTATCACCAGAAGCATTATGGGCCCGATGTTCGGTGAGTTTCCCGTGCGGCTTACCAATTCGTTTCCACGTTCGTTCACTGAGCAGTGTGATGTCGGAGCCCGTGTCAAGCTGCAAACGAACTGGGATGTTGTTGATACGAACCGTCGGCAGGTAAAATCAACTTCCAATGTCGCCGTCACCGAGTTGGATCGCGATTTGTGAGCTGCACGGTGGTAAGCGGGTGGCTGCGGCCTCCGAGATCGACATAAATCTTCTTTGTAGCCACGACGATTATACCTGGAACATTCATGACGCCTAAACCGGCAATAACGAGCAAAATGCCACTCACCGCAATGTCAGCAACTTGTGAGAGGCTTGCTCTGTTTCCGATCAGGCTTGTTGTCAGTTTTCTTTGGGGAACTGGAGTTGATTGCGTGTACAAAGCTGCTTGAAGTAACGAGTGACTGGCCGATCATAGCCGTATCGTGCTTCGGGTTGATGAAGCGTTGATATTCGCAACGCTGCAACGCAACGCCATTCCAGCATCCTGTTCGGTTCTGTGAAGCAACCGGGTTCTGATATGTGCATATTGGGACGACCGGAGACCGGATACAAAAATGAGGCACTTAAGCTGATTCTCCGTCATTGAGCTGAGCTTGAAGCGCTCGCATTCCCGATCGACAACACTGGCAAACGTGATTAAATCGTCATGTGTCTTGACCAGCTTGAGGCACAATTAACGGTCATTGAGCAGTGACGCCTGATCTCCGAATATCTGGGGCAGTGTTCTGACCGTTTCAGTGGGGTAGATTGGGGAAAATAAAGTTTGTGTGCAGTTTATGCTCCGGTGTGGAGAGTTTTCGCAGCAATAATCTGACTTTTCATCCGTCATCAAACGTGGGAAAACTAGTTTTAAACATATCTTCATACCGTTTGAACCACGAGTCAAAAGTGTGACCAGAAAGAGTGTCGCATGTGAACTCCGTGATCCAGGCCACGGCTGCATCAGTTGAGGAAACGGAAGACTCACTAGTACTGGCTCCTGCTGTCTGGATATGCAGTCTCTGAGTCAGTGGTTCAACGAGCATCAATTGTGCTCCTTCAAACTGCTTTTGTTGCAGCTGCAATAATTCTCGAAGTTCAGTTAATTCGACTGACATCGTAGGTTCCCGTTCGCCAACTGTAGTAACGGTATTTTCCTCAGCTTAGTTCTCGGCCTGAGCCTCCCAAGCTAGCGTTCACGTCAAAACAACCACCGAAGATGCACAAGGTATATTAACGCCCAAAACGAACTCACGAAAACTTGTACAGCGCTTCATATCTATAGCGTAAGCGCCGACAACTTTCTGGGAATTCTGACGCCTTCTGGATGCGGCATTGGCAACCGGCATTCGGCCAATACTGGGTCATGATTGGCTGTTGGGTCCAGATTTTCGACCAATCAGATCTTGGCTTGATGCCGGACCGGCAAGCGTCCCGAACTTCTGGCCAATCTTGTGCGGAATAGGTTTCTCGGCTGTAGCAGCACCTGTTTGCGAGTGGTAAAGCGGGATCAGTGTGGGGTTCCGCCTAACAGTAAGACATTACTGTGTCACCCCTAGTGCGGCTGCGCGCAGCAGATGCCTTTTCAGCAGCACCAGACTCTTTGATTTTAAAAGTATTTCGACCGTATAGAATAATGCAACGGCGGTCACAGTCAACCGTTGGGCGATCGGAATATGCAGTTTCTAGGGCCGACCTTTTCTAACCCGTCCTTTCTCGGGGGAAGGCAGCATCGCGGTCTCCATAAATATGGACATGCTGGTTGTCTGGGGGAACAACATACCGCCTTAACACTCCTACCACAGAGGACAGTACGACTTTACCCCCAGATCGCCTCGTAGCACGATTACTCGTAGTACGGGGTCTCGCCGCTCTTGGTCTGACTGCTCCCCTTTGGTCTTTTTGGCGTGGTTGCACCTTGCGGAACGAAGTTCCAGCCAGTGTAACCCGCGAGATCATTGGAGCACTCGAGCCCTACCACCACGTCAAGGTGATAGCTTTAGGCCGGGACTCATGTGGCCAGGGACTGAATTTCTTCATGGACAAACTGCAAAGGTGGCTGCTTCATCTCAAAAGATTTGTTCTTTGGGTAGAGTGGAAATCAGGGCATAGAAGTTTTTTTATCTGGCACATTAATGGCTTGTTGAAAATCGTGAACACAACAGTCAAAAGAAAGCACAGCGATGCGCAACTACGATTGCTACTGAAAGTCAGGAATACACCATACAGCCAATCAAAACACTGCTACAAGTGTCCTCGATTCCAGTGTATTCGCTCTTTTGCCTGCGGTTGTGGTGAAGTTTGCAGAATAGTGTGCTGAGGGGCGAATAAAAGACCAGCCTACGGACATTTCCAGCATTTTACCCTCTTCCATTTCTTCGGTCTTTGGGGTCCACCAAGCTTCTGGCATCAGACGATATGTCTGGTTGAGTTGTAATCTTATCTAGAAGAGTATGTGACTGGGCCTCCAGCAAAGCCGCCGTCCTATCAGAGATCCCACGTTTGGATGAGCTTGGCTCGGTTGTACCGCAGAGAGAAGTTCCGGCTTGGAGTAGCGCCTTGAATATCTGTTCCCGGTGGTTGTTAATATCCGACATCCGACAATCTGGGAGGCATTCGAGGAGCCGGTTCTGAAAGTTTCTTTTGATTTCTGGATCCATTGGCTTTTCAGTGGCTACTCGAAGTGTGCGCATTTTGCGTATACCTGAAAAGCGCAATGAAAAGTAGCAGCGCACAAGTGCGTCGTCGGAGTCTACGCTGATATTTTAGAAGGAGCGGCAGGAGGTGATCGTCCCTCGCCACCGGTAGCTGCCGGCGATGTGGTCTATTTGGATTCGGGACTGGTCTGTTGGTGAACACCACGTCGTCAAGCGGTTTCCGCTATTCCAGAAATTGATATTGCAAAGGAACAGTCTATGATTACCATGCACCTAAAGCAAGCGGTCTCCGTTGTCCGTGCGTCTTGTATCCAACTCAAGACGACTACCCAGTCGAGCCTAAGCAGCGCTTAGTCTACCTTGAGCTTTCATGTCACCAGCAACCACAATGATGTCTGAGCCTTCAGTCCTTTGTGAAAGAGCGTCCACAGCGTCATAGAAACAGCCTTTGGCAGACTCAGAGGTACAGCCTGTTGGGGCGTAAGCAGACAATAAAAAATGTTTGATGGACCTGACATTCTCGAGATCCTTCCACAGACATTGTCAGACGAGCCGCACAGAGGCAACTAGCAACGGGTACCCAACCAAGTAGAGACGCTTTCGTTTGGTTGCACAGTGCAATACCCATGCCAGCATATCAAGCTTCAGTGGCCTCCGCATCACTAGAGGGGCGCCGTCGAATCCTGGAAGAGCGAGGGGCAGTTAGATCAATTACAGTACTTGCAGACAGCATACATCAACGCAGAGGAAATCCAGCATACGAGCAATATCCATTCGGTACCTTCTTGGTTCAGTGTGTGAAAACTAAAGACAGCTCAGTAGTCCGTGGGTTTGAAAACAGACTTTGAATCCTTTAGAGTTGCTACTGAAGTCGGACGTACAGAAGCTCTGACGGCGCGGTACGTTCGAAATCGGTTTCGTTTTTCCCTCGTGCAAATTTGTGAAGGATTCTTTCGCTGTTCAATCTATTTACAGGGTTCACGCGTGTCATTTGTTAAATTCTTCACTCTAACATAACCTTTGCGTGATAACCTCTGTCAGTTTGCACTCAGTTCCTGCGGTGCATCCAGTCTCAATCATGACCCAAATCAAAATAAGCGGCTCTCTACAGCCATCGATGGATCACAACAGATGTGGGCGAAATGGGCGCCCGTCGAATGTAAGACGTGGTATGCAATGCCACACCTGCCAGGCCTAGTGGCGCTTTAAATGCACGGGTTTACAGGACAACCAGGTAAGGAAGAAGGTCATCCAGCTCTCTGATGCGGCAATGAAGAACGCCATGGCGTCTCTAGTGGACGGGCGCATGACTGAGAGCAGGCTGATCATCTGGAAGCCATTCTCTAGAAAAATCGCGCCAATGAAGCAGGCACAGTTGCTCCTTGGTAGCATCCACACAAAGCCTGACCACGAATCGCTTCACGCATATTGGTTACACCAGAAGGGAAGGACGCGAACACTTGGGCTTCTAGTAACTCTTTCTTCCCCATCGGCCGTACAGAAGGTCTCGGAACGGACTGTCAGCATTCCGAAGGCCTATCAAACAATCGGGCGTATGTCTGAGGATCGCCCTCTAGAGGAGCGAAAGGTGGACCACAACAGTTTTAGGAGAAAGGTGCGAAACAGACTTCCGCTTGGCCCCAGTTCAACTGATCCCAAATTTATAGCCAAGCAGATGGTAGTTATGGCCCCTTGTGCTCCTGAAAGTACGCCGATACAACCGGCCGCGACTCCGGATTGCAGTTCCTACGCAACCATCGGAGACCCCTCGACTACCAAAGGCAGCGATGCTCAGGAGGGGGCAAGCCTCGCGTGGGCGCAGCGCCCAAAGTACACAGAACTATCATCGCTTATTTCCGTAACAGACAATAAAGGTGCAGCAGTGAACTCCACACCCAAGTCACAACCTATGAACTGGACTAGGTCAGACGTGCGGAGATAAGCAGCGAAGCATACCGACACATCAACACGAGAGTTGACCTCGACACCGGGGAATGCTGAGAGAACGCTACAACCACTGGGAGTGTGAAACTGCCAATCTCCAGCTCCACTCTTCTATTATGGACACAATCGTCGCCCAGGGCCCCGACAGCCAAAGCCACAAACCTGACAACATCGAACCAAAAATCCTCCGTACACCCAGTTGGCCACGCTGATCGCAGATGACTCGGGAGTCCACACAAACGCAAAAGAACGACAAACGCAGTCAAACAAACCACATAAACTTTGCCAAGTCAGAAAATTCCTGGCTAGCTTCAAGGTGCAATCCTCTGCAAAAACGAGCTTCATGGGAGCGCTACTGAGAAGAATAATTCTTGGTGTTGCCAACCAACGCTCAGAGAGACACCCTATCGATCAAACCGCGCCAAATTGCCCAAGAAATCAAACAGGCGCATGCTTTACCCAAATCTTCGAACAACAGCAAAGCTAGTCGTCCAAAAGGTGGTATTAATCGAGCTACAAATAGCAGCGGTTGAAATTTTTGCCCGCGGGGGATAAACTACGTCCCCCAAAGGTAAAAGGCCCGCGAAAACCGGGCTCCCACGGGGCAAAAAAAGTCCTGAAAATGGAAAGCAGTTCTCGCAACCACCAAGATAAGAGGCAGACAAGTATGCCGCAGAGGCTCCTCCAGAGCCTTGGCCTCAAACCCGGCGTACAGCTATTAAATAGGCTAACCTCTCCGGTTTCACACTTCTCGGTTCCTCACCTTCGGAAGTAGCAGAGACAGTGTTGAAATGCTTGTCCACAAACTGCCTCGGCTTTTTCAACAAACTTTGCGATAGTAAACAGTCAGTTCGCCTTGGACAGCCGTCCATAATCGCACTCACTGAGACCTGGTTCACACCAGATGTCTCTGATGCGGGGATCTCGATAGACGGCTACTCCATTTTTCGAGCTGATTCAAAACGAGGGAGGGCTGGTTGGGCTGCTTTATGCTTACATGCGGCCCCACCCATCCCGATTGTCCACTCCAATACCACTCCTGCACCTTTTTGCGATGCACTGTGGATTCAAATCCTGCTGCGCGGGTCCGATTCTCTCCTTCCCGGTGCGGTCTACCGTTGCCCTCAAGTCCTCCGAAAGGTGACCAATTCCTCATACAAACCCTTGAGCAACTCTCCTCCAGGTACCACTTCACTCACCTCTTGCTGGTAGGTGATTTCAACGCTCCAAAAGCTCCCCGGATGGAGCTCCAGCGCGTCGGATCAAGTGGACTATTTGCAGCGGCGCTGATCAAAGTCGTTCAACAGAGCACCTGAATTCAACATGTTGTCTACCCGCCAGATACCGCGCAGGCCAACAACCATCCCTCTTGGATTTAGTCATCACCAACGGAAGACACTTCGTTGCTCAGGTGATAATGAACGCTCCACTGGGACAGTGACCACTGTGTGCTGAGCTTTGATTTCAACTGCTACTGGGCCAGAAATCCCGAACCTCAAAGTTGGATTCGAAACTTCTGCCGTGCAGACTTCTGAGGAATGCGCGTCATCCTTGATCAAGTTAAACTGGGACCAGCTTCAGCGGAACAATTATAAAAGGACCAATGTCAAGAAAGTCCACCAGATTAAGCGATGTTCGTCAACAAAACCAGCTCGCAGTCGGATGGGCATAATACTTTTGACCAATCAGCCCATGGCACTCCGAGCCGGCGGAGCATTTCACGAGTTCACGGAATGAAACGCATGATCGAGGCTTTTGCCAAAGTTTTCCGTGTCGGTTTTGTTATTGTCGTTCAGCGGCTGCCGTTCACCTGAAGGGGAAAAGCGAAAGCAGGGTGCAGCACTGTTCTAAAGTTCTAAGCTCGGGGACTCGCATAAAAAATTGTCTAATAGTGCCTCGAACTGGGTCCTTAATGAAACGTGAACAACCGTCGGAGGAAGGTTATTCCACACAGCAACTACCCGAAATGAGAAAAATTTTGCCCAATAAAAGTGTGCGCTCTGAGTCTGAAAATCTTCTTACCATGTCCTCGCCGTGCGTTTGCTGGGTCGACGGTGAAAAACCTGTTCGGCCAAACCTTGTTCAAACAGGGCATAAGTAAGAATTAGGTCTCCTAGGATGTGACGATAATCCAGGGGAAAGAGGCGTTTTTCATAGTCCACAAATTTAAGGCCAGCAACCATTTTTGTAGCAGCTCGCTGAACGCGCTTAATGAGGGTCACGTCCTTCATGCGTCCTGAGTAGACGACTTGGTTGGCATATTCAAGAAGCGGTCTGACATAGGCCTGGAAGTCAGTGCGAGTAATACGGGAGAAGATGCGCTGAATCATCCGTAAAACGGCGAATGTCTTTTGGGCCGATTTCAGTGTGAAGGACATGTTTGAATAGAGTCAGATACCCAAATCCTTTTTGGCATCTATCATCGTGATGTCTTCTGGTTTATTCTCACCATGCACGACAAAGGCGTTCGCTGAGTCTCCTCCGAATAACATATGGACGCACTTTTCGTGGCTCGGTGGATGGTGCCAGTCCAACGACCACTGCTTTGCGGCGTCGGCATCCATTTGGAAGGCACTGGCATTAGAACTCCAGGATTTCAAGTCGTCCGCAAAAAGTAGACATGGACTCCCTAGTACCAAACTCCACCATAAACGAGATTGGTAAATTCCTAGTTAGTATGATGTGCCTGGCCATGGACCTATCAGTGATGCTGTTCAACGCTCGCTCACTGCTGCCGAAAGTCCATACTCTCCGTGCCATTATCGCCGTTGCACAACCAAGTCTGATTTGTGTGATTAAAACATGGCTCTCAGTTGAAACTCCAGACACGGCTGTTTCAATCCCTGGTTATAATGTCCACCGCTCTGACAGGTGGAACTCAAGGGGTGGAGGCTGTGCCATCTATTCCAAATCGGAACTCCGTGCAACCCCCATTGATGATTCCAGCCTAGAAGGGATTCCAGAGGCCATCTGGATCTCCGTAGAACAGACCAAACGACCTGTACTAATAGGTTGTATCTATCTACCACCGGCTCCCTCCCCCGCTTCGATAACTGACTTGTCCCGTATTCTCTCCACTGCATATGCCCTTTCCCATTCGTCTAAATTCGTGCTGGGTGACTTCAACCTACCGGATATTTCCTGGTCTCCTATTTTGGGTCCTACTCGTTATGCCTCGCTGCTTGCCCAACTTAGTGTAGAGGGTTGGTCCCAGATTGTACGCAGCCCCACTCGTGGCCAACATACCTTAGACCTAATATTCTCAAATGAGGGTCATCTGGCTACGGCCGCAGTTGGTCCATGCTTCCCAGGTAGCGATCACTGCGTCGTTTCGTGCAACGCAGTCAGGTATGGAGAAACTGTTTCTCTGAGTCCTTCATTCTTTCACCTCCTAACTCCGGATATTTTGCGGGCCTTTTCATCCCTGCTGGCCTCCCGGGACTGGAACGACTTCTTTCTCTCGACAAACACACAACGCATTTGTGATATCTTCTACCGAAACCTATTGACCTCTCTTCACCTTGCTTCTCCCATTAAGAGTTTTCACCCTGATATCTCCCGCCATGATAAGTTATTGAAAACCTTGGACAATAAAATCCTCCGAGCTGGCAGAGAATATCGGAAAACTCGGGACTTCTCATTAATACTCCTCATCAGCAAACTTTCAACTAACCGAGAGTCCTTACGGGTATCCCTCGAATGCCGTGAAGAGAACACCACTCTCAGGGACCCGTCTCGCTGTAAGTTACTGAGCCGCCTATTCCGTGGGCGCTGTACCCCAAACAGTCACTCAGTTACTTGTCTGCGTTCCACCGACGGTAGTTTTATCACCGATCCTGTAAATATAGCTGACCACCTGAACGCTTACTTTGCCAGCTGCTACTTGCCCTCTCCTTCCAAACTCAATCCCACAAGCCCTGCTGCACATTTCACATCTCCACAACAGAGTAACCTCCCCTCACTTAGCAACATGACCATCTCCCTAGCTGATGTATCAGCCCTTCTTCAAACCCTCAAGGACTCCACCGTGCCGGGGGCCGACGGCATACCATCACGTGCCCTGAGTCAAGGCGGTCAAGATGTCAAAACCCTTGTCTTAAATCTTTTTAATCATTCAATCAAATGTGGAATCGTCCCCTCCCAGTGGAAACGATCTGTCGTTCGCCCCCTTTTTAAATCCGGATCGAGGCAAACTACTTCCAACTACAGAGGGATCCATCATACCCCCCTTTTAATGCGAACCCTTGAACGGCTGGTCAAAGGCCCGTTAATCAGGTTCCTCCTAGCTACAAATGCCATAGATGATCGACAGTACGGATTCCTATCTCAGAGATCCGTCAATGGCTGCCAACTTCACTTCTTTGAGACCGTCACAGCAGCCTATGATGCCGGACACTCTATTGTTACAGTCTATTTGGATATCCAGAAAGCCTTTGACCAGGTCCCTCACGCATCCCTACTGAAAAAACTTAATTCTGTTGGCATCACTGGGTCCTTATTTCAGTGGTTCACCTCCTATCTATCTGATAGGTCACAGATAACACAAATAGGTGACAAACAGTCATCCCCACTACCGATCACCAGTGGAGTCATTCAGGGGAGCGTGCTAGGTCCCATCCTCTTCCTACTATATATCAACGACGTCTTCGACGCCGTATCCCATGGCAAACCCTTCCTTTTCGCGGACGATATAAAAATCACTTACACATTTCCCCCCTCTGCTAAAGATCTTGCCCTCCGCCAGGTCCAACAAGACTTAGACTCTCTGACTCGCTGGTCAAGCGCCTATAGCCTAAACTTCTCTTCTTCCAAGTCCCATATAACTTTCTGCCGCTGCTCCGTGCCAGCTGATATGTTCACAATTAATGGGAACCCCGTCGCTCATTCCACAGAGATCAAAGACCTTGGTCTCAGATACTCTTGCACCTTTAATTTTTCTCATCAAGTCCAGTTCCAGGTTGCCCGGGCACGTAGGTTCTGCTTTCTAATATTACGCTCCTTCCATCTTCGAGACACAAAGGTCGCAATTTTCAAGCTATGCGTGCGACCAATTGTGGAATTCTGTCCTGCTTTCTCTTCCCTTTATACCCAAAGTTGTAGGCTGGCACTCGAGAACCTCCAACGATCAATCACCAAAACGTTATTCCCTTGAACCATTCCTCGCTCCTACCGCTCCCGCTGTATAATCATAGGCCTTGAGCCACTATGGTTCAGACGGTTAAAGCCAAATTTAACTCTCATACACCGTCTTTTGCACCGAAATGCTTTTATTGCAGAGGCTGGGCCAAGCGTAAAGTTATATGTGGGCTACAAAATCCGTAATTCCAGCAACCTCTTAGTGTGCCCTCAAGCGCGTACAAACCTGCGCCACTACTTCTTCCTGGTCTACTACACTCGCATCTGGAACAGTCTTCCCGATCGGTTTCGAGATATCACATACCAACATAAGTTTTCGCAGTCTGTAGATAACTTCCTTACGTGTGAAGCCGCAGCCACCCTACTCAATACCCAATTATCCCCTGATCTCCTTTATGAACGGGGTCCAGACCACCTCTGAGTTTGACGAAGGTATATTTAGTGGACGAAAAAAATAAATAAATAGTTAAAACAAAAAATTTAAAAAATAAGCCGCACCCTTACTATACTGTGCTACCTCTTGACTTGCTTGAAGCAACTTATAGCACGTTCCTCCCAGCTAAGTCCCTGCCCTGGACTACTCTATCCGCTCTGATTAATGAGTGGTGCCTCGTCTTGCCTAACCCTACCCAACATAAACCAAGGAAAGAACAGAGTTTGTCATACCTGAGGACGTATTATACGCCACGCAACCCATTCAACACACGCACACAACATTGCGGTACGCCTCTGTTTGGCTCGATAGCTCACGCTCCGTCATCGTTTAGCCATGGATCACACACTCTGGACATCTCCGTTCTGTGCCTATTGTTCCAATGGTAGCTGCCGTCTCATTTGCCTCCGCGACTTGCCTCTTCCAGCGGCTGTATGTCGTTTGCTTGTTCGAAATGACTGAGCTGTTTTACTGGCCTGGCTTTCCCCCGACTAGATAAAATATCTGGTAGCTGGAGTTTATATTATTGCACAAGCCGCAATTATGACTGCATAGTGGCATGCCGCCTTGCAGATCTGGTAGCATGCACGAGGGATGAAAACCTCGTGTGGTGGTCGGTACGTCCTGCAGGGAGGGTCGCCCTGTTGCGTTGCACCATGGTGCGTTCGTATACCCATCACCCCTCCAGTAGCACCGGTGCTTCGCCCATCGCCGGTGGTTCTGAGCATGGCCTTTAATTCAGGAAACCAATAAAAGGGGACTGTTGTTTCCGTTTGTTGCCGCTGGGCTGGACTCGTCCCGGTTGTCATTTAACTGGCAAAGCTTTAAACCAGAAGGTGAAAAAAGAAGAAACTGGCATCCCGTCTGTAAAAAAATTCTTAAAAAAACACAGATGGAATAGCCTGGAGACTCTGTGATGCCCATGGCTTATGTCGGCGTGCGGAGCTGTAGCTGCCCTTGTCATAATCGGGGTTGTACCTCACCAAAGCCCACTTAGTCGAACAAACAAAACACAAGCACCTACCCGCTTCTCTCAGGAGTGAACATATACAATAAGAAATATGTGTAAACAGAGGTTCCTAACCCTCTGCTACCAGCATGCAAAACGAGTGCCCAAAGACTATTTATTCGCCATGCACCACTTGTTAACTTGAAGCTGATAGCAGTGCTTCTGGGACTGGTGACTATTTCTTACTTACACTTACTTTCTCTCCTAGGTTATTTTGCTGCCCAACTTAAGTA
>SJOL01006491.1:937376-1066729 GCA_004794785.1 Opisthorchis felineus
TTATTATTATTATTATTATTATTATTAATATTATTATAAGGTCATTGACGTATATCAGAAACAGCAGTGGTCCCAAAACGGAGCCTTGGGGAACTCCAAGGGAGACCGGTGCCGGAGAAGAGTAGGTTGAGCCTGATTTCACTCGGAATGTTCTGTCTGATAGGAACGCCTTAATCCAGCGTGGAGTTTTCCCTTGAATCCCGTAAGACTCGAGTTTGTGGGGCAGCGGGACTTGTGGGACTCGATCGAATGCTTTTGACAAGTCGAAAAATATAGCATCCTATATGAGTCTTTCGTCCTTGACTTGGGTTAAGCTTTCCATAAATACGAGCATGTTCGTCATGCAAGAACGGTTTAGGAGGAATCCGTGTTGCACTGGGGCTATCACGTTGTTGGTAGTAAAGTGCTCTAGGATGGCTCGCTTCAGAATGCGTTCCATCATTGCACGCTAGTGAGGCAAATAGGCCTGTAGCTGCACGGCGATAGTTGGTCGTCAGTTTTGTAGATTGGCGTGACAATCGCTTCCTTCGAAGTGGAGAGAAGGCGGTCTTCTTCAAGCGACTGACGAAACACCAGGTAGAAATGTTTGGCCAGTGTGAATGACGTTTTCTTCAGGATCCTTGGATGAACTTCCTCTTGCTCCAACGCACAGAACCGGCTGATCTTGTGCAAGAGTTGGCGAATGTCCTCCTCCGAGAAGACCAATTCGTTTGGAGGCCAGATTTCCACCCGAAAGTTCTCTGAAAAATTAGTTTCAACGAAGGAAACTTTGGCACAATGCTCTAAAATTTGACCGTGGTTATTTAGAGCCTTAAACTCTTCCCATCCAGTTTCAGTTTTGCTAACATTTGTTTCAGTGTACCCAACATCTAGTTGGGGAGCGGAATTCATATCTTTAATGGCCATAATTGCTCAGTATGATGTCTTATTTAAGGCGGATGAAGATTTTGAGAATTTGGCTTCTTCATGTTTTTTCCTGTATTGGATTTGAACGAATTTTTGAAATAGAAAGTGCGCAACACAGCTTGTCTTTGTCCGCGAAAACTCAAAATGGAACAGCCATTAGCTACTTGAGCAGGAAAAAAGTAACCTATCGCTGCAGCAAGCGTCTTGACAGACAAAGCCAGCGAAGTGGTGGCAGCTAGTAAGTTTGGTGGTTTGATTGACAGTCAGTGCACACTTCATCGGGGTCCCGCGACGTTGTATCTTCACCGGTATAACGACTTCTGGATGGTGCAAAGTGAAGAGTTTGTGGGTTTATGGGCGGAACAATCGGACAATAAAATATGGTGGCTAGTACTTTGGAGTTTTGGAACAAATTTAGCTGGCTGAAATGAATTCGTGGGCGCATGTAACACGCTCGGTCGGGGAATAGTTGACGTACTGTGAAGCACGGGTAAGCCACCACGCTGGGTATGGCAGTCGCTCTATCGTCATCGCGATGTTGTACCTGGGTTTGTGGACATCCCCGTACATGAAGGTCTTGTGTGAGTCGGTTAGGGTTGTAAGAGTGGTTAGGTTTGGCGAAGGAATCTTGACAAAGTATGACCAGTATGAAGCAAGGGCATTCTTGGGCCCGTCGAGGGCACGGCGTGATTCATTGCTGTCATTCGGATGAGACAAGATGACAGCCATATCTGAATCGGGGATTCAAAATGAAAAAAAGGGTTAGAAAGGCGGTATGTGGTCGATGGGAACAGTGGTGTTCATATGTGAACACGAGGTCCTTGCATTAGCTAAATTGTGTCGGGCTAAGGTCATAGACAATGTGGTAATCGTCCATGAAGCTGGGTAAAAACGGCGGGGGTGTAAGTAGACGGTTCCCAAAATCGTGGTTAAAGCGCACGTGCCTTCATAGGTAGCTTGTGTGACCAGGTTGTTAACTGACAAGCGTTTGATTGGGTAGGATTACCATGTATTGGAGCTTGCTAGGACAAAAAAGAAAGATGGAAAGAAATCACGGAGGTTCTTGGGACGGTTCAGCAACGCTCATTCAGAAATTTAGTGAGGGAGCTTCAGAGGAAGTCAAGATACCGGTCGGGGGCTACGTTGAACAGTTGCACATCAACTAAGGATATGGATGTTATTATATGTTACGCAGAAGCAGGCTTTAACTAATCCTGGATTCTGGGTATGTCTAGAGGAATTAGTAGTTCAGAGCATGCAGGGACAGGAGATCCTACAAAAGCGTGATGTTAGTGGTCGTGTAGCATGTCTGGACGAGGAGGTGACCCCGAAAAGGGTCACCCTAAGGAAAGGGGCAGGGACTTTGCAAGACGAATTGCGGCAGAGCCGCTGAGCAACGTGCATTCTGTCAGTTTCGGCTGACTTACAGGAAACAGCATTTGTACAATAGTATAACTGATGTTTTGGAGTTACGGGGACATCCCCCAGATATAAGCTGCAACCAGGGCAATGTATAGAAGATATTTTGGAGGGAGCCATGTAGATAAATGGAAAGTTGTCAACCGTGCAGTCTTTCACAACATCGGGGTCAGGGGGTGCGAAAGTGCAGGTTATGGTGGAGAAAAAGCTGGTCAATTTTTGAGGGTGTCTAGCGGCCGAAAAGTCCGACTAGTTGGGACAAATACAAATGGACAGGCAAGGCGCACTGATGGAGGGATCGTGCTCCTTTCTGCTGCCGCTTCTCATTGCGCTTTTTAGTTCTGCGCAAAACGCCCACAACTCGCTTAACCATTGAGAAGCTAGTGGACGAAGAAATAAAACGAAACTTTCGGAATCGGCTCTTTGAACCCCTGCCAAACGACCGGATGCTGGATATTACCAGCAGCTGGGGACAGATATTCCCATTGTTACTCAGCGCTGGAACATCCGTTCACGGCACAACCTAGCTGGCCTCATCCAAATATTGGATCTCTGATAGGATCTTAGCTTTTCTGAAGGACCGGCAACAGATTCTTCTAGATTGCAACCGCAACTCAACCCGACACATCATCCGACGTCACGTAAAGCTGAGTGGCCGTGCACACCATGAAGCTTCGTGAACCCGAAATACCGAAGAAATGTAAGAGGCGAAGAATGCTGGGAAAATCCACAGGCCGTTCCACTCAATTCGTTCGGCACCAGTCAAAAGTCTCTTGTCAGTGAAACTATCAGGAACTAGAAGGGATCATTGGGCGCGATACTTCAAGCAACAATTTATTTTTGGCTGCCTGCCTCCTCCAATCTCGGCTGCCGGCATTCGACAGAAAAGTGGACTGTAAAGATGAAACCTTCCTCAGCCTAAGAGGCGTCCTAGCGTATACCTCTGCTCAAGCGTCATCGTGCCCTTGACTCTGAAGATTCCCCGTATGCTGTCTTCAAGGATGTTGGCAAATTAATCGGTCAATGCCTGTGTAGTCCGCTTGTGTTTATATGAGAAAAAGAGACAGTTTTAGATATTCGAAGTGTGTCTAAAATGCCGCTCATTTTTAAACAGAATACACGCAGTGAATGTGGTAGCCAAGAAGGCGTTAGGTCGCGTTGTAACAGGGTTTATGACGCCATTAATTCTTCGGTGTCTTACCGCGGCACAAAAATTCTTGACCCGTGGATATCAAGCAGGGTTTTGGCCGTGTAGAGGCTGCGTCTACCATATCTCTACACCCTCAGGTGTTAGAGCAACGAAATAGGCGTGGACGACTCGCAGTCTTTGCGTTCCTTGACCTCAGGGATGCGTTTATTCCTGTCAATCGGTCAGTGATATTAACCACACTTGCCCAGGCGTTTGTGAGCACAATCCGGTCCCTATATTCACATACTTCTGGGTGTGTGATTATATGGTGGGCTTTCCAAAACGTTCCCTACGAAGATCGGTGCCCGACAAGGATGTTCGCTCTCTCCATTCTTCAAATTAGTCGCTGATGAAATAATGAGGCAAACATTGGAAGGGCTCCAAAGTCCCGGTGTTGAACCTGTTACTGGTGAGAACCCTACCAATCCGGAGGGCGCAGACGACATCACTTTCACCTGTGAAGACGAAGGCGCAGCACAAGCTCTGTTAAATGTATAAAAGGCTGCACTACTTCCTAACAAGTAGCGCCAAAGTGAAAATGGGTATCATTCAGAGACATACATATTCGCATCAATACTCCCCATTGTATCAGGTTACGTTCGATTATTATACTGCTTGTGAGACCAGCTTCCAAAAAACGGTGTTGTACCGAAATTCGGTGTGCAAACTCATCTAATTTGTTACCTCTGACGTGCATAACGGATCCAGAAGTAAGTAGGTATCCATTTGTGTAAAATATACATTGAAAAACCTGTGTATCATTTCTTTCATTTGAAAAGCACCATGGATCGTTAAAATATTCTACCATTTGATTTTGTGGTTTGTCTTTTAAACTGGTGATCAAATGCAAATTGGTGGCGTTCGATGACACTGAAAGTTTGCTCACTTAAAAGAAAACCACGAGCAACACGCCACCAAAACGTGCGGCCGGAATGGACTAACTTCCCGTAGAGTTCTCAGCTTTGAAAACCCCATGGTTTCGGCGAATTTACTTCTTGTTTGCTTCCAATGATCGGTTCCGATCCGTGGCCGGTTCAACGTTTACTCAAACTCGAAATTGCATGATGGTGCTGATCCTTCAGCGTACTCATATTGTTGGTAAAAAACGCCAAACAGTGATTCAAAGGTTGACCTCGCGTGCGGCTGAAATCCTCTGTTTGTGTTAGAGGTTCGCGGATATCATTTGAGTCTACGGATTCACGAACCGATACACGGAATCAGGGAATTCGCGCAAACTTCCTGGGTACGATTAGTTCTTGTTGTTTGGTGGCTTCCGTCCACTTGGAGGGCACAAGCGGAAAAACAGTATAGCACCTTTTTTCAGGTCCTCAGCGCTAAGCAGTAAGCTTGCCAGCGCGAAGACCCAAATAAAAAAGCATCGGAAGGTAATGTGAACCAAATTCTAAATGAGGGGCGGATAACCGTTGAAGGAAGGTTGCTTCTACGCATCAACTACCCGAAATGAGAAAACTGATCTTAAAAATCCAATAAACATGTCCCCACAATGATTTGGTGGGTTGGTTGTGAAAGCCCCATCATTAGGCGCACACCCAGGGCTTCTCCGACGCCACAGGTGAAAAAAGTTAACTTTTGCATAAAATCGTAGCATTTAACGGTATTTCTTCGATTACAGTCCTGTAACTATTTGTTAAGAAGTACTCAAGGTCTAATTTTGGCTCGGCGCTCATGGTTTGAATGGCCTCGAAGATTCAGCTTGAACGGTCTGTTTAGCCTACTTAAAATTTCCTGAAAAATTAACTCTGCGCGTCTTGTCCTTTATTGAGTCTGAAAAAGTTTAAATGATCACACGAACAACAACTGTGTCGTTTTTGTCTGCGTAAACCCAAGAAGGAGCAGCTATTTGCGGTTTGTGTACGAAAAGGTTTCTATCGCGGCAGCAGCCATCCTGCCCGAAAAACGCCGGGACATAGTAATTCTTTGAAGCTAGTAAACTTGGTGAATTTTTAAGGCGTAGCACTTAGTGTACCGGATGTCTGGCGAGGTTCTAAATTGGCCGGTGTAATGACTCCTTATTGGTGACGTCGTACCACTTGGATCACAACCACACAACCGGCAGGTTTCGCTTTAACAGGCCGTCCATCAACCGACGCCTGACCTGCCACGAGGTAAAGAAGTTTAGCGCTTTGCCAAAGTGTGGGCTACGTCATCGAAGTTAAGGCAGCACGCCACTGATGAACGTGTGAATGCACTGATCACCCAAGATCTAGGCACCTACCACATCAAGTGCCGACCTCCATTGTTAGTAAGGTCGATGTTTGCGTTTCTCTTACTTCGGCAGACGAAATGTCGCCAGCTCTTGCAAAACTCCGCGGATGTGGTCGTGTGCTCGTGGCGGAACCTGACGGCGGTCGATTTAGCAAAGTGTGTTGTGCCGGAACGCAACAAAAGTCTCTGTACTGACTATGCTCAGACATCGCAAAAGTCACGAAACGAATCGTCCGGAGGGAATTCTTTTAGAGCGTCCGACTTTTGTTATGTATATAGAAGCCGCACATTTTCATTGTGACGGAATGCATGTAATCCTGGCAACCAGTCATGTGCGCATTTGCCGAAAGTGACCCTTTTGCGCAAGGACAGAATGGGTGATCAGTACTGCATTGATTCTTTCGTGATGGATAAAATGTTATCGGGGGCGTGAGCTGACAAAGCTGAGCTCGGCTGCTACGAAATGCCGTGCCAAGCCATTAGGGAGCAAGCAGTTCTATAAACATGTAATTTTTCTTGCGGACCATTTTGCAGCCTCCCGAGCGTCTTTTGGGGCCGCTCACCTGAATCTTTTGCTACTCTGCGTGGTGGTAGTCGAACCTGCGTGCTGCCATGAACCCGTAGACTATACTGGTTGTGGGTCCTGGGAATGTTAACGGATACTAGACGGACTAATCGCGGCGGACTCCATGTGTTTCACTAAGTTATTTGATGCGTGCCTGGTTGTTGAAAATTGTACTAACGAAATTTAGTGCGCATGTCACAATATGTAACTGGAAAATACCGAAGTGAGAATAGCAATCAAAGAATGTGAGAGAATGAGAGGATGAAATGAGTATACACTTACGTAGGTCTTGTAAGTATTTCGCAATTTACCCCTTTGCTCTAACGGGAAAGATTCAACACAAATACCCGCTCATCAGTAAATCGTTGCTACGAGGATGCCGGTGCGTACACATTGAGGGACACCTGAGGCTCCCACAGACCACGTACCAACCATAAAGTAAGACCACCCGTACAGCAGCCTTGTATGCGCCTCTCTTTAGCTTCGAGTTTGCTAGGGTCAAACAACGCATTTGATCACCGCATCAGTGTGGACACCAATCCTTCGTTTTAGACAACGGGGTAACTGAACAATCGGCAACTTTGCCTTTAAAACAGCAAGATTTGTCAACACTTACGCCGTGGAACCGCACCAGATTTAAGTGGTTATGATTTTTCCTTTTTAGAACCACGGTTGAGTGAAAGTGGTTTGGGGAAAGCGATAAACGGTGCCTGCCCATGATGTTTTTATGGGTGCATCAAATAAATAAAAAAGATACTTTGCCAACGGCAGTTTTATAACTTTCGGGCGCGGAAACGACTTGATGACAACACATGTGGGCACGATGATGAAAAGCCGTCTTTGGCTATTAGAATAAACAATCATGCGTAGATAGGGTCTCAGAAACAGTGGCGCGCATAGATACTGGCCTATCAGTTACGACTATTGGCTGAAGTAAACCACAACCAATACGGTTAAGATAACGAATGGTAATCGTTGTCTGTATTTTCAGAAAATTATGTTGTTGAGTTTGATGAAGTAGGACTTGGTGACGTTATGCTCTTCACTGGGAAATATCTCCCAACAGGGTGGTTGCAATTTACAAACTAATTGTCAGACTTTCACACAAAAATCCACACGGAGATGCACAGTGATATCAGTATTGCAGAACGCATCAGTTTATCTTTACATATTCCACTCAACACAAGGTGAGCGTCACAAAGAGTTGTGTCATGCCGAACTTCTCTGAACTAAATAATATAATTTGTTACACCGAAAGGATAGAGTGGATCCAAACGTTATTCAGATATCCTTCTGGGTAGGACTTGCGTTTGAAACCATGCGAAAGTTGTCTCCAATTTTAGGAACACTGTGGACCGTCGAACTTTGTAACAATTTCGATTTATGCTTTATTGGTAATAGGAGAGACACATACAAATTGGTGGTTTTCGGTAGCCCTGAAATTTAGCCCACACGAGAATACAGACATAAGCAACGTGGCAATAAAAAGGGCAGTCACGCATCTTCTCCACATCGAAAATCCTGTATTTCCGGCGAAATCACTTTCGGTCTGTTTCCAGTGACCGGTGTGGATAAACTCTCAGCTAGTCGCCTCTTGAATAAGGTTCCTTCGACGGTGGCGAGAGCCAAGGTGAGTAGCCTCACACATTTAGATTACCGTTTTGAGATCAACGAATTTGAGACCGGCAACATCTTCGTAGCGGTGCGTCGGACCCGCGCAGTGACGGTAAAGTCCTTCTTGCACCCTGACTTTAAAGTTTGGTTAACGTTATCAGAAAGCAGTCTGCCGTTCGCCCCATAGATTATCTGAACGTCCGTGCGAGTGAGACGAGGGAATGCGCGCCGTCTCATCCTAAAAACGATGCGTACCTTTTGACAAGATTTTTCGTGACAGGTTGAGACGTACATACTTGAAGAGGGCCACATATCTAAATCCTTCCCTTTTGCTAGCTTTTTAAAGTATTCAGGTCCACTCTCACCATGCACGACAAAGATGTTCGCTGCCCCTCCTCCGAACAACATACGGGCGCACTTTTCGTCCTCCAGGGGGAGGTGCCAGTCCAGTGACCGCTGCTTCCAAGCGACAACATCCAGTTTGAGGGCCCCTGGCGTCGGAGCTTTAGGAATTATAGTAGTCCGCAAAAAGTGGCATGAACTTCGAAGCACATATTGAACGTCGTTAAAGCAGACTAGAAAGATGGATGGTCAAAAAAAGAACCTTGGGGATACTCCAATGGAGACCAGCTCACGAAAGGAGAGGGTTGTTCCGACTTTCACCAGGAATATTCAGTATGATAGGAAAGTCTTATTCCAGCGTAGAATTTTTCACTGAATCCCGTAGGACTGGAGTTTGCGCAGCAGCGGATCGCGTGGACTTGATCAGATGCTTTTGAGAAGTCGAAAAATATGGCATCCGATAGTAGTTTTTTGTCTTTGGCTTGAGTTAAGCTGTCCATAAATGCAAAGATGTTCGTCACGTGGGAATGGTTTGAGAGAAATCTATGTAGCGCTGCAGGTGCCAAATTGTTGGAAGTTGGGATACTTTCAATGACCCTCTTCAGGACGCTAGTAATGCTAGTATGCCGGTGAAAGTAGGAAAGCCCTTCGCCGTAAAGTCGTTTAATAACGAACACCAACTAAGCATTTACAAACTATCTGACAGGAAATTGAACGTCTCATATGCACAAAGGTTTTGAAAACTGAACATCCTTACGCGTTTTCCTAAACTTTCATGGATATTCATTGACTATCACACAATTGTAAACGAACACTGCAAAGCAGATCCACAGGATCCGTAATAAACCTCATCTTCCATTACACGCGGGGCGGAGCTTCCAAAAGACCACAGGCCACTCGCATGCCTCACACGTATTATCCACCGCTACACACTGCATCATCCATTACTCTGACATTTGAAATTCCCCACGTTTACTCTGCCCCTATGTTGAATCTAACTTGACCTTATGATAATTCCCCCATTCATTTGCTAACTCCGCCTATGTACTTTTTACCTCCAGTTGTTTTGCCTATCCGTACCCGCCACTCACCTTGCCGCAGAGGCCATCCCGTCTGACACTTGTGTATTGGCATGTGTGTCTGTGTGTTTAAATGTGCGCAGCTGACCTACTTACCCATGCGCGTTCGTATCCCGTTTGCTGAGCCTGCCTTGATTTGCTCCGTGTGATCGCACGGCCAATGAGAGTCACGAGACTGTCGTCGGAAGGGACGACCGCAAACCACACTACTGAGCCATCATTCCGCTCGCCGTTGTTTGGTGTGCGGACGTTGACACTGCACTGTGCCGGTTAGTGACAGACCTGTGCACTTGTTGACGCTACGAGCGTGAACAATTGAGGTTTGTTGTACACATTTGCTTACCCTAATGAAAATAGTACCGTAGAATTTCGAACCCAATTCTTCCTTTTGATATTCGGGATTGTCGAGCCTACGCGTCACTCGAAGTTTCGTATCGGGAACCTCAACACCCTATGTGTAACCCCCGCTCTACTTCCGTGTTTGGTGCGTCTGTATGAACTGGCGTTTATTTGTCCATACCACTTCACTCATTTGACCTTGAGGTCATCCAGTCACTTTGTGGCCGAACCTATGCACATGTGACTGTATCACGTGGAGACCTGTTTGCTTATTTGGTTCGTACTTTTATAGTCCAAGTGGACCATTTGTTGTGGACGAGTGTCCACTGTCGACAAGCCCGGCTCTGAATTTGTTTTGCCTTCCCGGAGGTTCTGGTGTTCGGCGTCACTCAAAGATACCGTTCGACTGCCATAGTACTCGACAACTTACGTCGTTTTGTTTGAAATAAATATGTTAATTTTTGGAACCACTGCGAATGAAGTGGAGGCCCAGGACGCGGAAGATATTGAAGCTGCGGAGTAAACAATTGCAATGCAGTTTGCCTTGCGCCCCAGTTCTTGTAATTAATTTTGTGCATCTAGTCGCAAAAGTAGTGTGGCTATGAAAGCTTTAAGGATCGCTCTGCTTCAGGAGTACTGGATTAAGCGACAGGTCGAACTCCAGCGTCTCTCCTAGAGGCACAGAGCAAAACCGGGCTAGGTAAATGAAGCTGGAGGCCAAAGAGGCCTCACCAGATGAAGTCTGGGAACCAGTGGCCTCAACTGGTCGGCTAACGCAGTGCGTGCAACCCCGTTAGATAGATGAAAGACCCTTAGGATATGTTGAGGATATCAGACGGTCATCTTCGTGGCTAAAACCGGCCATTTTCATCACTCCAGTGACAGCACTTTGGAACTACCCAAGTGAGAACTATCATACTTTGATGATAATCAAAGTCACTACTGGAGGTTTACACGCCAACTTGAGATATATGTTGAGAGCAAGGTGGTGGATGCCGGTCAGAGGCTGCTGTATTTGATCCACTACTGCCGTAGGGTACTGTCCCATAGGTTGTTGCATGCACTAAAACCCGGAAACAAAGCATGGACATCTTCACAGGTGGAGGGTTTTTGTGCCTTCACTCGAGGTAGGTGGCTTTCAGCACGCCTAGGAGTTATTCCTGTTAAGCTTGACACTCCTGCAGGAAAGGCGACAACGTATGTGTTTTCAGATGCTTGGTCTGACATAACGTTAGTAAGGCTGGACCTTTTGGAAGAAAACGGGGTCCGGATGCTACCCACTTCTATGGTCATTGATATACTGGGTGGTTCCATAGAATGCGCCTCCGAAACCAATGATATCAGGCTTTTATGAATGGATAAAAACCAGTAGATAGATATTGACAGGGCATTCGTCTTTGACAGCTTACCCATGCGAGCTGCCACATCTGTCAAAGAAGCGGCTAGCACGTGGCCGCACCGTGACAAAGTCCCCTTTGATGAAGTGACTGAAGACGATGTAGGAATCCTTACTGGGTGTCACGTATCCGAAGCGCATTGGTATTCGGTCAGCGTTTTGGGGTTAAAAAACAGCCGTTTTGCCGTAAAGACCTTACTTGGTTGGATGCTTCTTGGTCCAATGGGGATTGTAATGAAGCAGAAGGTTGTCAGTCATTGTATAACCGGGTGCAGTCAGGGCATTCAGAGGCATTTGTAGTGACTGTACAATTCGGAATCCACAGACACTTAAGCACCGAACACTAGTCTCTCTTTAGAGGATCAAAGAGCATTATTGATAACGGAGACTGGTGCGGTGTGGGTAAGTGGATACCACCAGCTACCACTCTGATGGAAGGATAACGCACTCCCTCCACCCGATGACGTTCAAGTAGCTAGAAAACGTCTAGATAATCTGAAAACTAGACTGTGCAATGATCGCGCTTTACACGGAAAGTGTGATGGGGTGCTTTGCGCGTACCTGGAGAGAGGATACATTGAACGAGTGGCAGATGCCCCCAAACTGTCATCAAATACAAAGCAGTGGTATCTCTCACACCCTCCGGTCATCAGCCCAAAAAAGCCAGAAAAGATTCGGGTTGTATTCCACTGCGCTGCCAAATATCATGGCGTGTCCCTGAACGGTCACCTATATCAGGGCCCTGGTTTGACCGCAAAACTTGCAAGCGTTATGCTCGGCTTTCGTTTAGAGTAAGCTGCTGTGGCAGCGGACATCGAAGAGATGTTTTCGCAGGTCAAGGTTGACCTCTGTGATAGAGGTGCTCTAACATTCCTGAGGTGGTAAAAATGTGAGTTCTTTGGAGAACCTACTGAATTTCAATAGGCGTCCGACCCGATTGGCGCCACCTCCTCCTACTTCTGTGCAAGGTTCGCCTTACGAAAGAAGGTTGAAGAATTTGGCTCAGGTTATGCGATCTCAACCTGCGTTACCGAGATTAGTGCTTTGCTCTCAAAAGGAGGTTTCCGCACGAGGAACTGGTCTTCCAATGAACGCGGGGAATTGTCAGCCATTGATCCAACCGAACTTGCGTCTGGTGTGCGAAACATAACTACCGACCATTTGCCAATGGAGCGTCCCTAGGGGTGCAGTGGGATACGGATTCTGATGCACTTCTGATCGCCTTTAATTAACCGACGAAACGGCCAACGCGCAGAGGCGTTCTTTCCTGTATATCATCAATGTATGATTCTCTGGGCTTCGTTTCTCTGTGGTTAATATCAGTCAAGTGTCTGCTGCAATTCCTATGCAAAAGTGGACTTGGTTGGGACGATCCGTTAAACGAGGCCGATCGCACTCGTTGGGAGAATTAGTTATCTAACCTTCGTAGCCTCCATAACTTGCGATTCCTCCGGTGCATGAAGCCTAGAGAGGTTAGTGGTATTCCACATGCCGAACTTCATGCATTTTGTGATGCATCAGAAAATGCGTATATAGTGTGGTAGCATATGCTCGCCTCACGGTGAACGCTAAAGTTTCTGGCTGTTCGATTGTCTTCTCGAAGGCGCAGGTGGCCCCCTTAAATCCGTTTCAATACCAAGGTTAGAGTTGACAGCTGCGTGTTTGGCAGTCTGAGTAGCAGACAGAATTGGAGCAAGTACAAAGGACTACTTCCAACGTACTGTGTTTTGAACAGACTATGTGTTCTCTACTACATCCATAACGTATACTTTAGATTTTGCACCTTTGTTGCAAATCGACTGACAGTTATTTGTGATACGTCGTCACCTACTCAATGCAAACACGTAACGTCGGAGAACAAAACAGCTGACATTGTCTCTCGAGGGACATACAACCTCAGTCCGCTGCATGGATGGTTAACTGGACTAAGATTTTTACTCAGACTAGAGAGTAATTGGCCTCCACAGGCTCAGGTTACGCAGCCCGAAGGGATCAAGTTGAAGAGCTTTGTAGCACAGGCTAACCAGTTGAATCAAAATGATGGCATGTGCCCGCTAATGACTCGGTTTTCCTGTTGGATGAAGCTACAGAAGGTTGCGGTTTGGGTACTGCGCCACAAGAAGTGCAGGGCAAGGAAAAAGGCTCTACCTTCCGGTGTTACCAGGGTATCCGAACTCCACCAAGCACGTAATTGTTTGATAAAGATCGTGAAGTTCAGTCACTTCGCACAGGAGTTACACCAGGTTAACGCATCTGAACTGGATGCGAAGCATCTCAGCAATCGGACTCAAAACGGAAGCTTACGAAATTTGTTACCTGTTTTGATCGATGGCGTATTGTGCCTACGGGCAGGTTTAGTTGCTCGAACCACAGTCAGCCAGTAAAACATCCAGCTGTTCTTCCGAGCAGACATCCTGTTAGTACCTTGATCACACGTCACTTTCATGAGGTGGAGGGGCACTGTAGAGCAGCGTAGGTCTTGGCCTCTATCCGACAGCAATATTGGGTTGTCAATGGGACCGGCACCGTTAAATGAGTAATTGCTGCGTGCTCTTTATGCAGGCACTGGTCCGCACAGCCCGGTATACAAGTCATAGCTCCATTGCGGCAGACAGAGTGGAGGCTGGTTGGTACCCCTTCAAGTGCGTGGGAGTGGACTACTTTGGACACTTTAAGACCGAACGGGGGCGTTCACAGGAAAAGCATTATGGCTGTATTTTTTAGCTGTTTAAAGACTCGAGCAGTTCAGCTGGAAATGGCAGGCAACCTGTCTACCAACTCATTCCTGCAACGTTTGATGCGATTCGTTGGTAAACTTGGCAAGCCCACAGACATCTATAGCGATAATGGCGCGAACATTGTTGGAGCACTAACAGGTTTTCGGGATGATATAAAGCCATGGAGTCAGAGCAAAGTATTGGACCGACTTTTGACTTTGGATATACGGTGGCAATTTAATCCAGCAGCTGCTGGCCACCGCGTATAATCAGGTCGGCACGACGTATCCTTTTATGTCTATCTAAGGAACAGTGTTTGACCGATGACCAATTGAAGACGCTCCTTATACAGGCGGAGCAGATTCTAAATAACCAACCTATAGTCCCGCTATCATCAGACGGCAATGATTCGAAGCAGCTCACTACAAACAGTTTGTTGCGCACGTGATGCTGTCCTACGATACCCGGTCACGACGATTTGGCTTTGCGATACCATGCCGGTTGGAAACAAATCAGTTAAATTGCTGGCGTATTCTGGAGCCGTTGGATAGAGGAATATCTGCCGAAGTCGCAGGTGCGTACCAAGTGGCTCAGAGCATCTCAAGAACTGAAACGAGGAGACTTGGTTCCGATCTCTGGTGAAGATGTGCCTCGTAAAAATGGTCCCTAGGTGTAGCGGATATTTGTGAAGCGAGCCCAGATGGCTTAGTGAGAACCCTGCACGTTAGAACGGCGGGCGGCGTTCTTTAGAGAGATATAAGAAAGGTATGTTTACTTAAGGGACGCGATTAGACTTGTACCCCATCGAAGTCGACACTTGTGGCAGGAGTAGACTCGGACCATTCGTGTCGGTGGCTGATGGGTTACCTTAGAATTGAGCTAACCATAGGTAGAGTGCAAGAACCGGGGCGTTCGCTGAGTTAACGTGGAGACTTTGGCGGGCGGTGCATCGTCTATTACTCAGACATTCAAAATTCCCCACGTTTACTCTGTCCCTATGTGTAACCCCCGCTCTACTTCCGTGTTTGGTGCGTCTGTATGAACTGGCGTTTATTTGTCCATACCACTTCACTCATTTGACCTTGAGGTCATCCAGTCACTTTGTGGCCGAACCTATGCACATGTGACTGTATCACGTGGAGACCTGTTTGCTTATTTGGTTCGTACTTTTATAGTCCAAGTGGACCATTTGTTGTGGACGAGTGTCCACTGTCAACAAGCCCGGCTCCGACTTTGTTTTGCCTTCCCGGAGGTTCTGGTGTCCGGCGTCACTCAAAGACACCATTCGACTGTTTCGCTGTGTGCCGGTGAATTAATTACGGGTATTGCACGATGAAGGTCGCGTGCGCTCATCAACTTGGGAGGTTGTCCAAAGGCTATCTCCATAGCACGCTTTAGTTTGCGGTTAAAGTACAACCTAAATACAAGCAAACCACGTTTGGAAGGCTACTGTCGTCATACGTACATCAGCAGTCATGACTCACCATTCCTCCTGATAGAAATTCGCGAATACGAATAGACAGCAGCAGCGTGGGTCTGAGGCGATCCAGGAGGTGTTCTTGGCGGCTATGAGCGTTTGCTGAAACACTGATGCAGATAAACAAAAAATGTCAGAACGTGTTTCTGAAAATCAATCGGAATAATGCCTTTTTGTTTCATGCCAACACTTTACATGATAAGAAACAGTAATGCTAATAAGTATGGCAAAAACACTTGATGATGACCAGGTGAGAGTTACACTGTTAAATAGCCGACTGCAACCGCCGTGAAACTGACGCATAACCGAGTTGTGCTGCTAGGAGGGTATGCTCTCAAACTAAGTGTGGCAGTGCTGTGCCATCATTGAGCTGATATATCTCGGTTTATGGATATCCCTGCGACGGACGTCATGTTTGAGGTGACTGGGCTGGGGTGTGCATTTCTGTGAGCAGCGAGATATTTGGGGTTGGCCAAGGGAATCCGCAGAGGTAAGACAAAGCCAATGTAAGATCGCAGGTATTTGTTGGTCCGGATGGCGATCCCTTCGGGTGTAAGGTGCAGATCAGGTGGAGGGGATAACGGCCAAACAGGGCGTCCGAATCACGTATTGCCAAAGGCCGAATCTTGGGAAGAAGGGGGAATGAGAGGGGATGAGATCAGTAAGGCCTGGTGGGTTTTAGGAGGTATCAGATAGGATAAAGTCCATAAATAGAGAAAAACTGAACGTTTACCACAATTAGGGTGGTGGCAACAAGTAATTCAATGAGATGGAGCAGATTTTTTAATGAGTGGCTCAGAGATCAAAGGCTGTCCGAGCTTGCCAATATATGCTATTATGGTAACGAAAACATAGAACAAATCGATGAAAGTGCGCAGAGAGGTGGTGTGGTAAGAGAAATCAAACATAAGGACCGGCGGGAGTAACTTCGAGACGATGGACTAGATTTTATGGAAGTAATTACGTGAGTTGGAAGATACCACGCTCTAGGAGGGAAGGTGAATGCAAGGGAGATGGTCACCAATCCCCGAAGTACTGCTATCAGCTTCAATCGACGAGTGATGTATGGCGAAAAACCTTTGGGCGCTAGCCCTGTATGCTGGCAGTGGATGGTTGGGAATCTCATCATATATATAATATTTATTTATTTTTGCATGTATCTACTCCTGGGAGCAGTAAGCACGTATGTTTTTTGTTCATTTGACCAGGTGGGCTTTGGTGCGGTGCAAACCCAGTTATGTCCATGTAGACCGTGGACATCGTAGAGTATCCTGAGGCTGTCCGATGTAAGTTTTTTTAAGAAGAACTTAGCCGACAAACGAAGGTCATTTTTTCACCACCTGTACTTTATGCCGCTGCCAGATAAACTACACAACCGGGACGAGTCCACCACCAGCAACAAACAGAAGACGGAAGTGCTCTTTTATGAATTTACCTAATTAAAGGCCAGACTCAGAACCACCGGTGATAGACGATGCACCCGTGCTACTGGAGAGGCGGTAAATATGCGAACGTAACAAGGCTACCATCCCTGCAGGGCTTACCTGACCGCCACACGAGTTTTTCATCCCTCGTGCATGCTACCAAATCTGCAGGGTGACAAGCTATCAAGCAATCATAATTGCGGCTTGTGCATCAATAAAGTACTCCAGCTACCAGATATTTTTTCCGGTCGGGAGGAAAGTCAGGCCAGCAAAGCAGCTCAGTCAATTTGGACAAGAAAACAGCAAACAGACGCCGGCAAATGCAGGTCGCGGGGAGGCAAGTGAAATGGCAACCACCAGTGGGACAACATGAATGGAATGGTGATATTCAGAGCTAGCACACTATGGCTAAACGGCGACTGTGCATTGGTGTGAGCTACCATGTCAAGCAGAGGCGTTCCACGATGTTGTGTGTGTAGTAGGCCCTGAAGCACAGCAGCAGCTGGACTGTATATATATATATATTGGCGTATAATACGCTTTAGTATTGAAAAAACGCCGACTTCGGTTTGGTTTGTGTTAATTAGAGCTAGGCCCAACAGAACGCCAGTCATAAAACAGAGCTGATGGAGTGATCAGGGGTAGGGACTTGACCAGAACGAAGCGTAAGTTGCCTGGGGGGAAACAACCAGGCCAGTAACACAACACATTCAGATCGAGCAGGCATCTGACAGGCTACAGTGGCTTGAAGCAAGTCAAGGGGGATAGCAGAATATGATGATGGGATCTTTTACTTGCCCACTAACTTTTTCGTCGCTAAACTCAAATTTGCACTGGCCCCCATTCATTGAGGGGATTGGGGGTAGTTGGGTGTTAAGTAAGGCTGAAGCAGTTTCACAAGTGAGGAATTTATCCACAGATTGCGAAAAAGTATGATGGTGCGTGTTATTTCGTAGCTGCCCAAGAAGGCTGTCCAAGATGCGAGCATAGTAAACTAGAAAGAAATAGTGGCGTGAGTTAGTACGAGCTGGAGGGCACAGTAAGAGGTTTCTGGAGTTACGGAATCTATAGCGAGAACGCAATTAACGTTTGACCTAGCCTCTGCTATAAAGGCATTTTTGTGCGGTAGACGGTGTAGGAGAGTTAGACTTAGCTTAAACCGTCTGAGCCACAGTGGTTCAAAGCCTAAAATTTGACAGCGGGAGCCGCAAAAGGGAGGGCTGGACCGTGGAAACAACATTTTCGTGAATGGGCGTTGGATCCTTTCAAGCGCCAGTCTACAACTTTGGGGGTAAAGAGAAGAGAATGCATGACAGAATTTCACGATCGGTCGCACGCATGGCTTAAAAATTATGCCCATCGTGTTTCGAAGGTGAAGGGGGCGCAATATTGAAAGGCTGAGCCTACGTGCTTGGGCAACCTGGAACTGCCTTTGTAGGAAAAGCTGAAGGTACAAGAGAATCTGAGACCAAGGGCTTTGATCTCTGTGGAAAGGGGGAAGGGTCCTCATTAATTTTGCACGCATTGGCTGGGACGGAGCAGCGGCAGGAAGTTGTATGGGACTTGGAGGAAATGAAGCTTAGACTAGAGGCACTTGATCATCGAGTCAGAGAGTCTAAGTCTTGTTGGATCTGGCGAAAGGCGAGCGGTTTAGCAGAGAGAGGAAATGTGCAGGCGATTTTTGTATCGTCCGCAAAGAGGAAGGGTTTACCATGGGACACTGTGCCGCAGGCGTCGTTGATATACAGGAGGAAGATGACAAGGCCTAGCACGCTCCCTTGGATGACTTCACTGGTGATCGATAGTAAAGATTATTGTTTGTCTCCAATTTGTGTTATTTGCGTCCCATCGGATAGGTAGGAGGCAAACCACTAAAATAAGGTCCCGATGATGCCAACGGTACTGAGTTTGTGTAGCAGGGATGCATAGGGAACCTGGTCAAAAACGCTTTGGATATCCAAGTAAACTATTGCGTTGGAGTGCCCAGCGTCGTAGGCTGCTGTGATGGTCTCAAAGAAGTGAAGCTGGCAGTCACTGACGGGTCTCCGAGACCGGACCAGACGTTCAAGGGTCCTCAATAAAAGGGAGGTATAATGGATCCCCGTTGTTGCAGTTGGGAGATTATTTGGGGTACAACGCCCACGGAGCAGTTGGCTGAATAATTTGGAGTAAGAAGGGGCTATCAGGGCGTTGCTCTCTTTTCTGCGTTCGAGAGATACCCGAAAGGACCCATGGTCGTTTGAGAGCTTACCGATATGAGCTACTAATGAGAAATCGTGAGATTTTGGACATTCTCTGCTAGCCCGGTGTATTATTATGTCCAAGGGTTTAAGTAACTTATCATGGGCAGCGATAGTATGATGAAAATTTTTATTGAAGAAACGAGGTGAAGAGCAGTCAGTAGGTTTTGGTTGATGATGTCACAGACGAGCTGTGCTTTTGGGAGGAAGACGTTGCCCCAGTCCCGGGAGGCCAGCATAGATGTGAAGGCGCGTAAAGTATTTGGAGAGGGAAGGTGAAACAAGGAAGACTCAGAGGAGCAGTTAGGCCATAACTGACTGCGTTGTAAGAAACCGCACAGCGATCACTTCCTGGGAAGCGTGGACCAACTGCCGCTGTAGCCAGATGGCCATCGTTTAAGAATATTAGGTCTAGGGTGTGTAAGCCACAAGTGGGGCTACGTACAATTTGGGACCAACCCTCTGCACTAAGTTTGGCTAGCGGCAACCAGTAGGGCCCGTAGTGGGAGATCAGGAAATATCCGGTAGTTTGAAGTCACCCAGCAAAAATTTAGACGATGAGGAAGGACATGGCAGTGGAAATAATGCGGGAGAAGTCAGCAATGGAGGCGGGGGATTGGACTGGTGGTAGATAGATACGACCTAATAGTAGAGGTCGTTTGATCTGCTCTGTGGTGATCCAGGGTAGAATCATCAATGGAGGTTGCACATAATTCCGATTTGGAATAGATGACACGGCCGCCGCCCCCTGATTTCTTCCTGCCAGATCGGTTACTATTATAGCCAGGGATTGAAATGGCCGTGTCTGAAGCTTTATCTGTGAGCCATGTTTCAGTCACACAAATCAGATTTGGTTGTGAAATGGCGCTACTTGCTCGGTGATTACGGACTTTTGATAGCAACGTGAGGGCACTTAACGGCATCACTGACAGGTCCATTGGCGAGCAAACAGTACTAACTAAGAAGTTACTAGCCCCGTTCATGGTGGATTCTGATACTAGGGGGACTTTGTAAGTGGAGATGGGATAACATGAAGCAGGGTTCAGAGGGCGTGCGTTAAGAGTCCGAGGAGTAGTCAGCGCTGGTGGTAGGTGTGTAACTAGTTGATGAAATAGGTCTGAACCCACGGCAAAGATACAATATTATGTTCAGTATAGGGTAAGACGTGCAGCTGAATGAACAGTTGTCGGTCTCGGCATCTTCTGCATCGTCAGGAGGTGTGGTTGGGGATATGGTTCAGAAAGGAGTGCCGGCTGTGGAGGGATTGGCGGCAGTCGAAACTGATGTTTAGGAGGGATGAAAGTGGGTGTTCAGGGTGGTAGAAGCGGATGAGGGTGAGAGCTAGCCACCGGTCGTCATGGATACGAGGTTTTTCCAAGTGCGTAGAGCGTATGGTTTGATGCACTTTTTAAAGGTCGTACAGGTGAAGCTGCTTTGGAGGAGGCGCAGGCGGTGGTAGTGCAGGAAGCTGCCGAATAGGGATCTCAGGCAAATAAGACGCAGGTGGCTAGGGAGCGCAGCTTAATAGGGGCCAAGATAAAAATAAAGGCGTTTTGGGGCTAGGCACCCGGCCAAGGACCAGGCTTGCATGGCTCGGGGGACCGCGAGTGTATTTATGTACCATGCGAGGTATGGTCATGTTTGTAGACGAAGGGCAACAAGTGGGACTTCTAGAAGTTATTGCTGGAGATAGTTACGATACCAAGCTTTGACAGCAGGTGTTTGAGCTCGAGGAGACGCTTTGGTGGGAAGAAGCGGAATATCATTAATTCAGGGAGTCTGAAGCAAGATAATGTGCTTCCACATTTGATTTCAGCGCTAGGTAAGGGCTGGCTAGACACCGCATCTGTCATATCAACGGTGGATTTTGTTGGCGCGATTGCGGTCAGGGGTGGCGTAGGTAAGTGTCCAAAGGTAGAAGCGGAGGGCTCGTGGTCGTTATCGGGAGGTACTGGGCTTGAAGCCGTCAAGCAGGTTTGTGTGGTACCAGGACACAAGTCAGCATCACAGTACAGGGGGTTAGACGAGGAGCGATCCCAGGATAATGAGGACCAGAGAAAGGATCAGTGCTGGAGCATCGATACTTGGGAACAGAACGTCAACAGAGCCCAACAGAACTTGAGGAGTCCGTAGATGAGGCCAGAACAGTTGGCAGACCCAGTAAGCTGTTGTTTAAAACAGGGGTTCCCTGGCTGCTATGCGTAATGGCACTACCTACGTTGCATAACCACGAGGTACAAAACGGGCTAGCTGAAAACTTGCTATACAAAGACAAGACAAGGAACTTTTTTCAATTCTAAGCAACTAAGCTTGTAGGTGAATGGATAATGGCTGGTGCCTTTCCGACGTTCGCTGGACTTTCGGCCCAAGGGCACATCAACGGTGCTCGCTGTCATTGACTACATTTGCTTGAAACAAGAAAATTAAAGCCCAAAATGTTACCATTTTCAATCCAGCCGCGATTTGGGTGAATCAATTCATCACTGCGCGTACCCTTGAGAAAATTGGCGAATATATGCGCCTTCTGATGCTGTAAGAAAACAGTCTCATTCAAACCCGCAGGTAACTGGGATTGGTGACGATGGCATCACAAAACATTTACCAAGATGCTGATGGTTAATCTTTTTGCAGCACATCAGTATTTGGCTTCGTAAGGCAAAGGTAGGTAGTGATATTTTGGTCCTTCTAGTTAACACCCGCTCTCTCTTACCTAAATTGCTCTACATCCAAGCTATCTCTACTGTAGCTTGTCCAACCTTCGCATGCACCACTGAGATGGGGCTCTCTCCTAGCACGCCTGATGTCTTTATCTTCCTTCAGGGATACGCTATCTTCGGTTCCGATCGTTCCCACCGCCGTGGTAGTGGCTACCTCATATGCTCCAGAAACGAAATGGACGTCTCCCTTATTGACGATCCACTACTGGTGGACACTCCAGACTCTGTTCGGCTTTCCGCTTGTCGGGCTAACCCACTTCGGGTGCTTATACACCACACACCACACTCCATTAGCTCGATTAACCAACTCTCCGCGCTTTTTTCCTATACCCAAGTCCTACCTCAACACAACTCTCCTGTGTTCGCCCAACTTGATGTCCAACGATGGTCCCGGCTTGTAAGACATCCAACACGTGGTCTTCATACCCTGGATTTTGCCTTTGTCAACGGTTATGTGTTCTAACGCTGCAGTTAGCCCGAAGTTCCCCAATAGCGACCATCGTATCGTCACTTGCAGCCGGACGAGTACTCAAGCTACTCCTACTCCTCCCCTTGAAGCCTTTGCAGTCTTTCTGCGCCAGAAAACCTGGGACCAGTACTTTCTCTTTTGTGACACGCTAAGCGTGGTCAACATTTTTACGGCGTTGTATTATCATCACTATGTCTAGTTGTTCCCACACGAGCTTCCTATGCTTCTCGTGGTCGTCCAACCGGACGACTATCCGCTCTATGCCATAAACTTAGGAAGTATCGTAAGCTCTTTCATGAAACCCGTTATCTCCTCCTTCTTATTCTAATTACCAAACTCATGACTGAGACTACCGCCGCCGAAGTAGCTCTTGAAAAGCGCGAGGAATCTACCGCCGTAACCCATTCTCTTCAATCCAAGATGCTGGGGCGCCTCTTTCGCAGGCGTTCTCTGATTCATCCGCAATTCCAAGTATTGTGGCCGCTGCCGGGAGATCTCTTTCTGACCCTGCTGATATAGTAGAATCCCTAAACTCTTACTTCGCCAGCTGCTATGTTCCCTTCGCATCGACCCTATCTACTCATTGCTCCCCATCTGGTTCCGAATAAGCCTCATCTGTTGATGAGACAAACCCCACGCTTTGCACACACTCGGTCACTTTGTATGACTTAACTTCCTCACTCGTCCGCCTTAGAGACTCCAATTTCTTAGGCACTGACGGTATTCCTTTGCTTATCCTAAAATCTGGTGGCCCGGACATCCCCACACTCATCCTTAATCTCTTCAATATCTCCCTTATCACTGTCACTGTTCCAAGTCAGTGGAAGCACTCCGCCATTGTTCCACACTATAGGTCAGTTCCAAACTGCTCCAGCTAGCTATCATGGCATCCATCATACCCGCTTGCTCTCCCTTACCCTAGAGTGCCTTATCAAAGTCCCTGTCATGAATTACCTGCTAACCACCAAGACCCTTAACAATCGGGAGCATGGATTTATGGCACAGCGGTCGGCTAACATATGTCAGGTTGATTTCTTTAATCATATTTCGTCCGCTTACGATGCCGCGCTGTGTATTATTCCTATCTTTCTTGGCATTCGCAAGGCGTTTAACAGGTCCCCCATGGTGCACCCCTTAACAAATAACGATCTACGGGGATCGGTGGCTCGCTACTCTGTTGGTTCATTTCTTACCTCACTTGGAGAATCCAGGTCACAAAGATTGGGGATCTCTCCTCATCACCTCTTCCCATCACCAGCGTAGTTATTCAGGGAAGCGTGATTGGCCCACTGCGGTTCTTGCTACACACTAATAATGTCCCACATTCCATGAACCGTGGATCCCCCTTTCTGTTCGCCGATGATATTAAGATAGCTTACACGTTTAAGGCCAGTGACTCTGTTCCTACTCTTGCCAACATTCATTCTGATCTGAATTTCTTATCCCTCTGGTCCTGTAACTTCTGTCTTTCTTTCGCCGTTCCAAAGTACCAAGCTCTCTTACATCGATTCCAGTTTCCTCCTGGGATGCTTATCCTTAATAGACTCTCGATTCCTACTCGTCCCGAAGTGAGACCTAGGTCTTAGGTGTTCCTGTGCTTTTAGTTTTTCGCAACATGAGTGGCACAGAGTGACTAAAACCCGAAAGCTCTGCGCTTTCATTCGCCTATCTTTCCGCAGTAAACCGTGTTTAATTGCCATCTTTAAGCAGTTTGTAAGACCTATTCTTGAACCTAGCCCCAAATTCGCCTCACAGTGTTTTCAGGCATGCAAGACTGCTTTGAAGAATGTGCAGCGTTCATTTACTGAGTCCTTGTTTCCGGCGTCATCCAGTCTTCGCTCTTTGTCACTTGAGCTAGAGCATTTATGGCTGAGGCGCATTAGGTTGAACCTAGACCTTCTGCATCGCCTAACCTACCGTCGGGCTTACATAGCTGACTACCGCCCTGACTTTTCTTCCTGCCTTTCTACAACATGCGCAACTCTGGATTTTTGCTCCCATTGTCGACCTGTCGAACTGTCTTTCGACAAAACTTCTTCCTTTGCCCATATTCCAAACTATGGAACAAACACCCCTCATATATCCGTACTATATCATTTCATGTAGGCTTTCGAAAGACCCTCGATTCTTAACTTTTTATTGAGGGGGCCGAGCGTCTTTTCGCGCCAAAGCTTACACTAGACCCGTTCTTTGAAATAGGCTATAAGCTTTTCTAATTTGCGCTCTCACCTCAACTCTCCTATTACTTCGTCCTCGTATGTACACTCACCAGCTTGAACCCCCTAGCGTTAACTCACAAGTGAGACAACTGCCATCCCATGTGTTTTTCACAACTCACCATCTTATCTATCTCTTATTCAGGTGTTCATTTCCTGGGACTACATCTGCACCTGCTCTCTGAAGCGCAGTCGCTTTTCAAAAAGTATCTAGCGCCTGCCATCGTAATTATTTTCATGCCCGTATCCACTGGCCTCGTTGTATTTCCTTGCCTCCGGCTTTAAGCTTCTGTGCCCAGTCGACTTATTCCTTGTTCTTTCAAGCCAGGTCCTATCCCTGAATAACCCTGCCAGCTCTAGTTAATGTCTTCTGGTTTGCTTTACCTAGGTTTAACTCACCTTAACCAACCGAAGCCCCCGACTGATTTAAAAAAAATGCATGGGGTAGACTGAAGGTGCTGTGCGAGGCCCACGGCCAACATCGACTTGTAAAGAGTTGCGACCGTCTTAGTTGGGGTTGCACCACCCCAAGTCCACTGCATCTGCCAGACATATCACACACGTTCTTCCCTCTTGTTCTCTGAAGTGGTCATATATATATGTATATAATGTAGAATCTTTGTTATTTCCTGATTATCAGCAGACACGGCTAGCGCCTGTTGCCGTTTTTGCCATGCAGTATTCGTTTCATGGAGCTGACAGCAGTGACTCGGTGACTGACGACCCTTTCTGTTAAGTTTACGTAGAAAATTTCAGTTAAAATACAGTTCTTGCCCATTATCTCGGAAGCTGTTGCTCAACCGTTTACCATTTGTTTGCTGTCCCTGTTTACATCAACCCCCCTCTGCACGACAGAGACCCTCTGATTGGATTCTTTAGCCAAGCTAAGGACAACCGCTACCCCCTGTATAACTCACCGGGTAACTGACCGTTTCAACTAGTCCATCGGCTAGCCTCCCTGCTCGCTACCTCGGTGGTTAATTCCTTACCTCTCCAAAATTAGGCACCTACACTCGCCCCGACCGACTGCCTTCTGATCGACTGACGCTCAGTGCAAAGACGAGACACAACTCTTTCCATCAATGGTGGTCTCTTGTATCGCTATCCGAAGGCACTGCAGACATGCCGGGCAGCCCACTAACAATGATTTGTTGCGTCCTCATAATACATCGGCGACCTCAGCTGGTTCTTGGCTGCTGGGTCAGCCAAAAAATCCACCCTTTTGTAGGTTCATTTGGTTTGCTTTCATCCGCTTCTACGTTTTTTTTTTCTATTGGACGCCGTTTTATCTAATGCCCCTTGAAACTTACCAGACGCTACTTCTCTCATCCTTTTCCTCCCTCATTCCCCCCTTCCCATACTTCAAACTTCATCCATAGTTGCTCCAATTGCCCCATATAGCCGTCATTCATTCCATCTGGCTGGTCCCCGGTTTACACCCACATGGTATTTCAAACGAATCGAAATTACCCGTGACTCTACATCGGCCTGACTCTTCCGGTGTCACTCTCCTCGTCTAACCTAGATCGAGTTGCCATGGAAATGCGTATCCCCTGTCCGATTACGGCAACCTTGACGACCGCTACGGGGCTGTATGGAAACCGAAACTTGTCAGTGCAATGATGGCATGGTGTTGCCATGCCCGGCCTATTTTCTTCCTGCCCTCGGCCGTCTCCTGTCGCCCGCTTGAGCCTGTAATTGCAACTACAAACAAAATTTTCACCCAACCTTAACCGCCTCTTGCAAGAGTTCGTTCTAACCCGCTGAACCTTTTGTTCGGATTTAACCTACCTGGCTTCCCGCTGCACTTTCGATTTACCCTTTCGACAAGTTTGATTTCGTTTACGGTGTTCGTTTGGCCCTATGCATTAGCACTATCTCCCCATCAAAATCTATCTTTTACACTTGACTTCCCTATAACAGTGACACCAGTGAGTCTACCTAGTGTCACTGTGAACCATATTTCTGAGACAATACTCACCATTTGTCTCCACTTCGAATTTTACCATCTCCATCTCCATTTTGCTGTTTGTGACCCAGGCCATTTGCTCAACCACCCAAGGTCGAGTAAATCATGGCCAGCAATGATTTTCAGTTTTATTTCTTGTCAACCGGCTTCATCATTGAACTAGCCGTGCCTCATGTCCATTGTTCTTGTTTCTTTCGGTTCCCACAACCACGCTGACTTTTCCCGTAATAAGCGTGTCTCGTTGGTCGTACCTTTCTCACCATTGTGTTGTTGCCTGACGCGTTCAGGCTGTAACGACCCGATCACACCTCAATTGGCATTTTTTCTTCAAGTTTGGAAATAAACCTTTTTTATCATTATTATTTAGCAGTAGAAAAACTGGAGGAGGGGTGTAATTCGTGCGGTAAGAAAAATCTCAGATATTTGTAAAATTTTAATGCAACCATGTATCAATGCCGTTCAACTCACCTCAGTTGTATTTTAAAGACTGGTGGTGGAATGTGTATACCCAGTAACCTGTGCAATCACGTTTATATGAAAGCGTCTTGGACCGAGCTTTTTGTTCTGGGAGTACAAGTTAAAACTTAGACAGATTACTGATCTAATATAGAGTTACTGACGGAGGGGATACGCCTGCCACTGGTTCTGCAGCCACCAAGCCAGTAACTTATAGTGTGCGAACCATGTGAAAAGGCAACGTGCAGCCAACAGCAACGAATTTGGTCAACAACAGTAGCTACAACCTCATCCGCTCTAAGATGAGGGAGGTAGTTGTTAAAGCTCTTTGGATTAAAACAGCTCAAACACCTGTTTCCATTATTTTTATACCATTAACGTTCGCAGTTTATCGGCACCTTGTGGACACATTCTTCATGGTATTGCGCAAAACTAAAACCATTTCGGTGCACCCCAGTTTCTGTCATTCGCAATTTTTTAATAGGTCTGTCTTCGAAACCGTGTATATGTGGGGTTACGTAACCGTCTGCTTTAACCATAGTTACACGGTAATTTCTACTACTTCCGAAATCACAGGTTTCTTGGGCACTACATTTCGCTGGCCGACTGGTTTCCTAAACAGTGATGCAGGATACCAGGTTGGTCACCGGTAGAGATTAAGATTAAAGTGTATCATGTCTGGAGACAAGGGGTCATACAAAATTTTACCTAAGCGTCAATAAGAAGACAACGGCTACTCGATCCAGGACTTGCAGGACTGTCGCGTGCTAGGCAAGCAGCATTCGTCGTCATTGTCGTCCGACCTGTGGAGGTGATTTTGCCGGGTTACTAGGGGCGTACCTTTGGGATTTTCCATGAGACTTCAGATAAGAGGTTTGGGCGGCACCAACACAGGCTAGTTCCTCCGTTAGACCGGTCACGCAAGCGTATATGGCCCTCATAGATCCCAAGCTTCAGAAGATGTACCGGATGTATCTAGGTGTGTTTTTATCTGGGACAAGACACATACGATACAATCAGCCAGATTTGATAGATGTGTGCTAGGTTTTCCCGAACGGGCTGGCCAGAATGATCCTTTCGTGTGTTATTAGCGTGGTGTGCCAGTTGTTGTATAGACAGTAAACAAAAGCAGCAAGGAGGTGCATGTCTGTTCGGCTACCTTTGTGTTAGCTCACTCACCTTCAGCGCCCTACTATTCTATAGACCCTACATACGGCGGTGTAACTTAGAGGGAGTGCTATCTCAGAGGTTGGTAGTTGTGAAAGGATCGCCCAGTATCCTGGTGTCTGGCTGACTCCCTCAACGTCTTTACGGTAGACGAACACAGATGAATCGTAAGGAAGTAAATAAAACATGAGATAGATCAGGGCAAAGGAAAATGCCATACGTTGATCGCAGTCAACAAAAATACCCGACCCGCGCAGTGTTCGGCCTAAAAAGTTTATGAAATGCCAATCTTCGCAAAATGGCTAAGAGTGCCAAGGCCTACCTCATCTAATACATGACACCATGCTTCTTATTGTGTCAGTATAAGCATCAAGATTACTTTAGTTTGGTGAACGGTTGAATAAATCTGGAACAATGAGCTGTCATGCTAAGACATCCCAGGTACAGATCCTAATGGTCCCGGATAATAAGGTACTTGGTCAATCTTACATAAAATGCAGCATAGCAGAAACAAGTCGGGGTGATTCTATCCTGGCTCACGACATTCTGGGATACCTTCAAAAAAATCTCGACAGTGCTTTGTTCTGGGGTTGTGACCGACATTTAGCCAGTTGTTTCGCTGATTTCACTCGCAGGATTTACCTTTAGTTGGTGCCATAGCACGACAATTAACGCCTATAAAATAGCTACCTAAAAAAGTGCCTTCAACTGTGGAAACACACTAACGCGTGTCACATCTGCACTTAAAGTAATTTGCACCAGGTAAAAAAGCCAACTACCTTAAACGCAGCTTCTGTGAACAAAATAACTAACTGTGATTGAAGCCCCAAGAATATTTTATTACTGCATGAAAAGGGTAGGCGTCGAATTAGTGAAGCCGCAGGAGACACTGGGCGGTCAGATATCTTGACTTCGACTGGATTTTCAACCCCACCGTGCGTGTACGTGCAACGGGCAACTGGCATATGTTTTCGGCCATACATTCTGGAATAGAGTAGATTACGATGTGCACGACCTCATAAGAGCAACCTGTGGGCGGTACTCAGTAGCATCGGGGGCATTATTGCTCTCAGGTATACACGAAAGCGAAAAATGTACATCTTCTATTTCCTCGTTTTTGATGTGCACAACCTTTGACCCGAAACGTGACGCTATTCCGGGACACCACCAGGATGCCATACTTCTGATATGGTTTTGAAAGTTTTGATTTTGAAAATTCGTCGACCAGGAAGCGGATCACAATTACTTCTAAAAATCACGCGATCCCAAGTGGCACTCGTCACAACGTGAACTGTGCCTTCGTACTATGCACACGGCAGGCTTGTAAAGTGTGAGAATGGTTCTGAGGCTCACTCAGCTTGAGCAAACATTCTGAAAAACAATTGACCTGAAAACGTTTACGACATCAAATAGCCGTTCTATTGGTGTTTTTTCCGACTTCTAACGTATGTAGCTTGAAACTTGAACTGCAGATATGTGGTCACAGCGCAGATAGTGTCATAAAATTTCTCTCGTATGGGAAACTGTTTCAAATTAGCCTCCTGAAACGTATCAGCGTCCTCCTCACAACCGTGGCTGTGTACCTCCATAGAAGGTTACTGGTTCTTTACAGCTGTTCGTGTCGAGGGTGTACGAGCCGTGAAACAGACCTTCGACAATGCGACAACTGTCTCGGATGGTATCACGAAAACTTCACCGATTCCGCCGTGAAGCTATACTCCGCTGTATCACGCCCAGCTGGCGGCGTTTAAGGCATGGTTCCAGTCACCCGTGCCTACACGCAAGCACACTCTCCTTCAACCTGTCCGCCATCCACCTCCAAAACCTCTTCCCAACTGCTCGCTTCTCACCCCAGTCAGATACCAGCCCGTATACTTGTCTGTCCCTCCTTCAACCGGCCCACGCTTCTCTCACATCGCCGGAATGATCCCAACCACCTGTACAGGTCCGTTTTAAGACGCCTCTATCCCACTGTCCTTGATCTTGAAATCTATCCAGCATATCAGAGCTTCCCTGTTTAAAAAAGCCGCCTTACCTGAAGATGCATTTGCCTCCTGTCCACCCGGCAGGTAGTGCAAGACCGCAAAACTCCTGCAGCACCACGTCAAAAAGTTCGTCCTGGCCAGAGGGGTGCTTCCGTTAGGGCCACGGGATCCTACCAGGGATGACCCAGATGCGCCAGCCCTGAGAATTCATCCATAACTAAGGGTAGAAAGAACTTTATGGTTCTTCGGGAAGCATTCGCCTACCACCCACCCATTGCTCAGCACACTTGCCCCGGCCACTTAGCGTAACTTCGCATTCAGCCCTGCCGCTTGCTCTGCACAACGGAATTTTTATGTATTCTGACTCTGTTTTCCAAGAAAGCACCTTCTAACGCACGGCTCCACAAAGCGTCTGCCATCCAGGAGAACGTTGCTCCGCCCACCTCCACGCAACGGCACCGCTAAAGAAATACACTTTCTTCAACTCCGTCGCCTCCCAGGAATTGACACCGGTTAAAATGAAGCAGAATGTTACCGCCATCGGCTGTACCGTCCCTGAGCTCCAGGTTCTCGCATTTTAAATCCAATGGAGTGCTTTAGATTCAAATCTAATGGCGACAATAGCCAGGCTGCCCCAGCTCGTATTCGCTGAGGCTGATCCTGCACTGCTTCAACCGAAAATCGCAAGCTCTACTTTGCTGGCTAATATACAACTCAAAGGCCTGCACGTGAGTTCCTAACAGGCGACTGTGTCCCACAAAAAAACCCCAGACAGTTGCTAAGGAACGAGAGGCCTTCGCTGAGACTCCAAGAAATCAGCCATCCGCCTGTTCACGAAAACTCCTCCAGCATTCCACACCTACCGGTTACCTGAACGCGCATAAGAAGCCGTTGTCTACACTAGGTATGCTGCTTGCCAACAAATTATCCACCAGGAAAGTCTTACATTTTGGACCCTCCTGCAAGCTTATTTTCCTATTCCCCATTTACGTCCAGAAGTCACTTCTCGTCCCACCAATTCCAAATATAAACCGCTGACCGGTTGCACTTTAGGAGCAATCCCCCACCCACTTCTTGCCTGTGAGCTAAATTGCACCACCACGTGCACAAGCGAAACCGTCATACCCTGGTCGCATATCCCTCGTCCGCCAGTACTCCGATAGTTCATCCTTGCCTCCCTCTACCCCTGAGTTATGTCCCAAATCAGTTCCTACGGATGTAATCTCACTTGCGTGCGTCCGTAGTGACTTTGTTTGCATGATGAACAAAATTGCCTTCCTAAAATCAGTTGTTTTCCCAGAGCTTCCTCTCTTGAAAATAGTCACTTAGTCATGGCTGCTCCGGAGGCCGAAGAGCATGAGATCGTGGTCTCAGGACACGAAGCAGTCCGATTTGGCTCCCCGTGTAGACAACCTGGTGATGTACATGCCTAAACACATGACAACGTTTTTACCTCCCTGGAGGCATATGTCGCTTTTACCGCTTTCGCATGCCAAATCCTTTTGTCTCCTCCTGAAATCACGGGGCGGTGACTGCTTGCTAAGTGGCCTTATCAATCACTCATTCCCTGCTCATCCCCGGAAATGATGTAGTATATCCAAGTCCTGCCGCATTCTCAAACCCAAATACCACCACCTTGCGAGAGCAAAACTGCTACTGCCCAACACTGCAGCCAACGACACAATTTCTGAACCCGACCTATGCAAACATGTTTTTCTTGGCCAGTGAGGGCATGATCTACTCCCCGCTGGTCCGAGCTAACTACGCTGTTATCGTGGGAGGTACTGCGTTAATTGAGGTCCACTAAGTCCGGTTTATCCAGGTTTGCCCCCTGCTTGACCAACTGCACTCCAATCGCCAGTTTGATTTATTTTCGGACTGGCCACAAGTCTCAGACATCAGCCCCGGGGGTTAAGTGCTCAAGGTGACCGCAGGAGCATGTAGGCGTCCAACTTTCACTTTTTGAACACATCTTCACTGAAATGCCCCGGTCCATCCCGAAAGACCTTTGATTTAAAACAAACGCCTTGGACCCAACACGCTCAAATCTAGTGCTCCAGTGATTATTTGGCTTACATTGGGTCTTGTCATCAAAGCGACCGAGCGAGCCGAAACTTCAGAACAGCCGAAAAGACCCAGCTTTTGACGACAGCTTATAGCTGCTGTCTCGGTAATTACGGTCACGACGGAAGGCGGAACTCAGCCCCCTCCCTAACACAGTCCACGGTAAAGAAACCCAACGGCTTCTGAGGTCACCGATGCTATAGTCTTGCATTATCAAAGCCTTTCCGGACAACTACTTGGCCCTCCTGACAAAAATCCTATGTATCCGGCTCCTAGTTCCCCTCACTGAGTTACTCACCTACGTACAATTCGTTTGCGTGTCTCGCAAAAAAAGTTGACATATTGCGAACTGCGTGATTCCTGTAAAAAAGATGGTACCCGACCTAAAGTCCTCAAGAAACGCGTCGAATTCCTCTCGCCCCCACGTTGTTTCCGGCGGTGGTCTTCAGTCAGAGGCGGGGGGCTATACGCACGGGGTGGAAACCCGTACAACCATACTGACAATAAACCAATGGATTCCACTTTCCCCCTCGGTAAATCAATGTAAAAGGCCGCCAGGTGATTCTCTCATCACAGATTGTCTGTTACATTCTTCCAAACATGGTTTCCTCGTTTGCTGTTCCCGTCCAACCAACTTAATTCACTGTTTCACCGATGTCTCCATCGTCGTGGAAAACGGACTAAACGGGGATTGCATATACTGTGATTTCTAGAAGACAGTTGACGTAATTTAGCATGTAGTATTTGTGGATCGTTGTGGAAGCACCAATGTTCACGGGCCAATATCCCGCTGGTTAGGCTCATCCATGCGTAATCGGCACTCTGAAATGGAGGTTTGGGGACGGTCTCCTCTCGTGACCATGGAAACAGTAGTGCTCCCAAGGATCAGGTATTGGACCGTTCTGGATCACTCTAATTACGGTGTAAACAATGGTCCAGCTTACGACAGCTGCCGGCTCTGCGTTTTTTTAACAATTTAAGTGTCCGTGGTCCCCGCATCAATGGTTCATGCCCGCTGCCACTAGTCCCAAGCCAATTAACCTTTGCCAAACCCTAGCGATACCGTATATGTGACCCCCATAAAGACAGCACTGTTTCTCACCCTGTCGTCATTGTCCTGACACTAAGCCATGCCCAAAGTTAACCATTACAGAAACCTTGAAAAGTGGATCACACCATACGTTCTACCCCATCGACGTAACCCCATTCCTTAAAAAGACCATTAAACTGATCATCCCCTCGCTTCCTGTGTGCTTCTTCATAGATAAACGCAAATTCATCAGCCGGAATTCACTTCCCGTCCTCTCCAGAAGCAGTGAAGCTTTTCGGCTTCTTTGGTTGAGGCGTGATGATAATATGATGGAGAATGTTTGTTGGCGGCTACAGTATTAGTACCCTTCCCCAGAAAGCCTTCATAAGAGAGGATACCGCACCCTAAGCTGTTCCTCCTAAGCGGAGCAGCCTGTGTTGGCTTCTGATCTACATCCAACGTTTTTTGCAAACTCCATCTCAGGGCCCTTTTTTACAACCCTGCTCTGCTTCAGGCTTTCTTTGGTGGTCATAAAAAGATCAGTCCCTCATAAAACACTGAATAATTTTTGCTTGCAAGCTCTTTGACACCCACACACAGATGCTTATATGTTCTATATGTGGGACTGCTGGGTTGGAAGATGGCTCCCATCTTGCCGACTAGCAAAAAGGGTAGGTCAGAGGGCCCATCTTACCTTCCGGCCCCTAGTTTGACTCAGTAGTTTTGAGCGATTGAATAATCTAAGATATGGTTGCCCGATACATCTGTGAAGACGGTTGCTCGGTGCTAGCCACTCTGGACTTGATAGAAGGGTTTTCTAAAAATGCAGCCAACTACTCCCCGCAGACTCGTGAAACCCGTGGATCGTCATTCGAATGACGTCGCGTGGAGTCCACTTGTGGGGCTACTTAGCCGCACAATGCTTTTAGCCGCAAAACATTTACAGGTGGAATAAAACTTATTACGCTAAAATGTTTCATCTTGTTGCGTATGTGCCAAAACAAAAACCGTCCTAATCTACGTTTCATATTTTCGCAACTCACCAAATTTCATTGCCCACTGAAGCAATCATACCTCTGGCGGAAAAATTCTCGTGGAATACTTTCCTAGCATCACTGGGACCCCTCGATGTCCAGATGGGGTTCAAAATTTTGGACTGGTATTCCTAACTCAATTGTCTGTCTGTCTTAGTCCATCAGGGACACGTCGTGGCTTTCGAAAATTCAAATCCATTGTGCGAATACTGAGCTCCCCCATTTGTATGTCCCGCGTCCTTGAGTAGGGCTGAACAATGCTGTATTAGGTGACTTTTCGTGCTTACGTTCTGCCTAAAGTCACAAATGTTCGTTTCTTTTATGCTCAGTTGTTCAGTCACGTGAATGTTGGCTTATCGTTCATCTGCGCCACTTGGTCCCTTGGCGCCCCTTGTTTCGTTTGACAACAGCTGAGCCCGCCGGGCGAGGGATATTAATTTGATGGAGCAGTATGATGTGTATTCATCACGAAATGGATTATCAGGTGCAACTGTGTCACTCCCAAGAAGGCAAGTTTCCCACTTTTCACTTGTGGGTACTTTCCTATGTGTAATATGGGCTGATCATTGAATGAATTTTCGCATTTCTGTCGGATTTACCTATTTATTGTGGTCACACTCAATCATTATGGATGCTTCACAACATCCGGGAACGTGGTTCGGTTCGTAGTTGCTAGTGTCCTGCATCTGAACCCGTAACGGAAACCGGATCTTCATGACTCAGTCAGGTCTTTCTTGGATTATATATCCGTTTTCACCTATCTGAGTAATTATAACGAGGTGATTAATATTACTTAGGAAGTTGCGGCTGAAGGCTTTAACCTAAGGTGTCTCGCTTCTGCATTACCTGACTCAGTTTGAGTGAATGTTTCGATTCTTTTTGGCCGTTACTAGTTTCCCCCCCATGTGATGTGCAGTAACTACCACCAGGAGTTATGCTGCGAAGGATGTTTAGGATAGCCGTGTGTAAGATATGATGAGTTATTTTGGCTGACCATGCCTAAAGCCCCAGTGAGTTATCTCTGCGACAAAATATGATGTTATTGTGCGTGTGCTTACTGTCAAGCACTGCGACCAGTGAACTGTCTGACTCTAAAACCACGGAGACAAGCCTTAACAGGAGCAGGCATGAGAGTCGTTATCATCAGGGACTGCAACCTCAGCATGATACTGATGCTCAACTTCTATACAACTACAAAGTTTATTAAGTCATTCAAAGCTCTAAAGTGGCAAAGGAAAACACTCAACGCGGAACGAACCTGGTTTTCGCCAAGTGCAAGCATTATGAGGTGCCTTCAAATCAAAACGTTCATCCAGACAATCGATTGTAACTGTCAACTATTATCTCACGCATCGGTTAGTCGTCGTTTGCTGCAATGTGTCCAGCCAAATGCAGGGGTCATCGCGACCCTCTTCTGGAAGGCGGACTGTACCGTTAGTACTCAAACTTCGTTATCTTTTTTGCACTCTTCAACCATTCCGAAATTTCTGCCGCCCTGAATGGGGCACGGAAAACAGTGCCCGTCTCGGTAAACTATGATTCGGCATGCTGGGCCCATGGCCGAGCCTCCACAGTCGATGAGGCTTGGATGTTATACGCTACCGGGGTACATGCTGCACAACGAAATATCCGTTTTCTAATTACTTCGTTACAAATTGATCGGCGCCGTCATATACCTGCAACGCTTCTGGGACATCGATGTTCAAAATCTTGAGTTTGCCTCATCTGTCCGCAGGGAGTATGTCTCGTTATCCTAATGAAGAGCCTGGTACACAAAAGCCTCGTAATCCACTGATATGGCCTGACCCCGCGATTGAAGCAAACAAGCAAACATGGTTTGGGCTTTTGAAATTCGTGCAGTAATGACGTCAGACACTTTCGTCAGATCTATTACAACTACCGAGGTATGTAAAGTTCTCCACTGCATAGCAAAGAGCATGTTCAGAGACTGCATGTTCCAAAGCGTGACTGCACTCTGTGGGAGCACGTGTAGTCAGGGGCACTTACTGATCGAACACACCTTTGAACTCAAGGAACACCAAGGTTGTGAGTCGTCTGTTCACATGGGGTCGCCCCAGCACCTGATGGAGCAGCATTTTCTTCTCCCATTACTTCGGCCTTTGGGACCTACGAAGCCTCCAGGTCTGCACAGGCACTCAGCTTTACCTTGCATCGGTTGATGTATCGAGTTGGATTGTGGTTGCGACTTCATGGATTCCGTTACCAGGCCTCCAGTGGAGCCACGATTCTCCTAGAGATGGAATAGGTCCTGGGTTGTGCCGCAAGTAGAAGTTCCGGCGTAATGTACAGCCTCGGATATCCCGCTCGGCAGACGAATAACGCTGGGTTAGTAAGTAACCCTTTGGGTTCTGATGCATTTTTCATCTCGGGGTCAATGGTTTTCTCAATAGTTATGTGATGTGTGCAGCTTTTGCGTAGGCCTGAAGGACGCAATGGAAAGCAACAGCAGAAAAATGCATGGTCTGAGTCTACGCCGGTATCTCAAACAGACAACGATCGATCCTCGTCACTGGTAAGTGGTAGCAATGTGGTCTATTTAGGTTCGGCACTGGCTTGTTGATGGGCACCACGTTGTCAGGCGATTTCCGCTGTTCCGAAATTGGTACTGCAGGGGGACAGTTTGTGACTAGTATGAGTTCGAAGTGTTGCTTTCCCTTGTCCATGCGTCTTGTGTCTAATTCAATCCAATCACCCGATGGAACCTCAACGGCACTAGGCTTATCTTATGCACTTTCATGTCACTGCAACGAAGTATAAGCTTTTAGGCCGTCGTGAAAGTGCACCTAGAGCGTTACAGAAACCGTCTCCTAGATCCAGAGCTTCGGGGCACAAGCGGGTATACTATATGGAACGCAATGTACCTGTCTTCCTCGGGATTCACTGACGTCAAAGGAACCGCGCGGGGACGACTGACAAAGGGTATCTAGTCTAGTAGGACCGTCCGGTTTTTCGACACAATACCAACTTCGGTATATTCGGCTACAGCGGTCTTCGCGTTGACCTGCCTGACAGCGAATGTAACGAACATTGAGTGCTGCTAATTGAGCAGATTCCTTGACGTCAACAGTACATGTCTATTTTATTTTTCTGAGTATAACGATAGGAATCGTTGCCGAATTTACAGAGCTACGAAGAAACGGGATTGTATTGGCTTGGGTAGTAATCAGAGTTGATGCTGATAAATTAAGGAGACCAACCGCTGCTCCTAAGCTGTGCAGGCAGTCGTTCCTTCCCGGTTACCCAGGCCGAAGAAGGGGGTTTGTTTGAGGTACCCCACCTTAAGTCTTGGACTCAAAATTCTGACCCACAAGGCAATGGGAGAAGGTAGGGTTTTGTTCCGCGATCCTACTGGTAGCCTATGACTCAGCGGTCTGGTCCGCTCGAGGACTACTTCCCGAACAAATGACCCAGTGGAGTGAGCCACTTGGCCGTGGAAAGCTTGCTTAGCCCAAGGGCAAAGAGAAGAAGGTATTATTGCGCAAATGCACACGGCAGGTGCCCTCTGAGTGGCATCAGACCCTTGAGTTTTACAAGCTTTTCGACTGTATTGAATAATCTGCCCGGCGGTCATGGGCAAGTGTTGAGCGCCCGGAGCGTGCGGTTTTTAGAATTGACCTCTTCTCACCCATCCTTCATCGGGGGAACGCAGCGCCTCATTAATATGGGTATGGTCGCCTAGAGGAAGCACTTTACTGCCTACACATTCCTATCACGGAGTACGAGCTCCACTGTAGCTCCAGACCGCATCGTAATACGATTACCGGCAGTATGGGGATTGCCGCTCCTCGTTTGGTTCCCCCTTTTTACCTTTTTGACATGGACGAACATTGAGGGATGAAGTTCCAGCCAATTCATCCCACGACCTTATTGAGCTACTCAGGCCAGACCACCTCGTCAAAGTAACAGCCATTTATCGGGAGAACCGTTTTCACCTGATCATGTATCTGGTTCAGGCAATCTAGGGGCCAGCAACAAAGCCTGAAGGTCCTTGCCAGTTAGCTCAGTTGCCTCAGTAACTGCCCTCTCCCTGAATATGGAGCTCGGAATGGTACGAACCAATGGCAAGCGACTCTGGCAGATATGGTCACGTCACGCAGTTAATGGCGATCCTGCATCAAAGCTCTAGGCTTCACTGGGTAGTCCTCTCATCCTCTTCCATATCGGGCAAATAGTTTGACGTCAATGAACTGGTTGAACCATCGCCCCCAACGTATAGCTGTCATTTCCCTATTTCCGTTATCCTCGATGAACGAAACTGCAGCAGCTGGAATAACCACGGCTTATGGCCGAAAAACTGACCAAACTCTCACTTGAAGTGTCCTTGGTTGATTCAGAAATATTCGAGGCATAACAGTGGTTCCGATACACCGCTGCCGTGCAACTCGAAAGCTGAGGTACTGCCAAGTTGCTCGAGGCTAGACAGGAGCAATAAAAAAGCGTCTGGTTAGAACCTCGGACATTCGGTTCAGTAATCTCACCCGTTAAATACCATTTTCTGAAGCTCGGTGATGCATGGCCCCGTGTTGAGTTTTTGGAAACTCTATGCAGGGTAAAGTGGGTTGGCAGACAAGAATGAGCGCACCTTTTCAAGTTCTTGCTCTTGTAATCACACAGCTAGATCTCGCTCTCCCGACCTAAAGCGGTCAACTTGTGGTGGTCGAGCCTCTGTGCTACAACGCTCCTGCGGGCTATACTGGCTGGAACTCAGTTCCTAAAGACTCAACCATGCCAGCAAGATCAACGGGGAGCAGCCCAACGAAGAACAGCGAGTCCCCGTACTGCGAGTAATCGTATTACGAGGACTGTGAAAGCAGTAAGACGACCAGCATGTCCATATTTATGGGAGCTGCGATGTTGCCTTCCCCAGAGGAAGAACGGGTTAGAAAAGGTCGGCCCTAAAAACCGCACACTCCGATCACCCAACTGTTGAGCGCGACCGCCGGCGCATTATTCAGTACGGTCGAAATACTTTTAGAACGGTGTTCTAAAAGTGTGTTCTGCTGTGCGCAGCTGCAATGGGAGTGAGACAGTAATGCCTTACTCCCTGCGCCCTCGGGCCAGGCCCGCCCCCTATAGCCAAGTGGGTTAGACCATTGAACCATTGGCTCTGGGAATGGTATTCCTAACAACCGCTGCCTCGCGGTCCAGAATTTTGAGTCAGAGGTTAGGGCCATGGTTCCAAAACAAGACCCTATATCCTCCCACTGCCTTTAGGGTCAGACTTTTGAGTCAAAGACTCAAGGTAGGTCCCTCAACCACGTTGCAGCTTTTAATCTCCGTACTCTGTGTCAACTGGCATTTCTTGCTGAAACCTTGCTTTCCTTATCTGTCGATGTGTGTTGTGTCTCCGAAACACGCACGCAAGACCCCACTTCAGTCATCCACCTCAAGCCTATTAGGACGAGCTCAGGTGTTCCACATTTCACTCTTCGGGTATTTTTTAACCTGAAGCAATGGCTCGTGCTATCTACGGTGTGGGAGTTGCACAGATTCAAGCTGGGTTTCGCCATGGCCGAGGATGCATCGACCATATCTTTACCTTGAGATAAATTGTTGAACAGGGCCACTCCTTCAAAAGTCCCACGTCAGTTGCTTTTCTTGATCTAAAAGCTGCTTTTGACTCTGTCGATTGCCAGAAACTTTGGCGGTGTCTGGCGATCAAAGGTGCCCCTTCCACACTTATATGTCTTATGAGGGTACTGTATTTGGGCGCGTACGAGTATATGGGAAGCTTTCGCCGAGCTCGGCAATTGGCTTGCAAACGTTTCGTCACCATACGAGGAGACATCATCAGTGCGCAGTTGCAAGCCAATTGCCGAGCTCGGCGAACAGATCAACAGCCACCTGATCAACAACCAATGGGAAGCTTTCGCCTGAGTTCATCACGTCCAATGGTGTAAGGTAGGGCTGTCCTCTCTCGCCTTTCCTCTTCAACCGTGTTATTGATTTGTTGCTTGAAATTTCTCTGTCCGTCTCTGAAACCTCGGGGGTCGAAATGCTCCCGGGACGTTCGCTCACAGACATTGAGTATGCAGACAGTATTGCTCTCCTTGGCTCAGATCCTTCAAAAATGCAAACTATTTTAGATAAACTAAATAATTCCGCCGCACGGTTTGGCATGCGCTTCAAACCTGCGAAGTGTAAAGTGCTGCTACAAGACTGGGTGGTTCAAACCCCACACCTCATGCAGACGAGCCAATCGACGTGGTAGATAAATTTGTTTACTTGGGCCGTTGTATAAGTTCCGGTGGACTGGCTGGAGATGAGATTATTTCTCGAGTCGGGAAGGCTGAGGCAGCTTTTGCCAACCTCCGACACCTATGGCGCCGACGTGACGTCAGTTTGTCTGTCAAGTCAGAGTTTACACTGCGGCAGTACGACCCATACTGCTTTATGGATCAGATACATGGCCTCTACACGTAGAGGATATAAAAAAGATGTCAGTGGTTGACCATCGATGTCTCCGAAGCATTGGTCGGGTCTGATGGGAACATAGGATCAGTAATGTTGAGGTACGCCAGATGGTCCTGGAAAGAAGGAACTCTCCCGCGATAGATGGATTACTCACGCTTCATAGGTTACGCTGGTTCGGACATGTACTCCGTGTTGTGCACTCGAATGATTGAGCCAGGAATAGAGAACGACGATTGCCGAATGCTTTAATCTTCTAACAATTTCAGTACATCAGCTAAAACATTAGGAAACAGTTAGTTTAATGAATACAACATAAATAAAAAGATAATCGTTCAGCTGTAGCACCCTTTCGGTGCCTAACTGCCATGCCACCAGAAGGAAGCACGAAGGCTGGGATACTGCCGGCTTGCCCAAGCCTAGACAGGGGAAGTTGAGAGGCAGAGGTCGGGTTCGAACCACGGACCTTCCGGTCAGTAAATTCGCGCTCTAACCACTTGGACCATCCCCGCCCGTTTAATGAATAGCAAGTAAACAGTTTAACACAACGTTAGTATATAACATTCTTCCCCGCCGGAGGGGTTATTTTCAGGAGAATATAGATCGTGCTCCGCGGTTTCGAAGATTATATGGTGGAACACGTTGGTCTGTGATGTACTGTAGAACATTCTCTGAAATTTCACTGAGTTGTTCTGGTGGTGCTGTTTCGCCTCCAGGAGGACCAATCAAGTGTGATTGAGTCTCTTTTTGAGGAGCCGCTACACCTTTGATTGATTCAGTTAAATAGACATCGGAGATATTTTGTGCTTTGGGTGCCAGGTGTCTAAGAGAAACGGTTTCTTCCTTTCCGTTCGGGAAACGAACGCAGGCATACTGCGGGTTTCAATTAACAATTTCCACCTCTTCCACTAACGGATCGTATTTGGAAGAACGTGTCATCCCTTTTAAAAGAGCGAGGCCTGGAGTCGATAACCAAGTCGGAAGAGCGGTGCTATACGTTGACCTCCGGTGAAAGTTAAGAAATTTTTCGTGTGGTGTTGTGTTAGTAGCGGTGCACAATAAGGAGCGAACAGTGTTAAGCATATAAAGACACGCACTCCCACTCAGTAACGTCCCGTTGTTGAGTCTTCAACGCCAGAGTGGTAGACTTTCAAAGAGTACCGTTAAGCCGTTCAACTTGTCCGTTACCACGTGGATTGAATGGGGTAGTTCGACTGGTTGCCACACTCCTGTCATAAAAAAACGTTTGTACTTCACCTGACATGAAAGCTCCATCACGATCAGAATAGACGTATGAGAGTACTCCGAACAAAGAGAACGACTGATTAAAACACTTGATCACGGTGGATGAGGACATCCGTACACGCGAAGGCGAATTGGAAACGGGATTACTCGTCGATCATTGTTAAAAGGTATTTGCTGTGTGAAGTCGATTTAAGTGGGCCTTTAAAATCGGCGCTGACGCGTTCAAACGGTTGCATAGCTTTAATAAGATTGCCAAAAGGGTGTTTGAGGAAACGAGGCTTCAATTCTGAACAAATACTACATTGATTTGTAATCGCCTAAACATCCTCGATTGAAAACGGCAAATCTTTCGATAAATGAAGCATCCGCGTGATGCTGGGATGACATGAAGGTGTTTGAGATCCACGTGTGACATCGCAGATATGTGATCAGTCCGCGACAGTGCGTCAGCGGCTTTATTTTGATTACCTGCACTGTACTGGACATCGTAATGAAAACAGGATAGTTCAAGTCTCCATCTCTAGATTTTGTCGTTTTTCACTTTGCCTTTGTGCTGTTTGTCGTACATAAAGGCGACTGATCGTTGATCCATGACAATAATCGCTCGTTCCCTACAAGAATTAGCTAAGTAGACAAAGATCAGGGACTTAATAGTCGAGTCAGAAAGCTGTCGCTTGCCATCTTCATCGACCAGAATAACGTAGCGGTCAGGAAAAGTGCCTAAATAAGAAGTGACACTTCAATAGATACGCAGCACACGCACCCATCAGTATGGCAACCAAAGCATTAGTTCCAACGATTGATGAGCAGAAGTACTAGCTTATGGTCGACAGGGTCCACAGTTTTAAATGGTTTCTGCTACTGTTTTGGTACCTGAACCGGAAAATAGCGTGCTTAATACCTCATTAAGTAGAACAGATGTTCTTGAGGAACGCAGTAGTCGAACGATTTGGCTTTCTTCAGCAATACAATCGCCGGTTATCAGCATGGCCTTACAGTTTTGTAGACTCTGAAAACGGAAATATCTCAAATAAGAAAACTTAGTCTTTCAGTTGCGATGTTTTTCGGGAAAAATGTCTTGGGTGAAGCAAACCAAAACAGAAAGTGCCAAGTTGAACGAAATCGAATGTGTGGAATAGAGAATTCAAGCATGAACACTAACTATGCAAGATTTGGGTGGTGGGTTCGCGTCCTACCTTTATGCCATCCAGATACAGCTAGTCAACTATACTAGAAATCACGCTATGGATGGCATTGCGGCCTGGAGGTATAACCGAAAACCGAAATCAGTGCCATCAAAGTTGACAGGGAACAGCTGGCCAGAGTAGCATCACAACAAGAAACCTCCAAAACCAACTCACCCCGTCTATTCGGGTAATCAACACAGAATGGAACGCTGAAGACTCAGTTGCTACTTATAGACCGGCTGAAGCCTCAAAATGAGGGCAGTGTAGTGACAAAAACGTTCAGCTGTAACACCCTTTCGGTGCCTAGCTGCCATGCCACCCGAAGGAAGCACGAGGGCTGGGATACTGCCAGGTTGCCCAAGCCTAGACAGGAGAAGTCAAGATGCAGAGGTCGGATTCGAACCACAGACCTTCGGGTCAGTAAATTCGCGCTCTAACCACTGAGCTATCTCGCCCCCATGATCCGTAACAAGTGTGAAGTGATTGCCAATCCGGTAGTGCCTCCATTTTCTCAGGGCTTCAAGAATCGCGTACGCTTCTTTCTCGGTTGCTGAATGATGGCGCTCACTGTGTGACAGATTGCGTGAAAAGAAAGCTACCGGGCGCCCGTCTTGATTCAGAGTGGCCGCAATGGCTATGTCGGAAGCATCAGTTTCCATAACGAGTGGATGAGTATAGTCTATGGGGAACACGGCGGCCTTTTCCAAATCGCGTTTTATATTATTCAATGCAACTTGTACGCTATCTAGAATGGGGAAGATCTGATTGTGGATGATTTGATTAGTTTTATCCGAATAACATGGGATCCAGTGTGCGTAGTATGTCAGCATTCCGACCAATCTTCGTTGTGAACGGATGTCACATGGATGAGGCAACTCCCTTAGGGCTCGAAAACGTTCAGGGTTTGGTTTTATCATACCGTGAGATATGTAGTACCCTAGTAATAGTACTTTCGCAGTAGCTATGATGCTCTTTTCGTGGTTAAATGCAATACCGTGACGTTTTGAGGCCTCTAGGAATTTCTTCAAATTTCGATCATGTTCCTGAGCATCGTGACCACATACGGTAACATTGTCAACATGTGCTAATGTATGGAGCAGACCTTCCTCACGTATGAAGTTGTTTATGGCGCGTTGAAAGCAGGCCACACCATTAGTAACTCCGAACGGAATGCGGCGAAATTGAAACAGTTTACCACATGCATCGAATGCAGTATATGGCTTGTCTTTGTCGAGAATGGGGATCTGGTGGTACGCACTTTGAAGGTCTAGTGTGCTAAACACCGTGTAATGGGGAATATTCTCTACAAGTCCGTCCAACTTCGGCAGAGGATGCGTATCAAGGTACGTGAATCGATTTATGGTTTGACTGTAATCGATGACCATGCGCTTCTTGTACCTTTCATTTGTTGTAATGAGGACCTGGGCCCGCCAAGGGGGGTTAGACGGTTCAATAATTTTGTCTGCTAGTAGCTTCCGAATCTCCGTCTCGATAAATACCGTAGCCGCGCGAGAGAAACGACGAGATTTTGTAGCAACCGGAGTACACCCAGGGGCGAGATTGTCAAACAAAGAGGGAGTATTGACTTTCGCTGCTTTCAGTGTGCATACGACGCATGGGGGCCGTTTACCCGTGGATTGTATGACCACATTTTGGTGTTGGCTGAGAAAATCCAGGCCAAGAATGACGTCTGAACACAAATTGGACAAGAGCGAGAGTTTGACACCTTCGTATCGCATACTTTTGTACAGCACGGTAGCCTAAAGATGACCGCTAATAACACAAGACAAATTCGTTGAAGCAATCGAGATAGCGCTCTTGGAGGATGCTATTGTCTAACCGTGCTTCAGGGCGAAGTCAGAAGAAATGTAACTTTCGCATCTACCAGTATTGATAAGAACACGAAGTGGGATATTATTCACTATAACATCAACGATTGATTTGGATGGATGAAGAGATGTTGAAAATGGATGAGATACCAGGGTTCACCGGCGATGTGATACGACTTGAACTCGGCTTGGATCGACAAACTTTTTGGAAATGACCTTTCTTGCCGCAGGAATGACAAAGATTCACGAGCCGCGCATTTTGAACGAATGTCCTTGCCGTTGCCACAGAAGAAGCAAGATAAGGATATGCTTGCAATCGCGTCATTAGAGTCAGTCCGAGATATAAATGCATCACGAACAGGAGTCAAAGGTTTATCCGTTTTGATAGATGCGGCACCACAGGGAACATGAGAAGACGAGTGACTGGTGTTGAGCATGTTCAAGCAAACGTGCCTCGTCAAACGCTTGTTGAAGCTTAAGAGTGTGTTTTTCTAATAGTCGTTGGCGAACGGAATTAGACTGCAAACCTGTGATAGCTTCATCCCGATGTTCATCGGCAGAAACCGCACGAAAATTGCAGTCCTTGGCAAGGTAACGTAATTTTTGCAGGAATGCGTCGACCAATTGACCTGGTTCTTGTTTGGTAGTAGCCAGCACGTGGCGAGAAAACACTTCATTCTTGAGTTTAATGTACATCGCTCCGAGCGTCTGGATGGCGTCTTCGTAAGTAGTACATTCACGAACATGTTGATAGACGGACGGAGAAAGAAAATTTACCCATGGTTTTCTTTTGCCAATGTTTGGGAGTTCGATGCATGAGAGAAAAATCGCAAACGTTTCGTGCCATTGTTTCGAAGCAGAAGAGGACTCAACTCACTAATGGTCACTGATACTGGCAGAAATAGCCCAATCGCGCAATCAGTGGCGCGCGTGCATCAAAGCTACCGGATTCAGTGCACAGCTACCCAATTCCCGAACTAACTGGACATGCCACCCCGTGATCGAAGCCGTAGCAGCTGGAACCAATGTGCCTATGACACACGGTTTATAGCTGATAAATTGAAAAATTGAATGAATCTCGCACTCGTAACCTTCCTAAAGTCTTCGGTGTTTTGGCATAAGCTTAGGTTTTCAGTCACCATTTGAAAGACATGTTCAGTGCAGAGGTACATATTATATCAGCTGACTTGGAGCCAGATATTGGTTGCACATTCTGAAGCGACAAAAGGTTTTGTTTTGGATGAGGGTACTTCCGGATACAAAGGCGGTGGGATTGCAAGCAGATCGGGTTAGCTGGGGCAGTTATAAGGGTAACGTGGATACACGCAACGTCACCAGATTCAGAATAAACCTCATGGGTTTGTAAATCCGTTTTATTCTGACGTACACATCACTGTCAAGCAGTCGACGCTGTCACAAAGTCGAAACAGCGACACGTTAACATGTGGGCTTCCAACGATGACGCAGCGCGCCCAGTTTGATAATCTTCACACTAGTCGAACTGGAGAGCGAACGCACGTTCTGTAACAGTTTTTCAATTGAAACAAGGATAAACCGAATCCGCCCCTCCTGGCCAACATGGCATGAAGATCTCCACTCCATTCAGAAATTCGGCTTTAAATTTCAATTCTGTGTAATTGTACTCAACACCCAAGTATAACTCCCGACTGACCTGAACGGAAAAGAATTGCACGAAGGGCAACGAATTATAGTTTCCTAGAAACTAGGCTTACAAGGGCAATGAACTACCCGAAAGCAACGACTAAATAGCGGGTTGAACAAGTCAAAGTTCTTGCCGGGGCAGCTAAGTACAACCGAGACAACATGCCCCTGTCCATTAAGAGTCTAGTTTCCAGATGTCGGATGTACTGAAACTAGTTGTAGCATTTATTTGAGTTCGCGCCTTACTTTCCGATTTCGTGGTAAGAATAGATATTCCGAAACCAAAAAGAGATGGCGGACGGGTCTGTCAGAGATGGACGCATTAAGCTCTGTCAAGCCGAGACACTTCGGTGTCCCCGAACAATGACCAAGAGCATCCCATCAAACAATCGACATGCCTTCGGTGTGAGGTAAACTCCGATACTGTTGCTGTAGGCATGTAAACTCATGCCTGATTTCTATGCTTCAACGTAAACTTACGAGGGTGATTTTGTTTCCGATATTGTCGTTGGTTCACTTGACCTACAGTCAGTGCGCCGAAATCTTTTGGCGTGTGAGTTTTACAAAACTATCGACAGAACAGCCTTGCTTAAATGCCCAGGTGGGAACTTACCTGTTATGTATCTGAATGGGTACGATCAATGACTATACATGACTTGAGAACGAGCGCACAAGTCCCCAGCTATGACGTGAGCCCAGCTACTCCTAACTCAGAGAGAAGAAGACCGAACCTTCGGAGGAGAGCTTTTACTGCCTCAACCAGAGGCGAATTATAGCGGGAGCATCGTCGACTATATATATATTCAGCATCCTTGGGGAACAATAAATTCGTTAGCACACGAAGTCTAACTGGCCAATAGAAAATAAGCTCGGTCCCTTTGGAATCAGGCGCAACATGGCGGGAAAGGCGCAGAATTTAAAGGTTCAGATTTTCAGAAAATAAAACTGGCAATAACTCTGCGAGTGCAGCGGAGCTTTTGAGAAGGGCCCTTCCATATGGTTCCGGATTGGTTTCGGAATGAGACTTGACGTCCTAATCGGCGGCTGTAGTCGCTTGACACCCGGGAACCTACATGTCACCATAGTTCGATGAAGATGTAACAATCCCGATTGGCTATACAGTCACTTAGCCGTGTTGAAACTGAACCATCGCCCTCATGGGTTGGAATACTCCCTTTTGTCTTGCTTAATCAAGGTCCTGCTAACCAATTTTTCTACCGGTTACGACCTTGCTGCGTGAAGACGGCATAAATGCGCACTCGAAACAATTTCCAATTAGAGTAGTTAGTGTTTGGAATAATATTCCCTCTTTAGTTATCAGTGCGACATCTGGGAGCTCATTTGTATGACTTCCAGACGTCGTTTTCCGTGATTTACGACACCAGTAGGCTGATTATTCAACCCAAGAACTTCAGGAACAGCGTCACATCGAGATAAGCTACTCAAATGCACGTTGGTTGTAAACTTCGACTGCTGTTCGACCCTACCGTCATGTCCCCCACATGAAGCAACATGTTAATGGCTTAAAAACAGACGTGAAATTTTCAGTAAAGGTATGGCATCTTAAGTGGTCCACGTCAGTAAGGAAACTGAGTGTTGAAATCTTGCAAATTCGGTAGTTTCGTTGGCTCTCTGATTATCCTAATAGTGGTACAATACGCATAAGCGATGATTAATGATGCATGAGTAGTGGCACAAACCATTATCTTCTCTTTCCTTCCTCCACTTTTTGTTCGACGCCTTTGTTCTAACCTTGTTTTTCTGTTGTCCTTCTTGTCACTACTGCACTTTTGTATAGGAAAACTGGAAAAGATAAATTATGCACAGCAACGGATTTGGAAATGCTGCCGGAGCAGGTTTGACTGTATACAGGGTCCGGGAAGCTAGTGAATTTTTGGCGTCTGTTGGTAGCCCCTACCAAAAGCTGTCACCTTGTCTTGATGGTTGGGCTTTTTTGTTGCAATGATCCTGAGGGCTATACTGGCTGAAACTCACTTTCCTAAGGTTCACCTATGGTAGGAAGGCCAATGGAGAGCAGCCCAACGAATACGACGAGTCCATGTACTGCGAGAAGTCGTATTAAGAGGCGGTCTAGAGGTAAAGTTGTATTATCTTCTGCGATAGGAGTGTGAAGGCAGTAAGGTGTTTCCTTCAGGCGACCAGCATATTCATATATATGGAAGGAGTGATGCTGCCTTCCTCCGAGAAACTTTGGGTTGAAAAAAGTCGGCCCTAAAAACCGCACACTCCATTCGCTCAACAGTTGACCGTGACCGCCGGTGCATCATTCAGTCGAAATGCCTTTAAAATCAGAGTCTGGTACCGCTCAAAAGGCACTCGCTGTTCGCAGCCGCATTAGCAGTCAGCCAGTTATGCCTTACTCCCTGCGCCCTCAGGCCAGGTCAGTCTTCTGCAGCCAAATGGGTCAGACTATTGAGCCATTGGCTTCGGGAGAGGTTACCCAAGAAATCCCTAACAGTCGCTGCCTCGTGATTTGGACTGTTGCGTCAGAGGCTAGGGGTAGGATCTCCGAACGAAACCCTACATCCTCCCACTGCCTTGTTGGTCATACTTTTGAGTCAAAGACTCAAGGTGGGTACCTCAACCAAACCCGTTTCTTCGGCTTGGGCAACCTGGAAGTATCATTCATTCTAACAGCTCTTCGTCCACTAACTCCTCCCCACACGTCCCCCCACCCACGTCATTCTGATCATGTAGCTGTCACCTAACCGTTGCTATTTATCTAAGCTTCTGCTCATTAAAATGAATAAAAACAAACCCCAATTAAATTCAAGGGATTTGTTCCGTGTTACTGGGGCGAGATGGCTCAGTGGTTAGAGCGCGAATTTACTGACCGTGGTTCGAACCTGACCTCTGCCTCTCTACATCACCTGTCTGGGCTTGGGCAACCTGGCAGTATCCCAGCCCTCGCACTTCATCCGGGTGGCATGGCAGCTAGGCACCGAAAGGGTGTTAAGGCTGAACGATTATTATTGTCTGATCGTTCCATGTTACTGCTTTCAGTGCCCGTACTCTGCACCAAATTGGCAAGACCTTGCTCTCTTGATTGATCTACGTTGTCTCTCCGAAGCACTCATGCAAGACTTCAGCTCGGTCAATCATCTCAAACCGCTCAGAATGAACGCAGGTTTCTCGCACTGTACTCTTCCGGTGTTTGGTGATCCTGGTGCAATGGCTCGTGGTATCTACGTCGTGGAATTTGTGCTGAATGCGCCTTACTGGACTGGATACCAGTAAACAATCGTCTTTGCGCTGTTAGGTTTGCTGGTTCCATCAAGACCAACGCATCTCGACGAAGTAACCGGTGTTTGTTGTGTCAACATACGCCCCGACAGACGGCAGCTCCTATGTTGAGGAAGACAGCTTCTATGGAGATTTGTCTCGGTTACTCCGGTCAGCGAGAACCACACTTGTGGTGATTCTAGCAGCTGCTATGAATACTCGTGTTGGCCGACTAAGTCCTGATGAAGCCTATCTTGGCGGCCGATTCGGGCTTGATGCTCATCGTACAGATAATGGGGAGCGACTTATTCAGTTATGTGCTGAACATTTGCTTCCAGCCTGCACAAAATTCCAGCACAAGTGCTCACACCGTTTGACTTGGATGTCACCAACTACAAACCAGCCGTAGACTCAGTTGGACCAGGTGGCAGAGAGAGCTTCCATACAAGATTGTCGCCCACTTAACTCCAATCAGGGCATGCGAATCCGTTCTCTTTCCCTCTGGAATGCGCCGGTTGATGCAAAGCAGTTCACCACCTGCAAAGTGTCTCTGTAGCTCAATGCTATCGAGTTGTGTTCGCTGAGAAGCTCTCAGAGCCCGATGGGTACGGTGGTTGTAATGGTGGTTTGGGTAACGATGGGAGAAGTCATGCTCACAGCTCTTGACTTGTCTACCAGAAGTCGCCCGCATACCCCAGTGAACGCTGGATGTCGTCCTGGTCAGCAGCTCTGAATGAAGCCAGGATAGCTGTACCAGCAAACCCCTGAGGATTATCAGATAGCGCTGGTAGAAAGCAAAAGCCCGGGAAATGGAAGGTTTTGCAACGGGGAACAATCGCACGCTGTTTCAGCTAGTTCGATCAACTGGTCTGAGGAAGGCGGGTGTTAGTCAAGCGATCTCGGAAATGGATAGGACCTCAATCCATTCACAGAAAAGCCGTCTTGAACGATGGGCTGAACACTTTAAAGAACGTCGTAAACGAGGGGTTCAGCTGAGTTTAAGATGAGTCTAGTAAAAACCAAATTGGTATGCAAATGAGTGTATATGTAAAACTTTGATTAGCAGTTCAGCAGGGCACTGTCAACACAGCCTCAGGAAGGGCTAACTGAACCATGTTTGGACGTCGACATTAGTCTGCCCTCGAAGATGGTGTCAAGCAAGGCTGCTCTCTGTAGCCCCTTTTTCTTCAACTTCTTAATCGATACGCTTCTTGGACCTTCTTTACGTACCTCGGGGATCGAAATACTACCGGGACATTACTCACATATATTGAGTGCGCGGACGATGTTGCTCTGCTTGGATCAGACCCTTTGAAAATGCAACTTGTTTTAAATGACCTAAATAATTCTGCTGCACAGTTCGCGATGCGCTTTCCATCTGTAGAGTTTACAGTGGTGCTGCAAGATTGGATGGGGTCAAACCGAAACCTCATGCTTGCACGTGAACCGATCGATGTAGTGGATAAGTTCGTTTACCTGGACAGCTACAGTCCCGGCTCTCTGGTGAAAGATGAAATCACTTCCCCAATGGAGAAAGCCAGAGGAGCGTTTGCTAACCTCCGACATTTGTTGGGCTGAAGTGATATCAGCCTGACTATCAAGGGTAGAGTGTACAATGCCGCGGTCCAGTCTGTTCTACTTTATGCATCAGAGACGTTTCCGTTGCTTGTAGAAGACTTTCGAAGGCTCTTCGTGTTCAACCGTCTGTGCCTTCAAAGCAATGCGCGAGTCTTGTGGGAACACCAGATCAGTAATGCTGAAGTACGCCAGATGGTTTTCCGTGAAGCTCATTCTCAATAGATCAGCTGGTCATACTCCACAAGTTACCCTGGTTGGGTCGTGCACTTCGTATGCCTCGTAGAGGCCTCTTCGTCCAGCATTGTGTCGGATGGAAACGACCCAGGAATCGCCAGTCCTCGACATGGCAACGAAGCACGAAAGACCTGACCAGTCAACCCAGTCTTCTTGGTAACTGCCGTCTTCCCGGATGGGGACCCGCGGACAAGATTCACTGATGGTTAAGGACCCTGACAGTTATGGCTATCACTCAGCTAACTGCCTGACAAGAAATGATCGCGTCTGCAGCCAGTGCAGGTAGATAAATTCATCTACTGCGTCGATTAGCTGATCTGCAATCGTAATGTTTCGGTTTCGTCCCACCCAGTCTTGTACGAGCACTTTACACTTTTCAGGTGTGAAATGCATGCTAAACTATGTGGCAGAATTATTTAGGTTGTTTGAGATGTATTGCATATCTAAGGTGTCTGAACTAAGGAGAGCAATATCGTCCACTGGAAAGCGTCGCTGATAGCGGACAACCAGCAGACTCCAACCCCAGCAGACCCCCAATCCACTAACTCAAATGCAAGCTTCCGCCTTAAGCAGTATGCCACCGTGGTGTCAAGATATTGGTTGCGCTTTTGCGCAAAAGGCTGCGCACTGCTGGTACATTTTGCAATCCACACTTTATCTAAACCCCTTGTTTGAATGTTACGATATATGTTCAGTCTGATCTGATAACCGACCGTATATTGTAGCCAAGCTTCGGTATGCTCTCCATATGCACTCAATACAGTTCGCTCGTGTCCTCTAGAATTCGTCACTAAGGTGCTATTGTGCATCGCACCGGACTGCGTTGAACTATCGATCGAGTTGCCTCAAGTTGATCCTAGTGCGGAACAGACATTCGGGGTACATGTGGTGATTTTTCAGACCGCAGTACTGTGCCAGGACGCAAGCGCTAAAATATTTCATTAGTCTTCAACAGCCCCCAATTCGTTTTTTTTTCAGTGGACAGACTGACACAATCAGCACTATGAGGACTTGGCTCAACGTACCGACTGGTATCACTTTTTACCCATTTTCTGTATTTTTCTATTACATCGGAAGCATTTCGTTCGAGTTTTATGTTCGGTGTTGGATTTGATGTTTGGCAGGAGGTCCGTCGTTCGGGTCCAGTTGCCTGTCACTATGCTCTAGCAATCTGGAAATACTCCTTCGCCCGCGGGTTGAATGGCAGTCAGATGTCGCAGGGGCGCAGCAACTAAATTATGTGATCTCTTCACTTTTCATTGTCAAACCCTTACTCAAAATGAGTCTGCCTCACCTGTGTCAAATGTGTGCATGGAAAGAGGACAACAGTCTGGATGAATTCCTCAGGAATTGGATTATGTTGGATTGAATCGAATATTTCTGCTTTGGGCGAGTAATTAACAACAAGACAGCTTGTGCATATGGGTTTGTCCTCTATCGCTCATACGCTAAAGGCTCTGATCACGTTCGAGTATTCCTCTCCACCCCTGATCAAGCCATTAATATCTTGATCCTAGTGCATCATGCAGTTGACAGTCGTACACTGTAGGCGTGTTGTGTCTTCGGACGGTATTACAACTCCTATGTCGCTCCTTGGTCTGCTATTCCACTCGCTGTGGTATATCAAAAGGCACGGTAGCTTGAGACGACCCTTTATGGAGACAGAAAATTTATGACAACCGTATTTATAGGGTTATCACGCTAGAATCTTCGTGGAGGGGCAAAAAGCGCCGAAGTGCAGACGCTGGGTCCTCATTGGCCAGCTCTTTAACCAATCAGGGTAGTTAGTCGAATATCCGAATGGCAATAGCCCCATAATGTGCGGCTACAGTCATCGTTATACCACGGTTTTGTGAGGTATCATACAAACGTTACTGATCGCTGCGATTTCAACACGTGCTCTCAACTGTTCAGCACAACGGAGTTGTGCATTTTTGTTTACATGGCTCGGTCGTTCAGCCATCTGCGTGAGTGAGTAATTTCAGTCCGTGGCAAATGACGTTGCCGTTGTTGCAGCTCCTCTTGGTGATATATTATCCATTTCAGGGACCGATACTTGTTTCACGATCAGTTCCACGAGGGCCGCTGGTTCCTCAAGTGGAAGGATCACAAATGCAAAAGGAATCCTTCTACCAAGTCATTTCTTGTATTAGTGTGTCGGAGACAGCCCATATGATTATCCAGTGTAGTCGTTCTGCCAATGGACTGTTCAACATCTTTACATAAGTAGTGCTCGGTTTCTCCATAGCTGCTGAAAACCTCGAACTTTTCTTTGATCTCACTCCCTTTGTTTTCACCTTTGTCCTAATATTGGCATCCACTCTTTGTCTTGTTTCAGTCATGGAAAGTACAAACGTGACAAAGGGGAGTTTGGAAATGACGATCTCAAAATGATTGCTGTGAGTTCTTTCTCGTTGTTTGTTTTCAACTGAAGTTCCTTTCGCCGTTTGCGAGATGGCTCAGTGGTTAGAGCGCGAATTTACTGACCCGGAGGTCTGTGGTTCGAATCCGACCTCTGCATCTTGACTTCTCCTGTCTAGGCTTGGGCAACCTGGCAGTATCCCAGCCCTCGTGCTTCCTTCGGGTGGCATGGCAGCTAGGCACCGAAAGGGTGTTACAGCTGAACGTTTTTGTCACTACACTGCCCTCATTTTGAGGCTTCAGCCGGTCTATAAGTAGCAACTGAGTCTTCAGCGTTCCATTCTGTGTTGATTACCCGAATAGACGGGGTGAGTTGGTTTTGGAGGTTTCTTGTTGTGATGCTACTCTGGCCAGCTGTTCCCTGTCAACTTTGATGGCACTGATTTCGGTTTTCGGTTATACCTCCAGGCCGCAATGCCATCCATAGCGTGATTTCTAGTATAGTTGACTAGCTGTATCTGGATGGCATAAAGGTAGGACGCGAACCCACCACCCAAATCTTGCATAGTTAGTGTTCATGCTTGAATTCTCTATTCCACACATTCGATTTCGTTCAACTTGGCACTTTCTGTTTTGGTTTGCTTCACCCAAGACATTTTTCCCGAAAAACATCGCAACTGAAAGACTAAGTTTTCTTATTTGAGATATTTCCGTTTTCAGAGTCTACAAAACTGTAAGGCCAAGCTGATAACCGGCGATTGTATTGCTGAAGAAAGCCAAATCGTTCGACTACTGCGTTCCTCAAGAACATCTGTTCTACTTAATGAGGTATTAAGCACGCTATTTTCCGGTTCAGGTACCAAAACAGTAGCAGAAACCATTTAAAACTGTGGACCCTGTCGACCATAAGCTAGTACTTCTGCTCATCAATCGTTGGAACTAATGCTTTGGTTGCCATACTGATGGGTGCGTGTGCTGCGTATCTATTGAAGTGTCACTTCTTATTTAGGCACTTTTCCTGACCGCTACGTTATTCTGGTCGATGAAGATGGCAAGCGACAGCTTTCTGACTCGACTATTAAGTCCCTGATCTTTGTCTACTTAGCTAATTCTTGTACGGAACGAACTTTCTGAAGAGGCCCGCGTGCAAGGCGAGCAGCGCTACTTACAAATGTCGGTAGCTTATTTTCTTTGCATAAGTTATGTGCGGTATCCGCGAAAACCACTTAGCTTGCATGAGAAATGCGAACTCCGAGTTCTCACTGAACTATCGCTATCCTACAGGGCTGGTTTTATCAGCTGTTTTTTGTCATTAGTAAATAGGAGGTAGCATTTCGGGTGGTTCTGTGGTTCTGATCCCAAGTATCCTTATTTTGACCAATGGGATTCGTAAAGCTAACTTTCAATAAAATCTGAGTCTATACGATTGAGTGTAAATCTGGGTAGCTCAGTCTATCACTGCACCTTCATGCGCAGTTTCCTTCAACGCATATCTTGCTTTCTTGCCTCCACAGCTCAAAGTGCCTCGTCAGTCTTCGCCAAACTCAGACGTCCACCTGGCACAGCAGGCTGACACTAGTGCCATGAGTGTCCTGCCCCGACTACTACGCACAATGACCAATGGCAGCGGTCGGGAAAACACAGGAGTTGCCAACACAGCCGCATCTGGTCATGCTTTACTTACTGATAGTCGAGGTGGTGGTGACGATATCACTACTGGCGGTTGCCTCGATAATAACAACCATCCCAGCGTCGCGCCCGGACATACTCTTACAGAAACGGACTCTTCATCATCTTCGTCCTCATTCATCTCAGCTCCTTCTTCCGGTTCCAACTCATCCTTCATATCATTCATTGCGCCTGGTCAGTTGGGTTCCGTGGCAGCGATGGCTGCTGCTGCGGCACTTAATTCTCCAGGTGCAGCCTCATCAGTGGCGGCATCACGTGAAACTCCCGAATCGGCTGGTCTTGTGACACTAGCCACTGCTAGCACTATGCTTGAGAAGGAGTGGCTGGTTAGGACAGCATTCGCAACTGACAATACCACTTCCACTACAAATAGCAACAGCAGTGGCAACAACGGGGATGAAACCTCAGCAGGCATTACCCAACCGACGATAGACCTTCCCCAAACAACCACTGAACTGGTCACTTTGACCGTGGACCACGGGGCTGATTCCAATCCAGGAGGTTCCCCTCCCATGCTTTTCAGAACACTCACGTCTACCTCCCCTCATTCACAACTTAATGGATCAACGCCTGTCACTAGAGCAGTGTTAAACGTTCAAGGTTAGTGGCTTTGAAAGTGAACTTTTCAGCACGCTGAATCAACCGCTCTATTGTCATCCTAGCTGTTAACCCGGTTGGAGGAAACTGTGATCCAATGATGAAAATCTTTGCATGTTCTGGTATCCTAGGTACTAGTTTTTTGCTTCCACAAGGTAATACCAAGTGGGCCTACCGGGGCCGGTCGCGTGCAAAATATGTTCGGCTTGGGCGTTGCCACTCACTGGGGGTCCCCAGTTATTCCACATTGGTGTAAACTTCGTCTTGTGAATTATTTTCTCTTCCCATAGGTCTGGCAGCATTGATACGAGAAACCCAAAAACAACGTTCTGCATCCAACACACCTGTTGAGCTGCCGCAGAACTCCATACTTCCGGTGACCTCTGATACCGGCGTTTCACACTGTTCGGACGATACTCGAATCGTCTCACCGAGCCACTTAGGGACCTCTTCGACGCCTACACTTCTCACCCTGGCGCCTGTTACACAATCCAGTGCGAATACCACGGCTGTGACGGGTGAGTCAACGGAAAACCCGGTGTTGTCTGCGGAGACCAACGCGGACTCCGTTTCGACACAACCCACCGCCTTTATCTCGTTGCAACCAGCACCCGGATCTTTGCTGAGTTCATCCGATCTGCAACAGTTAATGGCTAGCGGAGAATTTATGAACTCAGCTCGAGTAAGTCATAATTTCACGAAGTATGCTGTTCGTTGGTAATTGGCACACTACACAGGGATGGGGAATTACCATTGAATTCGACTGGTACTATGTGACTCATCACAGCCTCCCTTAAGCTGTTTCTGGAGTAATTGTAGCTCATCACTACATTTTTAGTTTTACCTATCGTCCATGTATCTTTCGATCCTTCCAAACATCCGTACTTCTTACCAGGCCTTTATTTGCTTTTTGCAAACAGCAGACCTTACTCGGCCAGTCGCCCGATGGGAGCACCCGGCAGCTTTACCTGCTGGTACCGAGTGATTATCCGGTGATGATGTCCCGGAACTCAACGAACCAAACCGGATCCAATGTGTCACCGTCGTCACCACTGATGGAATCCAACACCAGTGGGGCTCCCATTCTCGAAGCTATTTCTCCGGGCGTCGAGCCTGAAGAGAATGGCAACCCATTACCCAACCTGTTATCTTCCGTCCGAAGTCCCCAGCCGGTTACAATGGCCTTGCCACAGTTAGCTGGTGCCGTTCTCGCACCCATGAGTTCTACATCGACTGCCCTGTCTACATTGATCGCCGGACTGGACGCTAGAAATCAAGCCCAGCATGCGAGATATTCCAGCGCACAAGCAGCAACCGTTCCGGCTTCCGCCGCGTCCACATCACCGTCATCGTGGTCAAACACAAATTCGATTGTTCAAACGACTGACTCGTCTCGTATTCGGCTGCCGATCAATCTTCCAGGTCTTTCGCTCTCCGACCATAATATTATTTCTACCGACCAGTCCTCATACTCAAGTATTGCTGGGAATCGTATAAGCACGCTTCTCGGATCCGTCAAATGTAAGTGCTCTGCAATTATCCTTGTTTATTTCTACTTTATTATTATGTACTTTGGGTGCCATATAGGCTGACAGAAGACATCAATATTTGCGAATGAAGCTGTGCGATATCACAAGGATACTGGGATATTCGGCCTTATATGGGGTCCAACCAACCCAATTTGTATGAGGTCAGCATTCAGGTCTAGTAATCCATGTTTGAAAGTTGGTCGCGTCTGACAACCAGCGGGGTGACAGTATGGTTGTTTATGCAGATGATGTTTGCTCTGTCTCCTTCATTCGGGCTCGAGGTAGCTCAGTGGTTCGGGCGCAAATTACAGACAAGAAGGTCCGTGGTTCGATACCAACCTCGACATCTCGACTGCTTCTGTCTAAGCTTGGACAACCTGGCAATATCTTAGTCCTCGTGTTTTCTTTGGGTGACATGGCAGCTAGGTACCGAGGAGGTACTCCAGCTGAACGGTTAACGGTTCCTTTATTCGCCATATTTCGACGAAATATGCAGTCATTCTGGGTTCCAGGTTTGTAAAAAGTGAGTGACTTAGACAAAGTAAAATAGCCAGATTTAGTACAGGCATGTAATGCACGCATCTTTCTACGGAACATCGCTCTGCATGGTATTGCCTTTATCCATATGACATAAAAGGACACACTTAAATCGGTATACAATCCGTCTTAAGACTCACCACAGCCGTCTAAATTATCCTCGTGGGTTTTTTTGTCGGCTACCCGATTGCTTTAGCGCGAAGAGTTCGTATGTCTAGAAACCCCCTTATATTTTTCCAGGGGGTCGCCGTAGAGTAAGTGGGTACCTCGGAGTTCAACCACGGACTTCAAAGTGCACTAGCTACCAGTTGGTCTTGTGGTACATATGTTGCTGCAGCGCGGTTTTCACGTCTAAGTGTGTTGTGTAGCTGCGTGTTTGCCTGCACTCCTTATGATAAAGGCAAATATGAAATTTACACAGTCCTGACATTGGGGGTCTTTTTTGTATCGACCGATTACACCGATCTGGACCTAAAAGGTTCATGAGAAGGCATATCTTTTGGGTCAGCGGACTCACCCATGCTCAGCCTGACAAGCTCCTGGTTGGCACTTGCCAGATCCACTGCCCATGGTGGCGTATACCTGAGATAATCAGACAGATTAACGAGTAGCACACAACAGGGACATCAATGCATGGAACCTTTTTGGCACATTTCTAACGCTGACTGGTAATCGGATAATCCTATCTGCATGACCGCCTTAATGTTATCGACAGCTCACCACTGATCACGTCTCTTTCAGCCGTCGAATTGACTGGTGTTCGTGCAGATCTTCATAATTAGAGGGTATATTCAGGGTGCGGTGATAGTTGAATCCTTTCATTGTGCATTCCATATCGAGGTAGGGGAATATTCAAACCAGTCAAGAAACTGTTTGTGCGCCAGAGGTTAGGTGATACATAATCTTGCTTCCACTTTCTGGGGAGATATAAGGGTTGTACTCACTGTCTCAACAGTTGGACGTACCCAAGTTGTCAAAAGTTAATAGTTCCGGATCCGGTGCACTTCATCATGCTTCCCCAAGGTACCCCCGGGTCATGGCACTACGAGCTAGAATGTGAACGAATGAAATTTTCCATAGCCTAAGTATGTCTAACAAAAAAGTTGCTTGACGTGCAGCGCACCCATACACACGGTTCTAATGGTGGTTTACTGTAAAGAATGGATATGCCGTATTCCTATGTAATGTAGCCGACGGTGTCCTCATTACAAATAATGTCATGGACAACAGCGTTCCCGTACCGACTTGTACTTATGGACAAGTGATTCAGGCTTCTGCTACTCCGGGTACTTTACACCGTTCAACTGCAAGTTTGCTCGTTTCAATCTGTCATCCACCGTTTGGGGCCGCACCGATACCGTCAGGCCATCCACTGTGCCTGTTCAGTAGGTCTAAGTACGACCAACTGGGAGGGCTGCCCTGCGGCCGTTCTCACCCTCACAAACACCTGATACAGGCAGTCTCGATCTGTCCGTTAGGTATTGAATGCCGCATATAGCAGGACTATATGGAGGAAGCCCACAGTCGCCGGTACGACGGGAATATCCTCTACACTTCGGATTTGTGGGTCTTTTGGCGGCACCCCATTCATCTACTGTGAACTGGAACAACAGCAGATGTGCCACCAACGTCGCTAGACCTAAGGTTATTCCTGGCGCTTCGTAAGCTCCAGCGTTCGACTGGGGAGTTATTTCACCGCCTTCAGTCAGAAGCATATATTGTAAAGACCAATCTGTTCATCCACGTTCAACGATAGCGTATTAAAGGAGCGACGCTATTTTCTTCGCTTTTTGTAACCCCTAATGTAGCTCCTTCTCTTGCGATCATGTTTAATCATGAGAACATCCTCATCATGTTTTTCATCATTTACGGACCAGAGTTCCCGGCTAAATTAACATAACGGGCTTTAGGCTGTGTGCACTCGCATTTATCTGTCCTAGATTTCTCTTCAGTCAGTTAAACTATTCATTAAGCACGGTCCACACGAAACCATGTGTCGCACCATGTCATGAGTGTGTGCGACTTTCATCTGCGCTCATTTGCGCAGCCACACCGGTACGTGTCCTCAGAATCGACCAGCACAGCACGCAGTCTCTTCTTCGTCAGCCAGACCTATGCGACAAGCTAAGTTTTCTAACAATCTTGACAACGCTCAACCTAGTGGCTTTTACTTGGTGCTCATCTAAAGCAGGTGCGTTCACCCAAGGTCACCAGTATTTTGGATTTGCCGCTTTTATCGCTTACGTGATTAGTGTTTTCACCATTCATTGCTGCTATACTTGGTGGTATGCCTTGATGCAACATGTTATCGCACCTCTACATAACTTCGGCGTCAAAGGTTAGTTTGGTTTGTACAGATAAAATGCAACAGCACACGTTGCCGAGTGAACTCTTCGTCGATACGATTCACACCAAGTGTTCGCAACTGCTTTTGCACTCTAGTGTGAATGCGGAGACAGGCACGACTGTTTAGCTATCAAAATATGAAGAGCTTTACGTACCCGCGTTGGGTAAAATTTCGGTAAACCGTTCCTTTTAACAAATCTGCTAATATACCACTTTAGCTGAGACCGTCCATAGTTTACTCTTCGTGAATCATTCGATGGATTTTTATTCCCATCTCTCACATCCCACTTTGTAATATGGTCAGCCTCCTAAGCCTGCATCAAGCTACGTAAGCCAAGTTCTCCATTGGAGGAGAGAGAACGACGAGGGACATGTTCGGATCTCCATCGGCGTCTTCATGCTCCCCTGTTAACAAGTGAAGAACACTTAGTTAAGCAGCCACACCACGTATCCACCTTTAGCTCGTATCGGGTGTTTTACAACCGGCAATCAGGTTAAACTGATAATGACCATTGGTAAATGCGTGCCAGAACCCTATCTGTTCGTCCTATAGCGTCAGATCCCCCTCGCCAAGCCAATGCATCTCTGATTATACACCATGGAATCCCATCAAATCACATCGGGGTTGGAAGATGGCGACGACACATCTCCGCCCTATCGCATGTGATATACTTTCGAGCGTGTGACTGGTTTGGCGTATCTACGTGTATAGTTCCGGAAATGAATGAATAGGCGCGCGTCAAAGAGCTTGTATCGCATGTGCTCAATGGTAGAATACTTCGGCTTATTTTGACAGTCGTGGACCTTGTGAATATGTACGGGGTTTCAGGTTGCTGCAGTTTCTTGCGGCAAATGGATGGAGGAGAATGCTAGGTGCAGAAAACAAGTACGAACAAAAAATGGTTAATGATTAATAGAATAGATACAATAGCACCATGGGTTGGATGACATCGCTGTACGGGCAAGTATCCCTTACCATTGATGTCGTGGGTCTTTGCCATATCGCAGACGAAATTTACCAGTACAACTAAGATCCTTTGTATTGTTTCTCATCCCCCGCCTTGCAGTATCTTCCAGTCGGAATCCACCTCAGCAAACCGCGCGGTGAGGCGGTCGATCAGCTGGCATACAAAGTACATGATCGAACCAGCTTACTTAATGCAGCCGTAACAATTCGCCAAATAGACAAGCAGCTTTGTTGTCAACGTTCGTTTGTCGCTCTTCAGCGCTTTGAATCCGATGACTCCATGATATATGTACAATGCCTCGAATTCACCGATGATCAAACCCAGGAAATATTTTGTCTTCAACGCATGTTGACCAGGTTCACGGCTGTAAAGCAATACCTGGCATACCATCACATTACAAACTCTGCCTTTCACACTGACTGCAGAACTTCAGAAGAGCAGAACGGGCCTAAGTGACCAGCATTCAATTCGTCAGCATTTTTGACGTCTGACGTGATGCACTCACGCAGTCTTACCATAACAATTTGCACTTTGAAGGCTCAAGGCGTATGCGAAACCGCATGACAACATTATTTGGATTTTTTTGTGGAATTGGTATCCGGTTGTAGTCTAAACCAACTACTGCCATAATGTGTGCGTACTCTAGGTCCTTAAGCAATCGTATGTCGGGAGTATCAGGTTCGTTCACTACTTGAATCGACTACGGCAGCGTGATAGCCTCTACGGGCAGATGGTCTGAGGCATCCCTGGGTCTTTCATCATCATCATCATCGACAGCATGACATCAGTGTTCAACACCGATGCTTCACTGCCGTACAACCATGATTTATTTGAAAGCCTTATTGTGAAGGAAAGAATAAAGGTGGACGGGGAAGGGACTTAGTGCTAGCTTACTACAATCATTCCGAGGTGCCTATGCCTCCAGACACTCATTCAGGCAATCTGGATAGAAACTGACAACAAGATCGCCACTGACATCGGTTGGCAGCCATATCTTGCAGCGTCTCCAACCAGGCGCAGTGAGGATCATGCGGTCCCCAACCTGGAAGGCGGGTAGCACCGACAGGGTCTTTGACCACATATGTCTCAGAAGCGTTGCTGGTATCAAATGGGTCCAAGGAATCCGTGATGAGTTGACAAGAAAACGGATGTTTAGTTGTGTAGCAGGCACTTTAATTGTGAAAAACGTCCAGATCCATCAACTGCGCCGGCTCGGTCATGTGTCACGCATGCCAAATCGCCGTCTACCGAGACGAGCACAGCTCTCTGTACCTAATTCAGAATGGCGCACACTGTTTGGTGGACGTATGACTTGGCATAAGAGTATGAAAGAGATTATGAAGAGTTTAGGTAGTGTTGGTGCGGTCTGCCTTCCAGGATAGGGTCCCCGTTCCCACCCACCCCCCTGCGCTTTGCTGGAGACATTATAAGAAATGGTGGCTATTCGACGTCACTGGCGTTCGTGCTGTCGGTTTCCTTCCAGACTGTCTAGTTGAGTGCTTGGAGATATAGGCGCTTCAGACCAGCACCCTCCTTCACACATTCTTTTCTCTTCTTTTCAGTTTAAAGCTTTAAGTTTAATTAAATAGATTTTGTGATCGTGCAACAGTAAAGTATCAGTGTCAACACTGATGATGACGAAGGGAAGGAAAAGGGCAGCACTATTGGCGGTGAACTCATGTGACTACTGTCCGGAAACTTTTACACCTTCATGAATGCTCTTCCACTATTAAACAGGCAAAGGGAGTTAGGAACGGGTGCTTCGTTTCTCTTTAAAAGGCTGATTTAATTCTTGACTTGAATCGGAACAGTTCACGTCCCACATGCAGGTGATTGGGCGTCGACCGTTAAGATGGATACCTCAGGCCAGTCAAATTGCTATTTGAAATGGTCCGTCTATTGAACCGGAAGCCAGGGCTAAAAGTAGAATTGTGAGCCGTCTTCCTCCGTGATGGCTAGCAGTTTGCTTAGACCGGCGTTGTGGGTAAATTAGATAAGAGTTTGAGTATTTCCAACCGTCCTTGCATTTTCCATTCCTTGGGCTTTCCAGCCACCATCTCTCCTTGTCAGTCCTGAGACTACGGGTCGGGTTGTTTCAGCAACCTTACTGATTGGTGCTGTCGGCCCGGTGGGGTCACGCACCCCACCTCGATCAAATATATGGACCGTCACGAGGTCAAACTTGCATTAACCCCGCGGCTCTGTTTTGGGACGCGCACAGTCAGTCGCCGAATTCGTAACGCTGTGAACGTCGAACCAGTCTTCGTTCGGCTGATCGGTCTGTTTCGAGTTTGTTAGGTGTCCAGACAGCTGATTTTGATAGGTCTGTTTGACGATTGCATTTCGCAAGTAGTGGGTATCGTAGCGATGAACGGTTTCCACTGTTTCTAAAAAGACAAGCTACAATACAGGCACCAACTGGAGCATAATCTGAGTCCATACACACACAATCGCCTACAAATAGCTGCAGTGTGATGAGTCTGGGGGCTCGGATGATGACAACCTGGACCCAGGTTAGTTCGCTACTCACATCTGTGTTGTATGTTTGCGCCTGCGACAAGCAGATGGTGGTCAGTACATAACTATGAAGCGTTCATCGTTATCGATCCCGATTTTTATAGTTGTCGATTAGTTCCCTTCGGCATTCAACTCACTAGCTAGAACAGTGATACTCTTGCACTTTGCCATCCGGAGAAGTCTGGAAGTCCCCTGTAAAAGGCGTCTTTGACACCACTACAGCTGTAATTTATTGGAGCGTATGCGGAGGTAACGGAAAGATTTCGGCCTCTGGGTCGTTGGTTGTGGGTTCTGACATTTGGATGTTCACAGGAATCCAGTCAAGCAGAGTGTTCTCAGCTCTCGTACTCAAAGCAGTACCCATACCACTAAGACCATGGAGTGCTACTTCTGGATCATCGAACACTCGAAGAGTAAAACGTGAGGGAGTCGAGCCATACTGGGTCATGTCTAAGCACCACCGTGGCCGGTTTTTGCATGCGCGCTTCGGAGGCACGGCACGTATCGGTTTTTACAGGAAAAAGGGCATGAGCAAAATTGGCCTGTTGACCCATTCGATAGACTGCGGACCTGATACGTTGGACTGATCCTGTTAGCAGTACGTGAATTACTTCTATTCTTCTAAGCACAGGGGTAGAAATGAATGATGAATGTATATAGTTAGAGGTAGACGGGATTGCATTGGCTGGGGTGGTAAAGTTGAAGCTGATAAAAGAACAGGTCCATCCGCCATTCTCACGCTGCATGAGCCGATGTTACGTTCCGTTTGTCCACATCGAATGAACTATGGCCGACGTATCTCATCTCGAGTCTTTGGCCCAAAAGTTTGACGCAGACGACAGTGGAAGAAGGAGGGTTTTGTACCCCGACCCTAGTCTTTGACTCAATAGCCTGATCCTTGAGCCAGTAGTGCTAGAGTTTTCCTGCAGGGTGTTGCCCGGAGCCAATGATTTAACTACACCATAGGCCGGCCTAGCCGGAAAACGGGGAAGCAGGATCTGCTCGTATAATTCCCAATGCTGCTGCACGCTACAGCTGCTTTTTGAGTAACATTACTGTTTATTTCCAAAAGCATTTCAATGCACTGGCAGTCACTGTCAGTTGTTGGGAGGTCGGAGTGCGTGGCTTTTAGTGCCAGCCTGCTTCCCCGAAAGTTGAGGTTCTGGTAGTCAGCAGGAAACCCCTTGCTGCCTTCACACTCGTGTTGCACTACCTCCGGATCCCCTCTTAATACTATTAGTTGTAGCCTGGCGGATCGCTGCTCTCGTGCCTTCCTTGATGAACGAAGCTCCAGTCAGTTTTGCCCGTGGGATCATTGCATATCCAAGCACCGTGTCAGAGTAGCAGCCATTCTTTGTACGGTGTGAAGCTTATGGAACATTGTGAGTTAATGGGTGCTAGTCCTCAGTAATTTTACGAACATTATCTAAAAGCTTGCCACGCTATATTGCTCATTTCCCTTTAGGTACAGCGGGACGTCTTGTAATGGTAAATCGCTCTTTGGAAAACTGAACCGCACTGTCGCTAACTCTACCATCCATGAAAGGCCCGTTGTAGTTAGAAACAATTTACCGGGGAAAAAGTGATTCCATCCTGCGTGTCGAACGTTAATAGCACCTCTATTTTTATCGTTTATTTGCCCTTGTTTTTGGGCGTTGAAAGTATGGGATACATGATCTTGCTTACCCGGTTGGGACTATCGTAATCGGCGCACAACAAATGTCGGTTGCAAATCAGTAAACCTTGTGCAGGGGTCTGTCTGTGCACAGTGGCGTTTTCTGATGTGTTCACAACAGGTTAGGAAACCGTCAACAAGGCAGTCGGCTTTTAACAAAACAGTCTGAAGTTCTATATTTCCGCCTCCGTCACATGTACAGTCAGGAAGGGTCCAATTGTGTGCCAGATCTGTGCCTCTCAATATTCGAACAGTTCGAAGGGTGGTTCACCACTGTTTGTTCAAAGCTTGTGAAAATTACCGACCCTTCAACAGGGAACAAATGATAGGTCGCGGAGACGCTCAACTATACAGGGCCTTTCACTTATTGCCGTTGGCGTTTAAGATTCGATCGTATGACCTCTTGCACGCTATTTGTTCTGACCGGTATAATGAACGCCCCGTTTGTCGAAATCACCGAGTTCGCGCGCTATCGGCAACCGAATGAACCGTGCCCAACACTGCGATTAATTCAGACTGGCTCCAAAATCGTCTTCAACTTTCTCTTATCTGGAGTCCGTTTGCGACCATTAGTACGCAATTAGCATGACCCAGGTTGTAGGATCTATTCTATTCCTTCTCTGTTCTATTCGCAACTTCACCTTCTTATGGCTTCATAGCTGTTTATGGTGCTTCATGACTTGATCGCTTCCTGTTTGGGAAGGCCCTTTAGCAGCGGAATGGATGGCAACGCCGTTTTTCTAACGTTTTTGTGTGTTCGGCATCCCACTTTTTCTCTACTAAAGAGATATGTACGTATCTCAGTTCCTTTCCCCTAACACAGAGTAGTTGTCATTGACCACGGCATTTCCCCGAGATGATAGTGTCCGATTTGGTGGTGGTTCCGTACGTAATTTTGGCGTCGCCTGTTGCTCCGTGCGATACAGAAATGCACATCTCCAATCTGGGTTATCATCGCCAGGGTTTATGGAGCCTGTGAAATAATGGAATGAAATATACCGCCGTAATGTCCTCTGAGCTTCAGAAAGATCACCGATCGATATGGCTGGGCCAAAATGGCGCCAGCAACTAGAGAATGCATGTGCAAGTCGTACCATGTCGTCGGTTCCCCCAGTTTTGTTGGTAAACGTGCGTTGGACTGACTGCCCAAAGTGGTGTGTGTGCTAGTGATGGCCACGAGCGGGAAGGGCCAGGTAGTTTGGCTACAGGTCCTAATGTGACCTCCAGATTGCTTCTGGTCTATTCGTATTTGGGCAGAGAAAACTGTGCAAAGCACTCGAAGCACGTGATCAGGTCAGGTCGTCAGTTCATGTGTCGTTTTCGTTATTTTTTCTGAAAACCATCTGGCCTACTTCAGCCTCACCAATCCATTGTTCCCACCGAGGAGCACTTTGGATACATTGATACACAGATAGGTTTTCTAACATACGCTCGGAGTATCGAGGTTTCTAGGTCATATAATGGTATGGAGTGCACCTGCGCATTATAAATTACTTCTCATAGGTAGACCGGTGTGATGTCCAAGCCATGGATATGTAAGTTGGCAAAACTCTGTGCTAATGGAAATTTTTCTGACCAGAACGCTTGGGTTGATTAAAATGAATTTATCAACTACATCTACCGGTTCGTCTACGAGTGTCATGTTTGACTGTCATCCCAATCAATTTTTCGTAGCGCTTAACGCTTTTCAACTATACCATGTCTATAGAATCCTGCACTGGAGCTTTTGAGGCTATTGGATTATTTCAATATCCACAGGGTTCGATCCACTATGAGTTATATCGTCTTTGTACATCCTGGGACAACTGTATGCACACTGTATGCACTGTATGTACATTTGTAGAGTGAAAGAATGGGAAAAATTTCCTGGATTACCAGTGATTAATACATGACTTGGTGATATAGATTAGCTCATGATACAAAGTTTTTAGGGGTATTTTAAGCGCTACACGCATCAAACTGTTAGGTTTCGCCGATCAACACTTTTGGCACTGTCGAACTCCGTAGTTGGTCTTCCTAAAGTGAGGCTGCTTCCTCGGAATGGATGTTTGATCGACTAGGACCCTAGATCTCAGATTCCTATCAGACGAGCAGCAAATATGCCTCGAGCACTGATTGGACAGGGAGGATGCTTCACAGTTATCAGCTTCTGTGGTGTTATCCGAAATTCTTCTCAGGTTGGACTCAGACACCTTATCTTCACCGTAGCATGATGACAAAAAATTTGGAAAGGCCGTACTGTCAATTTACAGCGTTGATTTCCTGTAACATCGCATCTCGCTTGCGGATATACCAGCGTGTTTCAACTACATTGGGCAATAAAATTATAGGACCACTTATGTTTCTCATTCGGCATAGTGTCTCAGATGAACAATTCAGAATTTGCAAGTGTGTCCTGAAGAAACCGGCGTTAGACCAACGAAAAGTGCAAAACATGTTCTATACATTCACAGGACATTCCTAGCGTACTGCCCCGTGGGGCGGTTTTTAATTAACTATCTCATCCATCTAACCTACAAGCTCTATAAATCGGTCTGCTACATTTTACTAGAATATGCGGATGACGTTTTGACCGATGTCTTCTCATTCCCTTTTGAACGTAGCTACCAACTTGACCTTGGAGTCACAAAATTTAGCACCTTTACACACTCAAGACGGTGTAGGAGTGGGGCTGTGAGTTTTTCACCTTAGTAGTTTCACGCGGTAAAACAGTAGTCAGCTATTGGTTGAGTGAGCGATGTGTGTTGCTGCGTTTTATGCTTGAAATATCCTGTCCGTCTGAGAGCGAGCTGGCTCGGTGGTTGGAGCGCAAATTTACTGACCGGAAGGTCCGTGGTTCGACCTCTGCATCTCGACTTCTCCTGTCTAGGCTTGGGCAACCTGGCAGTATCCCAGCCCTCGTGCTTCCTTCGGGTGGCATGGCAGATAGGCACCGAAAAGGTGCTACAGTTGAACGATTATCTTATTTTCCGTCTGCCTAGTCGTGGATGTGACGATAATAACTGTTCCGAGTATTGAACACCGATCAGTACTACTAATCCGTTGCGAAGGAACAAAATCTTAGCTCCCTGTGATGACTTGTGTAACCATCAAATGCTCATACAACATCCAGAGAGTCTTCCGCTAGATTGGTTTGACAAGCAATCTCCTGTGTCCAGTTTGGGCGTTGGAACAAGTGTAGCTACTTGTTCCTTAAAATTTGGACAACTCTGTTAGCATATGGTCAGCCAGCATTGTCTTGAGCTTAGGCTTCTGATCCAATGACCCTGACCTATCACCCGAATCAACCTCGCTCTAGGTTGATGGAACATGAAATCGGCAAACATATAGTCTTGTCACAGTGGCAGTTAAGAACCATTATTTACTAACGTATTGTTTTCGGTGACCATGATGATGGTGGTGGTGGTGGGAGTCACTAATTTTTCCATTCTGCTAGCTCGTATGAGATTCAACTGGGAGCGCATCAGACCTTCGTAAACAGTGCTTCGGGTTAGTACGGCCACCCGACACGTCCAGAAGATTCAAGTGCTCCAACATTTCCGCGGTGCGAGAGAATAACAGGTCCAACGGACTCAAACGGGCATATTTTCAATAATATTATTAATGGGTTTCTTGACACTCACAGTCAGTGAGTGACAGGACCGTATCATCATTACTGATGGAAATAAATCCCCTTTCGGATAGCTAGGTGCGAAATCGGTTTTGGTCGAGACGTGCCTTTTGACATGCCTGTTAAGACTAGCAACACTGATTTATGTCTAATTCCCTGATGTGTACACGAAGGCACTGGGCAGTTATCATTGCCGCCCACTGTCACGCGCAGGCAGAATAATAGGACACTTCAACGGATGAGCGCAGAGCTGACCGCCGTTCCATTGCGTGATGTCATCGATATTACGTAGGGTGCATCTGAGTTGTTATAATGACTGCCTACCGTACCACTCGTTCTTTCACTGTATTCCAGTTCATTGTTTTAGGGTTTGCATTGCATTGCTTTCAGCTTTCTCCGTTCTGTGTCACTTCTTTTAGCCGATCCTGATATGTACACTCCGAACGGACATCCCTATCCATCTGTTGTGGAAGATGTGAATAGATTCCGCTCCTACCCAACCTATTCGCAGCCGACTTCAACGCATGAGCTTCCGGGATCAGCAGGCCGAACATCGTTGGCGGCCTCTTCGGCCAATAATGCAACATTTTTCCAGTCGGACCTGTCCACTTCAATTTTGTTGCCCCAGTCCACCCTGCTCAACACGACGTCATTGCTTGGTGGTAGCGCATCTGTTGCAAACGCTGGCAATACCAGCAATACCAGTAGCAATACTGCTAGTGGGGTTGTAACTGGTACCACTGGTGGCAACCCTCCGAACACAGATCCTGGTATTAGCACTCACTTCCTTCCTTCACCCAGCTTATCGCGTGTAAACCCCTCATTCAACCCGAATGGCTTGTCCGTTTCCACTTCGGGACCTGGCTCCAAAGTGGTTGACGAGTGCCGCCGGAATATGGCTGGAAACCTCCTATCCACTAGTACAAATGGCCGAAACGATCAATGTAGGTCACTCATATTAGTACCGTATTTAAAGTGTTTGGCCCCTTCTCTGTCTTTTCCATGATTTAGGTGTTGTTGATGGATAGATTCCAGTTGAACTAGTGCAACACCCCCCCCCCCATTAAGAGCGGGCCTTCAGGAAGTACTCTGGTCTTGTTACTCATCGCGAATCACCTGTTTATTGTGGAGGAATATTTGCCGACACTAATTGCGCATCTACTCCGGTTCTGCCCATAATTGTGGAGTGGTGAAACGTAAAGACTTTCTTTCCGATTTCCTTGTTCATGAGAGTCGCAAGAGGACGATGTCTTGTCCTAAGTACTGAATTAGTGCAAAATGATTCGTTGAATTTGACTGGTAAGGTCAATGGAACTGCTCTAGGTTGACTGGTTTTCTGAAAGCGCCTGGTAAGAGGGACAGACGAAGGTCCAAAGGTATGCGAACGAATCCACCTGGCAATGATCCCCAATAAATAGCCTGAAAATACAGATACTGTTTTTTTTAATTTTTTCTAAACCCATTTGACGCAACATTGGAACACAAAGCACAGAGGAATCTTCACATGGGAAAACTCTTTCGACCCGATTTATTTCACCACTGAAGCCTATATTAGAGAGAACACCTCAAACCAGTGAAAACTTGACTAAAAAATCAACTCATCACGTCGTGCTTACCGTTACCTGTTTGAGTTACCTCAGGTTTTCAATGCTACTTATATCGTCCGAGTCGTTGTTGTCATTGGTAGACAGGACAACTGCTTCAGGGCCTGTGATGTACCTCACACTGAGGACACAAGACCCGTCAGTACGCACTGATGATTTCCCCTCAATTGGTAACGAAGAGTTTACACTCCAGTTGTGAAGTTGGGCAGACAAACCAACCAAACTTGTACCTGACCTACCCGTATATGGTAACGCTGACAAGGTTCTTATCTTACCTGGTTTTACTGGGTTGCATCAACCCATTGCCGATCAGCGATGAGTTACATCAGAGCTGCGGTATTATTAAAATAGCGTGACTGACTGAGGAAGTACAGGTTCAAACGTTCCGTTCTGGTGAGCTAAGTCCAATCACAGCCCTCCTCAGCTGAAAGCTGGTCACGGTTCCCAATCATCAAACAAGAGTGGAATATCTAATTATAGCATCCTTTTAGCGCCATGTGCGCAATTTTACGGTAACAGCAAAGGAGGGATAGCTGAGTTATGTTTGTGAGGATACATCAGATAATGGTGATGGGTCCGGAAAAGTCAGTAGTAAAATTGAAACGGGTCGACTCGACCAGAACTCTGTACCGTTGCAGCTGCAGTCGGTACCATTCAATACCTGGAATGTTTGCACCGAGAGTATTACTGTGTATCTTCGCCATCAGCGACACCGTCTTGTATTGGCTTGGGATTTTCATGCCAACGTGTAAAATGAACCTTCTCCACAGCGCTGCCTTTTCCACCCGACGCCAGACGCTCCAAAACCTGTTGTAACCGAGGTCCTCTACGTGATTAATCACAGTATAGTAAAACCCCATCAACAAGCGACGTCTCACTTGAGTATATTTTTGAATCTCCCATGTGCTCACCGCCACAATTCTCTCAACACTTGTGGACACCCCATTGGACTACACAACAGAAGGTAGACACTTCTAGGTCTCCCCACAAAGGAACACCGCGTTTCCACTACGCTTTTATCCCCTCTTGCTCATTCTGGCCCGCAAACGTTTTGGAGAATGACTTCAGGTCGCCAACTCGCTCGTGCAATGTTGAATTTCGACTACAGATTGTAAAGATGGATCTTCGAGTGAACACTGATCACGCCACAAGCGGATTCACTTTGTCTTGAGCCGGCGTTGTCGTATAGCCACATCACAGCTTCTTTCCATAGACGATCAGCAACTGAATGAAACTACTTTATCCGCGTTTGAGTGTAGGGGAGTGTGTTTAAGGCCAGAACTGACATGCGAATTTGTGTCTGTGATATTTTTTACCTCGACCTGTGTGATCGGAAGTGCACTTACTTCCAACTACACATTGCCCTCCTGAGTTTCTTACAGTTCTTTACTGTGGTACCAGCAATCGGATGTAGCTAACCGACTCGCAGTTACTCCTCGAAGTAGAAAATGGCGATTGTGCTCATAAGAGGGAACGCCGCAACCAGCTCGGCCGGTTACCACAGACCGTAGAGAAACGAATCGCTAATTGTTTGAGATAGAACACGTAGTTCGCCAATGCTAAATGTTCCGAACAGGTCAGTCAGCTCTATAATGTGCTCTAGGGAGAATAAAACCACCCACCTTGGGAAAATTTGATCCCGGCGGGATACATTACATGATAGTAAATACGAAAATTGAATGGTTTTCCCGTACCCATGTCAGAAATATCGCAGTTTACGGCATACTTCAGGAGGAAGCGGTGGAATTTGGGGTACATTCATTTCACAGATACCGTTGACTACCTCGTAAGGCTCAAATTCCACGGAATCATCTGTTGTGTGGTGAAAGGTAAGTTACCGGAAAGGTCAGCGGAAATTATTCTAGCTGATTCTGTCACCTGATTTATATATTATGGTTGTAAGTAATCTAGTTCTCTTAACGGCAGTAAACGCAATTCTTGTGTCGAAAGATGAATGAAGTTCTGGAACAAACGCCTCCATCACCTATTGAGACTATCAGGTTTTTGGAGGGACCGGACACATTGCAACTACATTGTGGTCTTGATACCAACCATTCAGGAAGTCCTTAGGAAGAAAGCGTTTTTGTTTGATTACGTGAAACATCAGTAAATACATCTCATACCTTTTATCTAGGATGAATACGTTGATTTCCATTGAGTATTCAAACACAAGTCCACAAAACCCTTGATGAAGGGACATCCCACATTTAAGGACACTATGGTTCTCCCTACGGATGTCCCTTGTTCAGGATCGCTTAAGTTCTATGGATTTATTCATGCAGCAGGACAAACCGGCCACTCGCTCCAGAAGGATGGGGACTCACCCTTTAAGGGATACAACGGGAATCCACGGAAGGCGGTCACCATAAATGAGGTGCTGTTGAGCTACTTGACTACACAATGATTGTAGATAACTGTATGTGTGCTGGTTAGTCGTATGACGCTATATGCTTTTCCTCACTAAATTGAGGTCGCCACTGAATAACTAGACTAATTTTGCGTTGTATTCATTCGCACTACTGTATCTAAACCAATCATCTTTTTTCCTCCCCACAGCTTCCGCCGCCTATCTTGAACATTTGAACCCTGAATCAAAAGATATTCGACGCCGAGTCAGCCACAATGAGGGTAGGTTTTGTCATTGTAAATTGTCCCCCTGGCCACGGGCCTGCTTTTAGCAACCTTTTTCTTGTCTTTGAGTTGCCTTTGACGAGAACAGTCTTCTATAATGAGGCTGAGGTCTAGAAACTTTTGTCATTCATGTTCAACCCCATCAAATAGGGATGCTTGTGATATCGCACTATATGATTTAGTCTCTGAATCCGTGAATAAATGTGGTGCGCTCTGAAATCATTTTTCCATGTCCGAGTGACTGAATGCTATTGCAAGAGCAGGTGGGCTTTATAAGCAGTCGACAAGTTTGACCAAATGTACTGTTGTTGCTTCCACTCTCATCAAATTGATTCTCCGGACTAGCTCTCCACTTGCCTCAGGAGCTTTTATGTGCAAGGTTTTCCTGTCTGTCAGCACAATTTCGTCAAATGCTACAAGGTTCGTGCTTCCATTGAGCGGCAGAATCTTAAACAATGTTTTTCGATCGATTCGGTCACCCACCACCTCGTTGTGCTACGCTATCGATGAATATTCCGTCGATTTGCTCTTGGTCCTGTCTTGCCAAGTATTTTGACGGACATTCGGTCACCCAGACTCGTATCAATTATTAGCGAATTTCTGGATTTCTGCCGAGCGGGATGATGACTGAAACCACCTGGAGTACCCACAACCTCTTCATCGATCGTGCCGCACATCCGCATTGCGCAAAATCTTGATTTAAAGCCCTAATGTCCGACAGAAGCTCTAATCCTCACGCGAATTTAATTTGAAAAATCTGAATCGACCGAAACTGTGTGCGACTAACGTCTGACTTTCCTCAGTTGACGTGTTTGTAAAAAATGGGTGTTTAAATCTATGAAGCCCATTATGCCACCTCTTAGGTTAGATATTTCTGGAGACGGCATAATTGACTTACTGATGTATGCCTCAACGATTGCGAAGCATGGTCGCTGTCTGTTAGTGACAAGGGTAGGCTGTTTATCCCTGTCCATCGTTGCCTTCGAAGCTTTCCATGCATATGGTGAGTGGTTTTCGGCATATTTACCGCCCACTCGCTTGAGGATTTGATTCGGATACGAGGTTGCTGGCTCCGACAGCATGAATCCAGCCTTGTGGTATAGAGTTATCAATCTGCACAATCAAATGCTCGTGCTAATTCGTACTGTCTGGGACGAGGAGCTGCTCCCAGTTTGACTGAAGTGTTGCCGGAGCCGTTGCTATCTCCAAGAAGGGAAAGCGTTCAGATTGCGGTGACTACCGTGGTATTAGTATGTTCGCATTTGCTTCCAGCTGGTTGTCTGCCATCATACTCGGTCGTCTAAAAACATATCGTGAACAATTGATGGGCTTACGCCCGAGAATGGGTTATATACACACAGTATTCAAGTTACTATGGGCGAAACCGGTCGTGGGCTGTCGAAGAATTTTCAGCAACCTTATGAGTAGTGCATTCCGTAAAATACTATCGTTTATCTTTGAAGAGCATGGTCACAAACATAAAAAGTAAATGCAAGCGATGGATGTGGAAGGGCTACAGGAGTATATTAGATAAAAGAAGAGAAGCGTCCCATTTGAAGTTGTGCAACCAACAGTTCCAGTAAGACAAGATGAATCCCAACCTATGTAAGAATGTTTGGTATGGAAACACGCTTGTAAAGACCAACAACCGAAGAAAACACAAACAATGCTGAATGCTCTTCAAGGCGCGTTAAGCGCTGTTAGCACAGTCAAGACTCGCACATCAGGCACAAAGTGTCCATCATATTGGGTCTGGTGTGAGAGTCAATGGCAAGAATGTACACTCAACGCTATGTACCACGTATAAAAGTGTCGTAAGTACGCAGAGAGCCCACAATGGCAAGCAAATACAAGTCACTGACTGTGACATTAGGAAGTCTCAGTCCAATAACAGCTTCGGTGGATTGAGGAAAGTAGATCCCTCGATAAGAAATGATCATCGGTTGGTGGACCAAGAAGTCGACATCACAATTGATTGCACGTAGGGCTGAGATTATCGCGAGGGGATATTCATCCGCACCATATGTCTTCTGTCGTAACAGCGTCTTAATGCCGTCGGTCTCGATACTAAGGGGGTCTTTTACGCAATCGATCGATTGGCTTTCTGGCCAGTAACGATGTGCCTGGAAAGTACGCACATACATTTTAGTATACACCTCCGATCAGACCAAACTATATCACTAACTGTCACGCTGCGACAAGTCTGCCGTTTATCTTCAACTTCATCATCAGCTCGCAACCTCAGTCCGGCGTTTTGAAACGCACTACGCTCCTTCTGAGTGCAGAGTAATGTTATTTGATTAACGAAAGTCCCGCGGATCGCTTCGGAAAACGACAGATCAACAGTTTTCAGGAAGCTAGTAGTAGTATCATTCCTACTCTCATTCATGAAATAATACATCTATGTCCTCTTCAAGACGGAGGCCGGAAGCCAATTCGAAGGCGCCTTGCAGGGATTCGGGTGCGGGTCGTCGAAATGGAGGACCACGATATTAATCACAAGGTTGTTTCTGTTCCAGCAGAGTTAGTGAAGAGGCAGCCAATCGTATCACGAAAGTTCGCAATGCTACGTCATCTTTGACACCGCCGCGACCTCAACCTGAGGCTGAGAGGACGCGTCTACAATAATTTCGTGCGCGCATTGTCATTCTGCGATAGGGAAACCCCAATTTCCTCTTATGCAGTCAGCAGGCGACTGCTGTGGTGACCGAAGCCAAAGTACACGCGATACACATAGCTTCTGGCTGAGGAACCGAAGTAAACTTTCCGTCTTGTCAGCTTCCACCTCCCTGATTTGTTTAATTATCTATATCTTGGCCAAGGATGCCCGGATATCAGTAAAACCCTCTGGACATTATATTGGGCTAGGGCGCCCACTGCATTACGATCTTACTTACCCTTGCTTTTAAGTACATAGTCAACAGTCACTTTGGATGTGACGTAGAAATATGCGTACATTTGTTTGGTTTTGTTAAGCGTAAGGGATTCTTTTCAATTTGAACGTTTGTGGTACGGATGAGCCTCAAGAGAACGTATACCTCTAGACATAAACAGCCGAAACGGAGTACACGAATGTAGTATTCGCAGCCAGCATATGTTATTACTGTCCACGGTCCTATGCATTCAGCCCAGCTTAGTATCGACAAATTGTATGCCGTCCATAGTACCCAGAAATTTCCCCGACATCTTGGATGGCAAAGTTTGCAATCTATTTGGGCTGTGACTGTTCTAAGTGACATTTTCTCGCATATCTTTTTCTATCACTTCGTGCACCTTCACGCTATCGTATGATAACACTGGCCAGTTACACTATCAGATGACCTGACGAGGACAACAGGTGGAATCGATTGACGCTTGTCTGTATTTTAGCGGAGTGTTATGATTGTTGTTGTTAGTGGTTGTTTTGTACTGGCGTGACTCGGTAGTGCGTCTCTTTTGGATGCCTGCAGGAGGATGTTGGCTTTAGACACCGTATCTTCACCTTTCCGTAATTTGTCTAATCAGTTAGTCAATCGTCAACCAACAGCTTTTGCTCGACCCAATTAACATCTGGTCAATCCAGTGTGTTTCCACTCGCTGTGTGCACGTGCAGCTTACGCATCGTCTTTCAGTATTCAAACCACCTAGCAGGTTCACACAAACAAGGTAGAAGTGCACATGTATAGATGAGCTCATTCCCTTAGTGGTGACACGTTCACATGTGCCTAATAGTCGTCGCGTTTGCGTGACTGCTCATCTGATTGTATCTAGCCTTGGTGGCACCCACGTACTCAGCTGATAATCGGTTTGTGTGCGCCTGTGTAGCTTTTGTGTGTAGCATGCGAGTCTACTCACATGAAGATTTGTGTCAACGGTAAGTGAACAGCTGGAGTTACACATACATCTGTCGGCGAAGTCGTATTAGAGATAGTGTACATATTAAGGGTTTGTAGTAGCACCTGGTTATACCTGTCGTCGGCTAACGTCGGTCTTTTTGCGTTTTTGATTTCAATTGGACTTCAGATACACCCATGAAATCAGAGAGGTCGATAAGCATCTCATGGTTATTTTGTTTTTGTGCATCTGTGCCAATCCTTTTCTACTCACGTCATGCAACACCTCATCGTCAACTTGTGTTTCGCTTGCGATGTTTGTAACAAATTCATCTGTCGAAACAATTCTTCAGGTTCTTCTGAAGGTTAACATCACCTGTAGAACCCTGGAAGCCAGGGCGGTTTGTTCATCACGTATAGACGTCAACCAGTAATCTCGTTCACACTCGTCTATCATTTTCTTGGACAACGCTTAGCCTAGCTGATGCATAACTCAGTCGCCATATCATCGCCTTGATTCCGTATGCATTCCGATTTCACCGCAGTCCCTCCTTGACTAGCACACTCGATTTAAGCTGTGATGCAGATATCTCGCTTCAGTTTTCAACTCCTTCTTAAGCGAAAAATGAACCAATGGTATCTAGCACTAACACTAATCGGTGGTGATCTAGGGATCGCTGAGTTCGAAAGTGTATGCGTACAATATGCAAAGTCACTAGTGAAAGCTCTCTCCGTGACTTTCCTTTGAGACCACACAGTTCAGTTCAGCTCCGTCCACTTTTTGATTGTAATCGTTTATTAAGGGCACACTCTTCCTGCACAGTTGCAGGAAGGAAAATTAGAGAACTGTGACAAATGGGATCCCATGGCGTAATCTCTTGAAGACAGATAAGTTTTTCAAGAGAATTCTGTGTTGATTTTGAATTGCTTTGTTAGTAGAGTAGGATTGGTATAATTATTCATTGACGGTCATAGCTCTGATGCACGTAGTTGATATACTGCCAGTTTGCCCAAGTCTAACCAGGAGCAGTCGAGATGCTCGGGGGGTTGGGTTCGAACTTTAGACCTTCCGGTTAGTAAGTTTGCGTCTTAACCACTGCTGTGTTCGTCTCTGTTGTATGTACCCCCGCCTTTCTCAATACCCAGGCCTGTAAGACTAGGTGCCTGACAGTTGGGGATTATTCTGACACATTTGGCGGACAAGTGATTATCACGCGTGCAAAGCACAGTAGCCAGTCAGAGAATAAAGCGCACCAGAGAATATTAGCATACCTGGTTAACCTGTCAGTTGGTCATGGGGTCCAAGATGATGGACCATTCGAATCACCTGTATAAATATGCACGCCTGGGGGCAAGCTAAGGCAGCATCTCTCCCTAAAAAAACCTGAAAAACGTTTAACGTTGCACACTGTGTGGCACCTTTCTTAGGTTGACTACGAGACGTTATCGGAGGTGCGATTTCGGCAACGTGAATTGGCTTGAGTTGTTTAGCACTACATATTGATAGCATCTGGCCTTGATGTTAGTGACATCATATAAAACTATTTTAACAGCAGGTTACTGGGTTGCGCAACCAGAAGCCATATTCGAACAGTGTCGTACGTTGTTAATGTTTCTTGTCTACACAGAGTTACTTACGGTGACCTTTATATGAATGAAAGGTTCAAGAGTACGTAGCATGAATGCATGGGGGCGGACTCCAACTGCCAACCTTTCACTCACCGGACAGGGGCTCTATCGACTGAGTTATCGCGATCGCTTACTCCCCATCACGCAACTGACTCGCCACACCTCTGTCTAATAGAACAACAGTTGATATCCGCCAGTGCCTTTAGTGAGCTCCTGTGGATCTCACACAAGATTCTCGCCAGTTCTAACTGGAGTTTGGCACCTGGAAGATGTATTTTAAGGACCACAGTGCCACGGCTGGGCTTCAAGTACCAGAAGCGGATGATGGTGAGTTTCGGGCGACTCGCACTCTATTCCCACTAAGTTAACATTATCGTACACAGCACTTTGAGAAATCTCGTCTGAAGAGATGAGGTGAGAAGAGTACCCATATACCGAAATCCTGCTAACATGCATAGTTGGTTGATATAGAAAGCAGCTCATCAGGGTCCATGTAGTAGTACCGGCCGCACACTGGTGAATGTGATGTCGCATGTGGCCGTTAGATGTTGCAAACACACTACCGAGGCTGTTTGTTGGGAGATTTACGTGCGAATCCTTACGTATATTGATGCCTCATTTCCAAACTTCAACTAAGTTGTCGTACGAACACATTGTTGGGACTGTGTTGTTCTAAGGAATCGATTGTGATAGTCGACACCAGGTTCGACATCGTATTGTAGCAGTATAAAGTTATGCTGCAACTTTGGTATATGCACACATTTCCGTGACAGCCTGAGACGCACTATCCTACTGCGGTCCCCATTTCGACAAGATTTTCGTCCTCATGTCGGCAGTTTCAGAAACCAGGAGACTAAAGACAAAAATAAGATATTTAGATTGGTCGGCGGTTAGTTCCTGCAGTAGAGATTTCTCACGCTTGTGACCCAATCATCCCGAATTGCTTTTCCTAAATTGCAAGCAATGATGAAGGATGGTCACACATTTTCGAGAGCTTCCTAATGGACCCTCGAGAGTGAACTCTCTATTTGATGTCATGTTCAGCGTTTCCAAACTTCACGAAAAGTACATGAGCAAGAGCTACATGATCTAAATTTTCAATGTCTACTTTGGGTATATCCTTGTATCGTTTACGCCATAGTCCACATGTGGCTCCGTCGTTCTGCCAGGTTGTCTGTCAATGTGGTGGTGCTGTTGTTGCTGCTGACGACTCTGCGGTCTCTCCATGCCTGGATTGGTTCTCCGTGGATAGAACCTGTCGCCACGTGTTGTAGTTGCTGACACCTGTCTCAATGCCTAGTGAGACTACCAAGTAGCTTGTCGTTCTGACATATCAGGTGATCAAGTAGAACACTTAATCGAAGTACAAAAACGCAACGGATCAAAAGCATTATCATTGTCATTGGCAGCAACACCGAAGTGGAACACTGGTGCTTCACTGTATTTATTTGAATAAAACGTAATAATGAAAAAAAACCGACTATCCTACCACACGTGCGAGGTGCCTAAACCTCCAATACGGGATGGAAACTGACAGCATGAACGCCACTGACATCAGTTAGGCGCCATGTCTTTCACTGTTTCCAGCCCAGTACAGTGCACATCATTGTCACGTGGGCCCCGTCGTGGAAGGTAAACAGCACCAACATCGCCCAAACTTGGAGTTCGACCATTGTTAATCGTCCTGTTTAGGTAACCTTGATGTGATTTCTATCGCTGCTGCTTACGTGTCCCTCGTTGTCCACTCTGAAATGTCACCACACAGTGAAAATTCATTTTCTGATGTTTGGCTCAGTCAATAGGGTCAATGGGCGGTCGCTGATTTCTGTCCCATCCACGGGTGTCTGTCTTTTCGTTTGTCTTACGTGCACTTGTGCTCCGTCTGCTTGATGTCAGCTTGTAGATTCTCTGTGATCGCTTCTGTTCTCACTAGTCCGGATGGTATTCCTTCTACACCTAATTCACTTTTGCTCTTCCGTAGACTCAGATTTAGAAGACCTTGCAAGGTGACGTAAGTTAGAAGTCCGATTGAGCTTGAGATAGTTCGGCGGCTAAGGCACGAACTTACTAACCGAATGTTCCATGTTTCGAGCCCGAACCCGAACTGCTCCTGTCTGGGCTTGGGCAACCTGGCAGTATCTCAGCCCTCCTGCTTCCTTCGGATGGCATGGTAGCTTGGCACCGAAAGGTCGTTACAGCTGAACGATCGATTCATTGCAAAGCCCATTAGAATCTCTGCATAAGAGCTTTAGTCCTATGTTTTCAGCCTTATGCACGTTTGAGAGAATTTATATGCAACGTCCTGATCAACAGTAAAATCCTGAGCAGTTCTCAGGCTTGCAACGAGTTGAAGGGATCACGAAAAAGTACCAAAATATGGAAGCCCATGACGCTCACCACGTGCCTGCCAAATGAACTGTCTCACTATGCGCGAATCATGGAATAAGCAGAGTAGCTTGTTGTGCTACTTTGCAAAAGTTCAAGGAGTTCTATTTTCACCGACATCTAGTATACCAGACTATTGCTAACGATGCATGCACATATGGTCAAGCGGAAAACTCAAATAATGACGATGTAATTTTTACTGCCTGATATCTGCGGATACATAAAATTCGTAGTTGTGTGCATTAGATAATGTCATGTCTGGATTCTTTAAGTCACAGATGGCACATTTCGTCTTCTGTTTGTTTTTCCTGGTTTGGAAAATGACCCCTGAGCAACCCGAAAAGGGTCGGTTACCAGGCTGGCCCATTCGAAATGTGCAACGGCAGCCGTAGTTTGAAAGTGCTTTTTCATCTCCGCACTTCATAATGATGTAGAGGTCCAATACCACTTTTTCTTGCTGGTTTCAGAACGCTTGATTGTTCAAGGTTGTGTGGTATATGCCTATTCCACGCTAAATTATTACGTTCGGGCTAGTCTACGCAGTGCGAAGTCGTCAAGGTTGAGGTGGTAGCACAATGCTACTGATGTATTAGACTAGGCTGATGTCCTGGCTGCGCTTCCCACTTGAGCCTCATTTACGTGATCTACTGCCGTTCCCAGACTTACAGATCACAGCCTAGGCCATAGCTTTGGTAACACACGAGTTGTCATGCTGACATCAGAAGCCTGAAACCCGAAGCAACGCCGCTAACAGAAGGCATAGCTAAGCGATGCCATGGTCCCAAATGGACTGAACAGCGTTGCAACGTGCGCGATAGCGAAGATTACTTAGGTTCGGTGATTCGATGGAACGAAGATCTCAGGCAACAGCCATTCCAGTACTAATCGCACGATAGAACATGGGTCGTTTTTTAGCTAATTTTCGACGGAACAGCATTCACGTGTATCTGGTTCAACTTACGACCTGAAAGTGCATTTTGATGTGCATGTCTGAACAGAATTGTTTTGTTTTCTCATCGCCAGTCTTCGCACAAAATTTCACACGCCTGCTGATGGGATTCGGCTAGTCTACAGAACTCCTGAGTTTCAAGATTTGTCGGTGACGATTAGCAAGTTCACCAGAAAAAGCTTCGGCATTTTAGTGCTGAGCTCTCTTCATTTACTTATTGGCTATGTGGTACTTCAGGTATGGATGTGAGTTACTGTTCATAGAAAATGTTTCTCCCTTCGTCCGTCCCCACATCTTGACTTACTTCTGCAAAGTGAGGGTGGAACTTAAGTCAACTCGGTGGATCATCACAACGGCAGATTGCTTGTATGACAATCCGTCTTCCACGTTACTGCTCTCCAGAAGGGCCACCGGTCCTTATGATTGTTCACCTTGTCTTTGCGCATTGTTGATAGTCTGGTGTATCTCACCTTAGTTCAGTATGTTGTTTGTCCCTTCAGCGCATACCCCTTATTACCTTCGAGTTGCATCTGTAACACGACCACGCACACTGTATGTGTATGTACCAGATACAAAACCACAGCTGCCCTCACCAGATTATTTTCTTGCGTCAACCTTACAGGCGGTGTGTGCCGTGCCGATCTGCGATCACGTAACTTCAGCTGAGCCCACATGCACGTGTGTATGAATCGAAGTTGATCGCACAAGGTCGCGTGTGTGTTGCGCGATGCATGCGCGCGCTCGCGTCTGTTTAGCCCCGAGCGCACGTGTCCACGATCTAGTTCTGACCCGTATTGATCGTTGAGTGATCGCTGCGATGCGCACACATGTGGATGTTTGTGTGTGTGTGCGCGCTCCAAACGGTTTTTGCTTCACCAATAGCCATAGTCCAAATGTCCCATATTCAGCCACGTGGAAGGTGAGTTTCAAGTGCGTGTGTGTGATCATGCACGGCGCAAGCTAAGCTGTATGTGCTGCTAGTGCGCGTGCGGCCCCGCTGGCGTCCACCATGAACACCAGCACACCATATAGGTCTTGACGGATTTTGTGCTGTTTCTCGCATCTCCCGTCCTCTCACCTAAAATGACAGTCACTTACCTTAGTCTGCTAGCCAAACTTCCTGAAAGTGTATCACCTACGAGGGCCTCACTAGGTGCAAATCACTCATTGAATTGTCTACACGCCAGACAGCGCGGCTATGCACATAGTCCCTGAAGGTTTCAATTATGGCCCAACCCGCCGAATCAAACACTACCGGTTCATTGTCTTGCGGTCGGTAGTCCTGGGACGCTTTCGATTTGGCGTATTTTGGGGCTTCTTTGTAGAGAGAAAAGCTATCTTGGATCCCTTAAACCAATCCTCACACGAACTGTTGTTTGCCAATGTGGGTTACTAGGTGGCTCTTATCCGTAGCATATCCCGAAACTCTACATACTCCTGACTAAACTTTTATTTCGATGTGCAACTGTATTGGGAAGCGCGTTGTTTTCACAAGACGCTAACATAACCCACAAAGGAATTGAAAAAATCTCCTGGAGTATCCCTCGTAAGTGTACTGTACAGTAAGGCTTGATCGGAAGCCTCATGGTGTCTATACTCACAACTCAGTAATGGACTAACAAGAAACTGAGTTTAATTTGGTGGTCTCTGTTAAGCAGCTCATGATGGCGAACAACGGTTGCTTAATTGCTGATAACTGAAGATCACAGGGAATGACCACGGATGGACCATTAAAGCTTGAGAGTTGAAGCAGGTTTCTGCGGCAGGAGATAACCTTACCCAGTAGCCTAATTCGGATGACCCGTAAGAAGACAAATTGAAACAAGCAACGAAGAGGTCCGACATTGTACTCCAAAAAACGTCGTCTCGAAAGATGGGCCGAATATTTTAACGAACAGCTCAGCTGATATCCTGTGGCATTTCATGGTACCAGCTCATTGGGAAGGATGGGACGGAAGAAGACAACGCAAATTCTCCTTCCCAAGGTGTGACAAAGTGTCTTGCTGGGAGCCTATTCAGCAGCGCCTTGCGAATAAGGCAGTTATGTTCTGTAGTTACTTTGAGGGGAGTGCTTGGGCAACCATCATCCACACCGTCATCATCGTCGTCGCCGTTGTCGAAAGAACAGCGCCGGCACTGAACACCGATGTTTCTCTGCTATACAAACAATAAATGTGGCAGTGAAATGGAGAGAAAGTGCAAGCCTATTACAAACATTCCGAGGTATCTACAGTGAATGTATTCATTCAGACAATCGGGATGGGAACTGGCATGAAAAAGGCCATTGACATCAACTAGGGGCCATGCCTCGCAACGTCTTCAGTCAAGCCCAGAGAGCCTCACACCTTGAAAGACGTTGCACTGACATTGCCCAAAATTCATCCAAGCCATATCTTTACCTTTCGACAAGTACCGAAACGTTGCGATTGCCTCCCGTCTTCTTCCTTAACCTAAAAGTTGCGTTCGACTCCTTTGATTGTCGGGCACTATGGCAGTGCTTGTTGATGAAAGGTGTTCCATGCAAATCCATCTCCCTAATGGAAGCGCTGCACGCCAACCCCTGTGGACGAATTGGTCTACTGAACACTTTCGCCAGAGTTCACCGTATCCAACAGTGTCAAACAAGGTCATCCTCATCTCCTCTTTTCAAATTCCTTTATCGAAATGTTGTCGGAATAATTCCAATCTATCTTCAACACTTGTGGGGTAGAACTGCTATCAGCGTACGCCCGTAGACCTTGAATACACTGATCACGTACTCGGGTCGCATCACACAACAATGGGAACAATATTAGGTAATTTACCTGCGCGATTGAATATACGCTTCCCACACGCAAATCATAGAGTGCTACTGCAAGATTATGTGGGGTCAACCCCGAACCTTGTGCCTGCAGATGAGCCAGTCAGCGTGTCAGCTAGCGTCCGCCACTCCTGACTGCTTGGTTAAGGATTCAGTCACCTGTCGAATAACTCGTCTCTTGCCAGCTAGCAAAATTTCGGGCGTTATCTGCCAATGGCGGAGTTCACAACAATGCAACGTTTCCAATACTGCTATTTGATGTAGAAGCCATGCCACTGCTAGCGGAAGACGTTGAGAATCGTTCAATGTGTGATCGTTCTGGTCAACACTTTCTAAGTGCTTTGAGTGGACGAGCTAGTGACAATCAGTGGGCCAGCTGCTTTGGCTTCGTCACCTGCTCTGCGTGCCTGTGAGGTGGTCGATTTCTTCCATCAGAGTGGAAATATGCCACAGAAGGTTAAGCCACGACGTAGCAGATGAGTTTGAAAACCCTTAACCAGTAAACAACTGCATCAGTGGCCGTCGTCTGCTGGAGTGAAAAGCTCGAGATGGAACAAATCACTGGTTAACGACACTGATAGACGTGGCTCAGTCACTCAACCAACGATATCCATGTGTCCACGATATTGCCCTCAGCACATAGCCACTCCTTCCTGATCCCCACACTCATGAAAAAATTCGTTGCAACATCGCTGTCATCACTATCCGATTGGCAATCCTAGTATGCGTGCATTTGTCCTCAATGCGTAACTGTACCCACGTTTTTGATATACTCGATGGCTGAAACTGTACGTTAGAACCAACATCCGATCTGCAAACCGTGTAACCTGACCGTGACGACGTGACGGTGTTTCATAAATGTTCTGCTTTCATTCTAAAACCCCTATATTTTGTCGTTTTTTGTTCGAACACAGGGAAATTTGGCCGATAGCATTGTGAAGCCGTTTTCGCGTTACCTTTCTGACTAGTTGCATAGTTTCCTGCTTCAGGATATATGTTGATTTATTTTATTATATCCATAGACACTAGTACTCACTGGCTTTGCATTTAACAGTTCGTGACACCCGGAAGCTTGAGTGAAAAATCCGATAGGGCCGTCAAGGCCCTTAACCACCAACCTAACGGAATATATATTGGTCCTCCGCCTGTTTTAATATCGTTTCCCTCGCTTTTAAACCCCACTCTAAATGACATAGCTACTCCCGTAGGAGTGATCGCTTAAGATAGGCTGATCTCTGCCTTTGAGCTGTATAGGCCATCTACTCAGCAGCGTGGTTAGTTTGTCCTTAGCCAATGACACTATTCATTCGGAACAGTTCAAAAGCGGTTCTTCAGAAAGAGGTGCATCAGCTTTATCTAGGGAAATTTAGTGATGCCATTTCGACATCTGTTCACAACTTCGAGTAGTTAGCCACCCACTTTGACAATTACCATTCTCTGCCTATTTTTCACCAAACTATGCTTACGTTACGAAGTATGAGTAGAATAACTAAAGTAAATGCGTCGGTCTTTTTTCAATCTGTTCGCTGATGTTAACTCAAATTGTTCCCATCACGCTGCTAAGCACCACTTTGCTGATGGTCCGATCAAGTCAACAGATCACTGTGTGTGCAGCGAAAGAATGAATTAATACACGAGTCAGGTAAGTTTTACTTTATGGCTCGTAATTTCCGAAGGTGTGTAATGTCTCGAAGATTTCCAACACAGACGCATTTTTGGCGCTTGTGCAATAAATTCGTGTTTAATAAAGTACTACACAGTAACATCAGCCCAAGCTTGTCCGTTGGCATGAGTCCAACCACTGTTTACTTGTGTAGGCGTCCTTCTTCTGTCCCTAACCCTTGTCGACGAACGATCAATTCCCGCCAAATTGGACTTCAAATGAAAACATCTTGCATGAATCCACAGGAACTTTCACGATTTTCCTCTTCGGTTTGTATACATTTACCCACCGTTCTCCAATGATCTTCGTTTGCAAACACACATCCTACTACTACCAACTGTTGCAAACCTTGGTCATAATTTTCATTGTTTGTCACTTAGCAAATGAATGTGCCTAATGGCCTTCAACTCTACGCACGGGGCTTCCTTGACCACCTTACCTAGGCGGTCTCTACCGATGAGCCTTTCACTTCCTTAGGTTATGATGATCCAAACCCAACGGCCTGACAACACATCGTTGCATGGAAGTGCTCATAAGGCTTCCAAGCAAAACATCGATCAGTACCGGAACATCGTCTTGTGTATTGTTTGGTTGAGTCATTCCAGTTTGCATGACTAGTTGTACCGTAGATCCACATTTAACATGGTTGCGGGAGTACATCCTACCATCGAGATCACGACGGAACCACAGACTGACAGTGATGTATTATGAAGCTATTAGAATGATAGCCCGTGTTAGACCTCTGGGACCAGGAGGATGTTTCAGATGGTCAGCTGATGAATATGGTTTGCAAGGTAAAATACCTTCGGTATGGTCTAATCTCATCTATCCTGTGAGGCACATCTTCCATCCTCTGAGCTTGCATGTTAGTGGCTTCCATCAGATTTCGAGGAATACACATTTATCCGCGTGCAGGGTAATTTACTTTCTGTCATACATCACAGCTGCCCTATGTGTACCCCGTGTGAAACAAGACAGGCTGTTTTATAAAAAATTTAAGCTCAAATATAAATGAGAAAACCACTCTTCGGTACAGCAATATGCAGGTCTGTTGGATCTCACCGCTATGAATGCCTGGATATGTCACAAGTAGGTGCTAGAGACCCTCATTGCCACGAAGTGATTTCGGACGAACACAGTACCAGAAGCATGATTCACTTATTATCACAAATCCGTTCCAGAGTCCGTTGCGGAGAATTGCCACTAGTCGTGGATGTTGTGAGCACCCATTTTGTGGCCTATATGCTGCCCACTTTTTCTTTGAAATACGGTACTAGTTCGTCCACGTAGTAGCTCCCCAATCCAAGGTTTTCACCATAAATCCTTACCAGTGCGCATAATCACTCTGAACATTTGAAGTAAGACCGAAAGATTGTTCACATTTACGGATACTCTCCGGCTTCATCCAGTTTTAGGTGCTTATTGCATTATCTCTGTTTCTGTGACGGAAGCTGGAACTTCGCTCTTGATTTATCACAACTGTCCAGTTCATGATCTGATTATTTCACGACCGTGCCACATATCCTCACCATTTCAATTCCATCATAGGGAACTTAGTTTGCTGATTTGAGTGATGTGCATCGTTTGCTGCCCAGGTGCATGATCGTCGTGGGACCAAGTTTTTCTTATGGACCCAGTGTTAATGTGGCAGTGCGACCGCAACCGGTCCCTCTTAAACTGAGCACTCTGCGATCCACACGCCATTCTGGTGGGGGTTTTCGTGCTTCTTTCTGGTTGTTGAAGGTAGCCTCATAAAACATGGCAGACAGACGATGCTTTCAGTTCATAGGAGGACTGCTCAGCTGATTTACATCCTAAGTTCGTACCTCCGCATTCTGCCGAAAGATAGCTGCCCAACAAGAGTAATTTGATTGCTCTAGGGCTGCTTTGTAATGTATTCTAGCATATTTGTGTGGCAGCCATACACAACTGTCGTCATCCTTGATGATGTGCTTTCACTTTTACATCATATCTCTCCATTTAATCACACCACAGTCGAACGAAGACGACGGGATCGCATCAATACATGGATCAGTGAACTGTATAAATTGCTTCCACCAGACGAGCAAGCCAAATCACAGTACCAAAGTAAGGGTATCGTGCTGAAGCGCGTCTGTGAATACTTCCAGAATGTTGACAGCATGCTCAAAGCAGCCAACGCAGCTGTTGAACAGGTCAGTGGGTTAATGTGTTTATGTATGTGGCAGCGTACTTATTCATTGGATGAACTGGATAGGTAATGTTCACGTTATTTGTGTTGTTTGTTTATATTCCGTTTTTTGAGCTGAGCAGAAGCGATGCCGTAATCTAAATTATCCATTGGCGGATAGCAAAAACCCACCTTATCTCACACATTTAATGTAGAAATCACTTCGAACATAGTCTACTCTAGCATCTGTATTCCTGATAAGCTTACATAGTTCCAAGGTCACCTTTCCAGCACCATGCTTCGCAACATAAGCTTTGCTGACCGCTCCATGTACAATATCCTTCGCTGACGTTAGCCATACGATGGCAAACTAAGGGCACATCGAGAACCTCGTGGACTTGAAAGGTCATCCACTGACTTGTGTGCTACCTCTATCAGCGTCCGACAGTAACTGGCGCATGGACCTGCCAAGATAAGCAACCGCCACATGACGCCAGAGATGTATTGGGAAAGAGAAATTTCATTGCAAAGCTGAACATTAATCGGGTAGGAAAACTACCATTCTACCTTTGACTTTGAGACCATTGTTCAGAGAGTGTAACCAGGTTCAACAAATTCTGATCAGTTTGGAAGCCATGTAAGCATTATATTGTCATTTACAGTTGCTGTATGAGCCATTAAACATATGGGTTTCTCTTGTAGTCAGCTTAATGACTTTTCTTGAGAGGTGAAGTCACTCGAGGAGTAAAATGGTTTCTTCAGATATGGGAACTTCTATTGAAATCTGGCAAGGAATGCTCACTATAGGCTCTTCTGTGAGATATGCAACTGCTGTATCGTAGAGGCTCCGACCGGAAATTATTCTTTTTATTAGTTTTCCAGATGTAATACCGTGTACCATGTGTTGTAGTAAGACCTGACTTGCACGGGTCTGAGCCTCACTTCACACCGGACCCATAGACATTGCGATTAGGAAACGGGATTTCGGTCACGTGGTAGATAGTTGAAGATTGGCTCATATCCAACAAACTAGTTTGTTTCAGCTGCTTATTTCCAGTCATCCTTTTATTCTATCGAACCCATCTGGTAACGATGAGCCCTATTGATGCCACCTGCTTCTAGCGTGGTACCTCCGCGCTCTTCGATGAGCTTGCTTAAAAACATTGCGAGAAATAATTACCTACTGATATACTGTTGTCTATCTTATTTTGCTTCTCTGGCCAGTTGTTTATTGAGACCTATACTCATCTAACCATTTTATTCCTTTTCTCTGTGATGCATTCTTATCGCGTTTTTCCGGACTGTAACACGGTTATTCAGAAGTGTTGCTGTCCATGATATTGACGATGTTACTATCGCGTAAGCGTTGAGCTATTTTCTTGAGCACTTTAACTGTAGTAGTCGTTTATCTCTCAACAGGGAGCGAGTTTGACCTTATTGCTAACGACTTTAACAGTGCAAGTTATAGAACGAAATTTCAAAGACAGTTTTACTAAATTAGGGGAGAGGCGTAAAGGAAGCGAAGACTGGCTGCTAATTTTAGTTCGAGTAGGTTAGTGATCACACCGACCCGTCTGTGTGTACAACATATACCCCACGCATTTCCCTCGTGTTACTGATTAGGAATAGTGAATACAACATGGATCCCCATAGCCGTCTCCTATTCGTTGCTGACATGTGCATAGTCGCAGCTGTGCTTGAGTACAACAGACAACCGAGAATCAGTTTCCCGGCGTTCGGATTAATCCGCTACATTTGCGTCTGTTCATCCGCGCGGTCGTTCGGCCCTCGCACGAAAACTTTGTGGTAGTGTCACTGCGGGACTTCAGAACAAATGTAAGTTCTAGGTTTCATGCTCATAGGAGTCAGCCACAAACACACCTTCAACTGGTGTTTCATCTTCACTCCCAGGTATCCAGCGGACATTCAGATGGTCACGTTTTGGTCACACACACGTTTAGTCACACCAGTGATTAACTTCTCAATTCTACCCATGCAGTGACGTTATATGCTCAGCTGTTGCTGATGCTGTACGCCGCTCTGCGCACGTACTGTCCTAACCTTTGCCCTCTCAGGATGGGGCCTTTCTAAATATTTAGTCTAGTGGAACGCACATCTGGTTGTGTACCTCAGACCAGTTGATTGGGCGACTGTTCATGTCTGTTTGAAAACGGTACACTGGTTAACATATGTTTATATGTGAAACTGGTTTGGTTAAAAAGCTGTGGTGGCACTTGGTAACGATTATCTATCTTTATTGAATGGTAACAACTAATCTAGCACGCGTCTATGTGCGTCCATACGATTCATAAATCAGTACACATCCCTATGTGTTACCACGTTAGTTGACTTACTCTGTTCTACTTTGCCCTTGAGGATTCATTGTGGGCTGAACAGGTTTGTGCAGGCTATCATTCATTCAGTGAGATAGGCAGGCGGGCAAAACATTCGTCGGTTGGCTTTCGTTTATTTAAACTACGAATTACCACACTGACCTCCCAGGACGATGGGATGGTCAAGGGCGATTTGCTACCCTTAATGTATGTGCAGTTAGAAGAGTGGCCCCTCTTGAGAAACATCGTTGTATCCGGTTGCCGGTCAGAACAGCTGCGACGCGACGCGCGGTTTCGTAACTGTGGGGTTCTCACCTCACTGTGTCATAACTCGACTCCTCTGGATTTCCTACCCGTTGTCCATAGTTCGGTTAAGAAGTCTTTGTGAAGTCGATTCATGTGACGTGTCGTCTACCCATCTATCGCATGTAAGTTATCTTCTCGAAAAAATATTCACCGCACCGCAGCATAGTTGACTCAATGTCTTAAATGGACCTAGAGTTGTAGCAATAGCATAATGAGTTGCATTGCAACTGACTAACCAGAATATCCGCTACATGCTCCCGAACTGTCTAGAACTTGGGTGTGCCAACAGTTCCGAATGCCTAAATATCAGGATTCGGGAACAAAAATAACTTTTGTGTGCTGTCAACAACAGTCCAGATCTGTCCCCATTGTCATTGACACTGTGAAGCCAGAAGGTAAACGTGACGTTTGGCTGGAATTGAACTCGTAAACAAAAGCCGATCGACGCTGGATGTCCAGTATATTGAATCGAGTGAATTGAATCCAGTGTATTGAATCGAAAGTTCCCAACACTGACTCATCGGTACAGTGTAAGGTTGCAGTAACCGGAATATGTAATTTTGTTCAACAAATTGCGAACGTAACCACGACGAACTCCATCTGCTCAGAATTCTTCGGACAGGAGGTATCACGGATGTACCTGCTGTGTAGCTTTCCTCCTTTCTTACCAATGTCAGTTCATTCCGGTTTTCCAGCTGTCGGCTACGTACTAAAAATACATTGGTTGCAGCCGTTACGGTCTTGTATCCTGAAGTTAGAGTGAATGTTGTGGCCACAGCACACCTGTGATCTACCTTAACCACTCTATCCCCCACCTGAGCATATCTGAACAAACAGCAGCTTGTGGCAACCACAATGGGACCAGCAGGACAGTGAATTCTCCAAAGTTCATGACTCTGATCATCTGTTAGTCTGGCCGATCAATCTATATCCGATCCGTAACCGGCTCGCAACACAGTCACCCAGTCCACTTGTTCTGGGTTCACTGCTGAAAAGAGGATAAGGAGTGAATTGCCATGCATTGGAAGCAATGACCTAAGTGGTTCATCGACATTTAATCGTCCTCTTTTAATCCAGGGGTAGAAATTATTCCTCCCCGGATTTTCGGCACCCATTCAACACCAGATCGGTCTCATTGGCGTAGGCCATTAACTTCAATATAGAGAGCTGTTCCCAGAGAAAAACAACCAGTATTATACTACAGTCGTCCCTTTTTAAATGGATCGACTGTAAATGGTGTATCCTGAAAGGGAGCCTGTGAAAGTGAGCACAAAAAATGAGGAAAACCTGGTGAAATACACCCATTTGAGTTTACCGTGGACCTGTGTGATCTACTTTTTCGAATGTCGTGCAGTTCATAGTTCAGCCTCGAAATTTACAAGTTTGAAGTTCTTTATCAACCGTACGGCAGCGAACCATCGATGTTGCACACTGATGTGCTGTCGATAATGGTGATGATGACTTCTAAATGCAAACGGTCATAGCTTGACCATCCAATGGGCCGAAACCAGTGAGTCTAGGTCTAAGGCACGAATAAGAGTAGTCGATCGTGGCACTTTTTGGGTGGCTGTGAAAGACCGGCTAATATACAGGCTCGTGGGATCGGTTTTCCCCACGTCTCGAAGAATCATAAGTACCTGAAATTTTGGGATGTTTTTAATCCGTATAACGTCGGTGGCTAAAATATGCCGAGCACATGCAGATTAGCGCGGGAGGGTTAGGTGTCTGTTGCTGTCGTTGACTGGGCTTGCAGTCGCTCCATCGTTTATGGCCACGTGTGTGCTCATGGACACACTAACCCACACGACCACGCCTTGTTCAAGAAGCATCAATAGAACTTACAGTGGGCACCACCTTATTGCGCGTCTGTCAAGCAGCTCGGATGATGTCCCTCTGGAAATGGGTTTTCATCAAAGTTTGCTTTAAAAGTGCTCTGATCCGAGCTGAGAGGTGGTCCTAAAATTTACCTGGAATCAAAGCTGATCAACCATGAGCAGCAGTCTCTCCAGATGAATTCAACTGTGTATGCAACGTTCATCATATTGCATACACGGGTTGATCTGATACTGTATTATGTACGCCTCAGAAATAGGCAAATTTAATGACGCCTCCATTGTTTCTATTCGTCGGCCTGAACTGACCCAAACGGAACGTCCAGCCCAGTGCTTTAGCGGTAAACCGTGTTCTAGCTGCAGTTGATCTTTAAACACCAATGAAGATTGGGTGAGACGTCAATTTTTTGTCGTAGGATCCTTCCTGAGCTAATGATCTAAGGCTGACTTACTTCGCAGCGCGTGCTTATCTAGCCCGATGCCCAGAAATCATATTTCCCGTAAGAATGCACGTAGTAGATGCATTTGGAACTACGTCAGGTTCTCGTAGGATCTAAGGGACGGTATAGGGTATGTCGACATGGCTTATTATTTGCTTGTAAAGCATCCAGGTTCTAGCTGGAAGGTAATGAACTTGTATGCATTACGCGGCCTGTGAATGCCGTATAGGCTACCGTTGTACAGGAATTGCCTCACTGTGAGAAGGTGTGGTCCAGCGACGGAGACACATCTTTGTATCTGCTCTTCGATCTTCCGTCTCATAAAAATTTGCAAGAGTTTGTTTTTGGCAGTAACTCCTCAAATTTCTAGTTTAGCTTTTAGCGTGTATAAAGTTCTGTCTTCAGCATGCTTCCTTGTTGTTCCATTCAGGTTGTTTGATTCCGCTGACACCACGTGATGATTTCATTAATGGTGCATATCACGTGGTGCTATTTATTCGGTTGTGTTGCAGCATTTCGTCGGCAATAAACGACAGGTATCTTAGCTGACACACATCCACAAGCATTGCAATGTAGTTCGCTTGTCTCTGTAAGCGAAATAATTAGAGCAGATTTGACCTGCCAGATCTGTAGTCATTGTTATGATACACACTGCAGTATAACAAGCAATTCATAGTTCGTGGGTACCGCGTGTGCACGCGGTACTTTCTGTGAACTTGATGATCCGCTAAACTTTTATGCAACTTTCCAACCGATGTGATCTTCTTTACTGATGACTTGGAGACAGTGAACGATATAGCGGCTAACCGATGTCCGTGGCGTTTATTCTGTTCGTTTCTATCCAGATTGCCTGATGAAGTGTTGGTGTAGGCACCTTGGATTTTTGTTGTAGGCTAGCTCTAGGTCCCACTCCTTCCTCTATTTCTTTCTTCTCTCCATTATAAAGCTTTACTCAAGTAGATTGACATGGTTGTACGGCAATGTGGCACCAGTGTTTTTGTTGTCGTCAGTGATGATAGTGATGACTGACGACCACTGCCCTGGAACACCAAAAATTTATAGAAGAATTCATAAGGTGTCGAAAAAGAGGTCCTCAGTGCTTTTCAGAACGGTTTGGTACACCGTACCTGTCACACTTGGAACGTGTAAATCATGGGTTGGGATAAAAGTCAATCCAGCCATGTTTCAAGTAATCAAAAGATCCAGGACTTCTTTTTGGGTTTTTAGGAACCTGTAATTCCTTTCAAACATGCTTAAAACAGCTTGCATTGAAAGCTTCAACTCCGTACAGTTGTAACCATTTTTAGCCAGATTGTTAGCGGCTCAGTTGTTCTGTGGGAGTTTTTGTTAATAGCTTTCTTGGTCAAATAAAGGGAGATCAGTATGATTGGAACAATGTAAACTCCGCCAAATACGTCAGAATGGGACAAAGCTGTGTAAAATCAAGACCCTGAAAGGGCAAGTTAAGAAGGCCAGAGAAGAGAAACCTGAGAAGCAACTTTTTTGGATGACTAATGCAGTCAGCACGCACCACCGTTGAATATCCGGTATATTCTGTCCCTTTGTTCGTGCTGCCTCCGTAAAATCGCTACTCCGCTTTTCTAACCTTGGGCGGGTGATGTTTTTTTCTGGATATTACCGACCAGTAGGTTGCTACATTGCACTGCCAATTATGCCGGGCGTTCTTGGAGGTATGAAGTCGTTTTTTTTTTACTTGTATGGAGCTATTTATCAGAAAATTAGTTTTTAGCCGCGAATACACTCCATCTTGGTGGCACGCCACCCACCGCTGATTATTTGCTTTATTCGTTAGGCCTTCTTGTTTCGTAACTTGCGGACCCTGTTACGCCACAAGAAAGGAGTCACCCTTCGTTAGCTTTTTGTACTCACATGGTATGTATACTTTTACAATTAACTTGAAACCAAGCGCTGGCTTTCTCGAACTATCGTAAGGATCATCCTCATTTTCCCGTTTATCCTTCAGACGCGAGTGGAGAACGGGTTACTCCGGCAGCGAAATAGAGAATTGCAACAAGAGAACCAACTGTTATCAGCATCGTTACATTTGGGTGCAGCAGCAGCTGCCGCTCACTTGAAAAATCGGCAACCACGTGCTCCGTTGCATTCGAACCCCGAGGACTCTAACGGTGCTGGACCTGGTGATAATAGCGGCGGTACACAGTTGAAGGAACCCAACGAAACTGCTGACTATCCTGCGACGGTTACTGTTTTTGCCGTCAATCCGAATACCGACTACGGTCATGGCTCTAACTTCAGTCAAGCCAGTTCCACAGGTCTGCTGCCCAACCAGTCTGTCCCTTCAGCCAGTTTTGCCACGGTAGCCACTCTTAATAATGGTAATTCCGGCGTGTTTACCTTGCACACGGGCAACACATCGGCTGGGTCTTCAAACACAAGTATGGTGAATAATACACTGGTCCGCCCGTTGACTTTACCGAGCTTAGATCTCGTGGCTAATCACAGTGACAGTCGACCCGAGTGAGGTTCCCCACCTCCACCCACAATGGTGTCCCATCCACACAGTTTATCAAATCAAATTAGTTTTCTTTTTTCATGATTTTCTTTATGGCCTAGTTTGAACATTATCGCGTCCCAACTCTCACGAACACTTGTCTATGCATCCACACACAGCTGGTTACATACGCTTCCACACTACGGTTGTCGCGAATCTGATCTCTTTTGGAGGGAAAGAAGATACCGTTTATGATTGTCTCTGTCCATCAAACGACATCACCATGTATAGGTTCTCGTGGAGGCTGCGATCGTCTTTCCGTTTCTACCCACACACAGAGTTGTCTGTTTTGCCTCTTCCCCTCCAGGACGTTCCATTTCTTGTGAAAGATAGGTAACAACGCTATATCTATACTAGCAATCCCCTTAGTTCACTGAAACTTCTGCAAACTGGTGGCCTCGTGCTCCTATCAACTCTCCACCTTGAACTGTGAAGGTCATCTGTCATGCCTTCTCTATTTTTCCTGGTGATTTCTAACATACGTTCTACCATTACTGCTACTTTCACATTGTCCACTACAACAGACTCACCACCTTGCCGCACCCTCATTGTGCACATTCCTGTGATAGTAATGCTCTCTCTCCCTTATTTTCAAGCGCTACTGTTTCTCGGATTGTCATCACTAACCGAATGATCGTTCTCATACGCAGGCAACCTTGCGTAAACTGGTACGTTTGTGTGCTAGTGACCATTGTTGCTCTCGTCTGTAGCCCTCTGTCTCTCTCTACTCCATTCTCACTCCCGTCCACAGCCTTTGTCTCACCCTAAAATAACCTAGCCCTCTGATTTTGCTTGTACGTTGCGCCCATAATTTGTTTCTTGATTGGCTCCTTGTGTGGCTCTTTTCTTTACCACCATTACTATTACCAGTACGTCCCATTTTTTCGCATTGCGTCTTTCATATGCTCCAAAAAACAGAAGCGAGAAAAGCGTAGGAACCTGCATCGAACACCACTAGCTTTGGTCTGATCCATGTTCGGACGATAATACCGGGCTCGCCTCATCTGTGCCAGCGCGATTTTGTGGGAACTTGTTTGGACATCCACTGCGACATCCATTCATTTCCCCATCCTTTCTACACTTCTTGTGGTACTTTATGTTTCATATTTTCACCAGTTTATGTTTACTATGTTTTTGCTTGGGATGAATATCTTCATTGTTGTTGTTCAAATGCCTGACAGACTCGGTGGTTTCCAGACGGCTCTTTCCCATCCCCTCCCCCAGGTCGACCGTTTATCTGTTGGGTTGCTGGCGCATCGTTTTTGAACTTGTTCAATGACATTTTGTTGCAGTGTTGCCTTTGTTTTGTTTCACTCTTCATTCACCCCTACATATTGCCACCGGGCACATCGCTCCGTATGTTGGACGGTGGCTCTGTGTTCTTGTTTACCGTTCCGATTTGTGGCTCTTCCGGTTGAGGTTTGTGCTATCTTTCTCCTTTGTGTGTATGTGTGTGTGTGTGCAACGATCCACTTGGTCATGTCGTCTGTTTGCGTATATGCATTCGATTCATGACTCTCCCTGTTTTTCTGCACACACAGGAAAGCTTGTAACAACTCAGTCTGGTCATTTAAATATTTATTTTCCGTGCGGCTCGTTCCTCCCAACCACCCACTTCTAATTCAATATAGCTCACCGATTGAAGGTGGTGTCCTTGAAGCCACCATACTGTGCTCGTTGCACAATCCGACGGAGTTCCCAGTTTAGGTAACTAAAGCTCGTTGGATTTGTCTGTTCACTTTTTGACTGATGGAGACAGTTTCGGTCACTGTCCTATCTATCCCATTTCTCTCTCTCTCTATGGCTGCATTTTGCTAAAGGTTTTTCCACAACCCGTTAGGCCTGTTCTTTCATCAACACAACTTCTTAGTATGCCTGTTTATTGCTTGTTACATAGATAACAGACTGCGATCTGGATAAAACGTTCTGTAATTGAGTTGACTTTTGTATTTGCGCCAATGGTATGTGCTCTTCTCCTGCGCTAGGGCGTTGACAACCAGATGGAGGAAACTGACGTTCATCCGTCCATTTTAGCTCGGGTAATTCTTTGTCCGGTTTCATTTCGGTCGCTTTGCTGTTCTAGTTTATCGCCTGCCCACTTTGTGTTTCTCGCAGCATCTTCGTAGCCCTTTGCCAACTATTACCCTCGTACCGAGCTTCCTCATCTTCAAGGTCACCAGAGTGGAAGGGCAGTTTACTTCCTAGGTAGAGCAGCCAAAATAACTCTCCCGAAACCAGCTTTGACAATCGATGTTAAAACTGATTGCATAACACCGGTGACGTGGGTTGACATTCCTGTCTTGTGGTTCGAAGCAAAACAGCAGTGAGGATGTCTCTTATCCGACCAGTGACTACCGATCGGGCTGGATGTAGGCTTCATGAGATGATGGCATGGGCTCTCCAACAGAAGAGTCTGTGGTTTGAATCCATTCATTGTCAAGTCAGCCGTCCATGGTCACGCATAGCAAAATCTGGTCCAGTTTATCCACCAACACAGTATCCACCTATATGCGTCAGATGAATGAGACAATTAGTAATGGTTGACAGATTTTTCCGCACGCTCACATGTGGACACGTGCGCGCACCCAGTTCTGTGATTCTGATTACTGACGGCCGTCGTTTGTGGGATTGAAAATCCATGTGTACCACTTTTCCTGCCAATTGAACAAGAAAACACTCAGAAAGCAGGCACACGAATGCAGTGTGGCGTTAGTCGGTAACAAGCACGACACAAAGCAAGTTGCCGATTTCACCAAGCCCAGCCTGCCGTGCCAATCATGGGGTACGTGGTATAAAAACCACACTGTCGGTGCATCTACCTTGATGGCGCCTGTCTTCAGTTGTCGGCCAAGCCGTCTCTCCAGATTATCTGAGTTCTGGCACAATTTGAAGCGCAGTCCATTCGTGGTCCCGTCGACCGAATGGAGGTCCAGTTTATGAACAGCTTTGACTGTGCTGAGCCTTCGTTTCATTTGTCCACCAAGTAGACACTGCAAACCAGATTATTGTGCTGGCGAAAGCATTTTCCTTTTTAGCTCCGTGGATAGCGTCTTTAAGACATGTTCAAACCACCGAATCGGTTATGTTGACTTGCTGCTCTCATTTCCTTCCTGTCCGGTCTTCACCGGTGGGGAGGGGTGGGGGTTGGTTGTTTCAGAGAACAGTGCATTTTCCATAGTCTGGTTACTCATCTGTTCTCCGGGAAACCTGATAACTACGAGGCCATGAACTTGCGATTCTGCCAGATTTTCAAGGTAAAGCTGTGGTCGGATGCTGGAAACAGTTCAGTGAAGTAGTTAACCCATGTCTGCAATGTATCGTCTGTATGCGAGTTCAAGATAGCCGGCGGTTAAGGCACGAAGGTTCATGGTTCGAATCCAACTTCGGCATGCTCCCGTCTGGGCTTGGGGAACCAGGCAATATCTCAGCCCTTGTGCTTCCTCCGGGTGGCATGGTAACTTAGCACTGAAAGTGTGTTACAGCTGAAACGACTATTCAATTATTATATGCATCAGAAGACGGTTTACCGGAGCTACTGGGTAGGAGGACCGTCGGGGCCGGTGTAGATTAGGTAAAGGGCCGTTCAGAGTTACCATCATGAATATGTCTGTTTCCAGAATCTCAAAATCGGAAATAGTGCACTCGCTATCTAGGTTGTCCTTGGTCAGGCAGACGGTATATATGATCCCTTCCTAATCTTACCTGGATTGATCCCGACGTACCGCGCATCCGTATTGCGATTATCAGATTGGCAAGCACTATTTGGCCGTATCTCAGTTAATTTGCGGCAATATAGCTTCACCAATGAGCTTGTTTTCAGTGCTACTTATGGGGAAAATTTAGACGAATGTTGCGAATTTTCCAATGTGACCAGCCAACATCTTGCTTTTACATGGTTCAATGAGGTCAGGCGTGCTCTTCTGCTAGGTACGGAATTTCAATATGGGCGTGTAGCCTGGCCTCGTTCGCTATTGAGCCGAGTATTTCTAGTTATCTTGCAAATGGAAACTTGTCTGAATAGTTTTATGACCTGCATTCCACAGTGCATTCTCCCCGTGGATCACAATATCGGTGGTCACGTGGTCGTGTGCGCTACGGTTGCTATGACCTGTCTCCTGACAGGCGCACTGGTGTGATCGGCGTATGTGCGGGCTTCGCAGCTGACGGCATGGGAGCACGTTTGTCTGCAACCATCCATCCCCAGTGCTGTTTGACCTAGTTTACTGAAGCTACGCATCGATCCAAAGCACGATCAGATTGATATGTAATGTACATATCCGTTCAGTCGACTGTAGTTTTACTGCATTCAGCTTAAGCCTTGTCTGTGCACCCAGAAAGATCGGTCACGCGCCTGCATTGTACTTGCACGGTTTTGTTTACGTTTATTCTGGAGCGGTTGGTCAAGATGTACGAATAAGACCAATCTCCATGACTAAAGCGAATGTGTTACCTCATCCCCGAACTGTTCATGAATGTGACTTGTCTCTGTAATGTAGATTATCTCGATATGCAGTGTAGTAACCACCACCATGATTCAGCAGAATGCGGAAGAAGTTGCGAAACCGGCCCTAGCGGTTCACGGAAATGTGTCATGCTGGTGGTCACAGGTGTCCATTACGTCCTACACTTGTTAGGGAAGGGCTCAACTGCGTTAATCACGCGACTTCTCTTTGTGGCTCCGAAAGGGACTATTTGCATTTTTCCTTGGACCACCGCTTCATGCTGCTCTTTTATGATCACACCACGCTGGAGTCTTCATTGTGCAATTATACCACCAACTGCAAAGAGGTGATATCGGGGCCATCGGTAATCCAAAACTAGCCTGCTCAACACAGTATGTTTCGAGGATTAGTTAGGTGACTAGTGCCCTCACTTCACTGCTCTCACCTGTCGGGCAACTGCCAGGACGTAGGCATCCGTTAGTACATCTCGTGAAGACGACAGTACGTTGCTAAAAGCGAACCAGATTTTATTCTGGCCACTGTCAAATACAGTTGTGAACACCCCGCCTCTATACTACATCCACCGGGTCCATACGAGCTTGTGGAGTTTCAGTGGCAACTTGAAGTAAATGGTTCGGCGAACGCTTGGCAGTTACTCATCACAAACTTTTACTAGGCGAATTTCGAGGGAATTAAAGGGATAAATTACTATCCTACCCTTCACACCGCAATGCAAGAATTTATTTTGAGGGACCTATGCTCAGATTACCGCTGACAAGGTAGTAAGTCACCAAGCTCTTGTCCGCTGGACACTCTCAGCCACTCTGACCATCGGTGGATGCACAATCACGGGTAGTCATGTTATAAAGTTACACAGTTGCTACTTGGTTCACTCACTGAGCTGGGAAAGTGTTGCACACGTTTCGTCAATTTTCAGTTGAGATTTCGTCCTGTCAGTGAAGCCAACCTACGCTGAAAAGCTGTTTCATTCTCATTGGGAATCATGAACAGTGCGCCTCTCACGAAACTCCAGGGAGTCTCGAACTCGCGACCTCCACGAGCGGCTGATCAGCCTGAATCCTCAACAAAGCAAATTATCTTACCGAACACTCACAGAAGCTATACAAATTTTAGCAGCCCGCACACATGAGGAAACATCCCCACCGATGAGACATTTTGGTGTTATCCTAAACCATCGAGCTCGAGATGGTTCAGTGGTTAAAGCGCAAATCTACTGACCGAAAAGTCTGTAGTACGAGTCCAACCTCTCTATCTCGACTTCTGTCTAGGCTTGGACAACCTGGCAGTATTTCAGCCCTCATTCTTCCTTCGGGTAGCGTGGCATCTTAGCATTAGAAGGATGTTACAAATGAATGATTTTTCTTCCTAAACCATCTATTCGATAGGCAAATGCTATGCCTGAAATCGCAACCAGTTTACTTTCGAACATTTCGCTTTTTAATCACCTAAACATCAGTTTAGAAACCGTAACCTACTCAGGACCAGCTTTTTGGCTAAATTCTCCTATTCGAATAAAGCACTCTCCCAACAAGCAATGCATATTGTGGGAATCCAAGCAACAACAATCTGGTTGTCCTCCCAAAGAGTTTTACTTGTCAGACAAATGCAATCCACAATAATTGTCTAACGAGGATTAGGTTCCGTACATCTCCCGGTGCTAGCTGGGACCAATAAATTAAGCGCTATTGTGACTGAAAGATCGGGTGTCATTGAACCGAACTGGCCTGATGTTCCCTCTATGTGACTATATCACCGCGCAAAGTCAATAATTGCACAACCTATGGGGGTGTTACAACGACTTAGCAAAGAACAGTCATTTTGCTGCCGGAAGCAGTGTTCCGAGGTCCCACCCAATCGCCACATCCAGGTGCTGAAAGCACCCCGAACACACCTTCTTTCTAGGTGCGGGCTGAGGACTAACATTCAAAAACGGTCGTTCAGGTGTAACACCCTTTCGGTGCCTAGTGGCCATGCCACCCGAAGGAAGCACGAGGGCTAAGATACTGTCAGGTTACTCAAGCCCGGACGGAAACAGTCGAGAAGCTGAGGTCAGTAATTTCGCGCCTTAACCACTGAGCTCGAGCTCTTCAAAAACAGTCACTCCAAGCGAAGCGAAAAATCACTATACACTCGCAAAAGCTACTTAGTAAATGTAGCTGTGGTCTCGTTACTCCGGCGAAGAAAGCTGCAGTACGGTCTTTAGTTGCCACCCCCCCCCCTCACCGAAGAATTACTGTCACCTGGGCGATATTCTGGAACCCCCTAGCTTGCGCTGTAGATGACGTACATAAGTGTTTGTGCGACTATATTGGGAGAGAAGCACAAAGCCCCAATCATTATTGCTAATGGGGAGGTGCATCGGTTTCCTGCCTTACCTGTTAAGTGGGTCTGTCACTTAGTCAAAATTGAATCCATACTCACCTGTTAGAACATGCAATTTTTGAGGACGCCCACCAACGTACTGTTTTTTTCCTTAGAAATTGATTATTGAGCATATTCACGGGAGGCTAGTTGATTGACTCAGCCCATTCTGTGGAAAAGGAAAACATAAAAACATCTGGAAGACCTTGTGTGGCCGCCGAGACCGAGGCTGCGCGGTGACTGAAATCCTTTACCCACGTAGGCCACTTCTGATATGATTACAAAGAAGACTTTGCTCAATCAACCCTTTGAAGCCTTCAGTCTGCCTTCCGTCCTCGCTTTATGCCGCGTATAGGCCTGTGCAACAATAATTTCCGGCTCGTCTGTCGTTGTACCGTAGCCACCCTGCATTAGCTTCCTTTTGACATTTTCCAGGGCCTAGTCCTATCATTTCCACGATACCAGTCATACGCTCATCGCTCACTGGGCTATGGAAAAGAAGGGGATCGTCTCAACCTAATTGCGGCGCCAACTTGGTGAACCATTTTTAAAAGAATTTCATCATTACCAACTAGCAGTTCGTAGGTGACAGCTAGCTGACCGAACCGGACAACACAAGCGGTAACAAGAATGGTCTTAACATGGACACGAAACTAAACAACACGATGAAGAAACCCGGATGAGATCATTCAGAATGGCAGTTAGAAGCCATCACAAAGCCAAGTGTAGATATGCCCGTTGTCTGTTCGACGTCCATATGGACATGGCAGGTCATAGGAATGATTTCAAGTGTGTACGCTATAGAATCACGTGGGGGTACCGATTTACTGAAGGAAGAGGTTACATTGCAATTATTGTGGATTAAAAACCTATCGACCTCAATTTCAGTAGGCAAAGCAAAGGACTTACCGATGCTTACACAGAAATTAACCAAAATGGCAAGTATTGCGTGGTCGGGCTACGTGTTAGCTCTGTAGCCCGTATGCACCGGGGTGGAGCAAGTGCCCGACGGTTAACTCACAGGCAGGTAATAGCCATTCCAACGTGGTCACCAGATACATAGTGCGCACGCTGTGAAAGCACTTTGGGACAGTGGTCCCTCAAAAACACCAGTATTGAAGCCCAGTGAAGCGGTGCGTACCACTAATGCTTGCGCAGAACAGTGGAGTGTCAAGCTACTCACAAACTACTGACAGCAGCATATGGAGACTTCCCAAATTTTTCTCCCTAGTTCATTGCTTATTTACTATACACTGTCAAAAAATGGCCACACTCTCCAAGTGAAGAGAACATAAGAACACTTGTTACGTCCAATCAGTTTACTCACGTACAAGATCACGTCGGTGTGACAGTCACGTGACTGTCACTGACTCATTGAGGCTACGTGGATTATTGATTAGATTAAATGAGAAACGGAGACAGGCACGCGATCATGCGTAACAAAAGCACGGAGTTTCCTAGTCTGCATACCACACACGATCATAATAATTGAGTAAAGGGTGCCATTTGCAACATTTAGAATGCTGAAAGCAAAAAGTTGGAACCTGTAACTCCCATTGCAACCGAAGAAACCAAAGACCATTGTGAAGCCCTACACTGACAATTAAAATAAACGGAAATGCAACAAACCATTGCAGTTAGGCAGGCGTCTTTCGAAACCAATGAGTCTTTCTATCCATTCTTCCAGGTGTAGCATCATATATAAGCCAAAGTACTTGCTTCGGTTCGAACTCCTAGTGTAAGTGTTTTTAAACGTCAGTTATCATTCAAATTAGTTTCGTAAACTTCCTCTGAGTTCTGCTTCTAACATCTCAAACAACAGCGCAACACCCCTGAATCGTGTCTGCAAACTGAGCATGGTATTCAGACGGTTCCTTCCATGCGTGAAATCGCATGTCTGTGTCCATTCGCCATTCAGCCAACCCATACTCTGTGTACTCAGTGAATCAATAACGGTCATGCGGCGTGAATTGAACTTGTCTACCAGTCTCATATCTGCTTACTGGCATGGGAAAGAATGTTTCGCAAAGAAGGACCCTGATACCGCTCTGTGCGGAACTCCTCTGTGTTCTATACCATTCCATCAAGGAGACGAATCTTGCACTGGACATACCGAGATTGGAGTTATGTTATTCTGTTGCTTTTATTCCACCCACGAACAGTGAGCATGCATACGGTTATTCTGGTAGCCTCAGTCTGTGGTCATCAACAGTGAAGGAGGTACCATGAAAGTAGAGTGATGAAGTGTCGAAAAGAGTGAAAGATGGCAAGTTTATGGAGGGAAGGTAGTTGAGTAAAGGTGCACCACTGAATCATGTGATTCACCCACACCGACAATGGTCTCCGACCACTGGTTGAATGAGTCTTTATCTCTCCATACTGGAAGGTTGTGTACACCAGTAAATCTACCAAGATAGTGAGTAGGTTTTTTGGCACCTCCTTGGCCTGTCCACTCATTACTTCCTTTCAAACCAATTCTTATGAGGCCTGCCTATGCAGACCGTCTTTGGGCATGCAGAGCAGGCAATCGGGACAGCGTAACTTTGATGATTGTGTCAGAATGTCGTTGGAGCGCCCACTAGACCATTTGCCAAACGGCAGGACGTACGTTTGTATTGAGAATATGATGCCCCCACCACAACTGTGCAATGCTTTATGGACACTGTTGTTCAAAAGCAGCCAGTTTATTCTATCTTACGAATTTCACCTTTGTGCAACAGCACTGGTCAAACTGTGGCACAGCGCACTCCCTCCTTCTCTGGTAGTCGAATGTCAGGCCGGCTTCATAAGTCAGTGAGCAGCAAGAGTAGTGGGTTCGTTTTTCTGTCTCCGCAAGCCCTTCATCGACAGTACTAGCAGCGGGGATGAAATATCTAGTACCTAATCCCGAGGACTGGGATACAGCAGTATTCGTCCAGTCTTGACGGTAGAACGTACACCGTGATGATGCAAAGCTCATCATAATTTTGGTAGGATTCTAACCAAACAGCACAATGTCATCGGCCTTATTTAGATCGGTCTCAAGGTATCTCGACTACCGAGGGAATGGATAGTTTAAGCGTTTCCTCCATTATCGTTTCGGTTACAAGAGTGAAAAGATACGGGCTTAGTAGGGAACCCGGGTGATGATTTTTCGTGGACCTTTACCCTTTGACGATTGCTGGAGTAGATAGTGAGCGGAATGAAGACTTAGGGCATAACTTTATTAACACTACCTTCAGATTAGGAAGGGCAATGAATATATTGGTCATATATATGTACGGCAATGTTCATGAAGTGGTCAAGACGCGAAGACATAGTCAACGAACCCACGACCTTGACCGGTTTTGTAAATTGGAATCACACGCGCAAGCGTTCCTCTGTCATCAGTAAACATGGCTAGTGTGAGAGAATTTGGACCGGGCGCCCACTTTTTATCACAAGTTCGTGTTCTTTATTGACTTCCTCTTTAAGAGAATTTGAAATACCGTTCAAGGCAAGCCGTTTATTTTGATGATGCTGTTGGAGTGAAACACCAAATAAACTGATCTTCAGGGTGCTCCGCTTAACCTTATGAACGGCAGCGTCTCCTCTGACTTCTTGTCCCAGTCTTTGGAATGCATTGAGATAAGCCTTCTTCATCTTTCCAGGGCTTCCCTCACCAACCATTTCCGGCATTTCCTAAAATCCAAGCGAAATACGTTTTGGCAGATCCTGTAGTGTAAAACTGTTGTCCTAGTAGGATGTTCTTCCTTCATTTGTAGAGGCAGAGCGCCTGGATTTTTGAGGACAGTTCCTCCGTTGGCGGGTTTTCGGGTAGGCAGACTGAGTGCGATCGTGGCAAACTGACAGCTTGTCCCAAACTTTATTCGTTGTTTTCTATCAGTACTGCTGCTGAGGGTAGTTTAGTTTCTTTTATCGAAATTTCATGCAGAAAATATGCTTCGTATCGCTTCATTTTCAGGAGGCGAACGGTCAAACGGGCAAGCATATAAGCATGGCCGGACTCCGCGCGGATGTTTCAGAAGGAACGACATTCTTCAAAACATGGTCGCCGTCGACCTGTGATTTAACTGCACGCACGACTGCTTGTGGAGGACGTCAGACGAGGTACGTTCCTTTGTGCTTTGAGTTGGCATCTGCAACAAAGAGCATGGTCTGCGCACAACTGAGAAAACCGGTTACCGTTGTCTTTTCTTGGGGCGAGGACAGAGAGTTTGTCCACTGTCATTAAATCATCCGATTTGGTACTAATGCTGCTACCTAGAACTGTGATACCTGTGTCACTTGCTTGCCATAGACGATTCGAATGTTGTTGATAGTATGTCTCTTTGGATGCACTTCTTCGGGGCAGGCAAAGGAGTCATGAATAAGCCGTGCAATTTTGCCCATATTTGATAGACTCTGGTGTTCTCAGCTAATCGTGGTAATCTAGTCCTTCGGTATGTGCTTCGCGCCAACAAACTGTAAAGTCATTCTGCAGGATGTACATTCTTTGAACATGGTTCTAGGAATTCAGGGGGTGATACTGGAAGTTGTAGGAGGCTACACGCATCTCGCAAATTTCATTAACTCTGATGGTAGAGTGACAGACGAAGTGAACACACGAATTTCAAATATGGAATCGCTTTTGCCAATTCATGCCGCTTGTGACAGCAAAAGTTATCTCATTGGGTCTCAAAAGGTGTGCATATCAGACTACACTATGGGTTGTATTACTGTACGGCTGCGAGACTTAGCATCTTCGGGCAGAGAATCTGAGACCTTTTCAAGTCTTTGATCACTGGTGTCTCAGAAGTACGGGTGGAGTCGGCTGGAACCAACGAATTCGATGTGAGGTGATTAGGAGACGTATTTGACTGAAGCGGACGGTACTTGCCTCAAAGCATGCATCCAGTACTCCTAGCTAACGTGGCTGGGCCATGTCTTACGCATACTAGGTTATTGCCTACCGAGACGAGTGCTGTTTTCCGTGCCTAATTTGGAGTGGCGGGAACCTGGTGGTGGAAAGAATTTGACACGGCAAGAGGTCATGAAGAATGATACGAAAAGTTTGAGCTCTATCGGTGCTGTGCGCGCTCCAGAATGGGGCCCACGTGACCCTAACTGTGCTTGACAGAGGACACTAGACGTTATGTCGGTTGACTGATGTCAGTGGCGTTCATGTGGTCAGTTTCTATCCCGATTGTCTGAGCGAGTGTTGGTTGTGTAGGCGTCTGGGTTTTTTGTGGTAGGCTAGCCCTAAATCCCTTTCCCTGACCAATTTTTCTTCTTTTTATTGTAGTGCTTCATTCAAACAGATTGACAGTTGTATGGCAGCGAAGCACCGGTGTTCTCTTCTGGCGTTTCTGTGAATGATGATGATGATGATAATGGTGATGTTGATGATGATGATGATGATGATGATGATGATGATGATGTTTCCTGGCTAGTCGTACAGTGCACAGCTGGCTATTCCCAAGAATTTAGTACAACCGAGAGTCCTCGGTCTTTGAACTCCGAGGACTTTATGGGATTCGGCCGAAGGAGCAACCCATACCAGTAGAAGTTTTTCTGGGCTATTTGGAGATGTGACACCATGGAGTCTTTTAGGTGTCTTTCCAATACAAGAGGATGATATGTTCGATAAAAAAGAATTTAAAGGGGATAGAATAGAACAAAATATCGGCTTCGAGGGAAAAAGACACCTACCTCCAGTTGTCCAGGCTGAGGAAGGGAGTTTATCTGAGGCACTACATCTCCAACCTTTGATTTGACAGTCAGCGGGTTTTCGGATTTTCTTGTGAGACCTTTCTCTTGGTTGCAGGGGGTTGGTTTAGCCTATGGACACGGAGTAAGACACGGATACCTGACTCTTAGAGGTGCTTTGCTCGGCAGATACGTTTGGAGTCCTTTCCAAATTTTGGTAAGATGTAATCGCCTTTCAACCTTATTACATAATTCGACAACCGATATCAACAATGGGGCCATAGAGCGTGTGGAATTTAGGGAAAATCGTTAAATTGTGCTTCCTCGGCTGAAGGCGACATCACTGTTCCCATAACTATGGAAAGTCACCTGGAAGAAACACATTACTAGCTTGACAACAACCGGCTCTTGCTCTCACACTGGACTCGCTTGACACTGATATGTGCTGCACATCAAGAACAAGAATTCAAGATGGAAGCATAGTCACTGAACTAAGTGCCCCAGCACTTTCCACTCGGTTCCGGCTACGAACCTTCGGCGATCCAGAGATGTCTGCTACAGGTCGCTGTGCAGGGGGTCCTAAGTCACCGGATTGAAGGATACCGGCATGAGTGAAAACCCGTTGATAGGCTCCTTTGTGCGTTTCGTCCGTGAAGGATTCTCACAAGCGGGAAGTTAATCGTTGCCTGCTTACGCCCCAACTGATTGTAGGTCTCACACCATCAAGGACGACTTTTATGATGCCTTGAATGTCCTGTTACGGAGAGCTGTAAGCTCCGATATCTTTGTGGCTGCCGGAGATCTGAATGCAAAAGATGGCAGACTAAACAGATCTGACAGTCAACTGGGCAGTAGACTTGGTTTAAACTCGGTAGGTATGGACAACTGCAAACTAGTGTCTCAGCTATATGCTGACCACAGACTGTTTTTATGCAGTACTAAACTTCGAAATAGCCGAAGTCGTCTGGCCGCATGGAGTCATCCGAGAGCGTTCCAGCCATGCAACCAAACTTATCACATCGTTATCGGTTAACGATGGTGTGAATGAATAACTGACTGCCGCTTGCTTTGGTGCATTTGTGTGGACTCTGCACACGCTCTCGTCCGGAGTCGCTTCTCTCTTCTCTTTTCAGGGCCGCGTAAAGTGTGGACAAATAGCCTCCCAACTGAGAGACTAGCATATCCTGAAGTTAGACGAATTTATCAGAATCTTCTTCTGGACTCTTCCAATTGCTCCATCGTCGGATGTGAACTCCTGCTGGAACGAGGTCGACATATGTTTGCACATTGCCGGAAGTTTTGCCTGTGGCGCGGCGCTACCAGACCAGCTCAAGCACTCGATATCAGACAGAACAGTGGCGCTGCTTGAATCTTGATGTGCCCACCGGTTCCGAACATAATTCAGCCTGACGAATTACCAGACGCCAAGTTAAATTTAGCATCTGTGCCGTCTGTGAAGCCTAATAGACACAGAAAGCTACGGAAATGGGAAAAGCCCAGAAAACCAGCATTGACCGAAGATTATTTAGGTTGACCTGTTCAATCGGTCCCGGAAACCGTCGGTGAGCGAAAGCACCAAGGATCAGACTGGTGCGATTTTCTTCAATAAAGAAGAGCGCCTCAACCGCAGGGCCGAGCACCTTGAACAACAATTCTCGTGGCCACCTGTTGTCACTCATTTGGATCCTGGAACTGAAATAGAGCCCTGGACGGTGAACCTGGAACTCTCTACGGTCTCGGAAGTTTATGACTGTACATCTAACCTTTTAAGCACCACCAGGCTCACGGTCCGGATGACCCTCCACCCGCATAGTCAGCGCTTGTCTGGTCCGTTGGCTCGTATCTAGGAGAAGGGGACTGTCCCAGACAACCGGGAATCAATAATAGTGCCGGTTTTCAAAAAAAGGGATCCGTGATGAGTGCATTAATCACAAGGGGATTAGCTTGATCCCAGTCGTAGTGAGACTCTTAGCGTCGCATGTCCTTCGTCTCCTTGTGGTGGCTCGTGAAACATTGACTCAGGAGCAGCAAGCGGGATTCCGGTGTGATGTAGGTTGCGCTGACCAAATCTTCACGCTCTGTCAGGTGCTAGAACAACGCCATACGTATAAACTACCTACAATTTTAGTATTCCTGGATTCCCAAGGAGCGTTCAATTCGGTTGACCAGTCTGTTTCCCTTAACACACTTGCCCAGTAAGGAACACCCCGGCGGTTTGTGAATGTAATAAGTTCTTTGTATTTTCAAACTTTCAGGCGTGTGAGGGTATACGTGGTGCCACAAGGTCTTCAAGACCCTGATGTTCAAATAACTGTTGACGAAAGTCTTGTCGATCTGGAATATGCAGACGACATCGTTCTAGTCTTCTAAGAGCAGAAGAAGGTGCAGCTGTTTTTGGTAAACTGACCAAAGCCATCTCGTCTTTTGCACTTTGCACCCACAAAGTGTAATGTCATGCTCCTGGACACAGTCACCACACAGTTCACTTACAATTCAGAGAAAAGCACTCGAAGTGGTACGTTGTACGTATCTTAGAAGTTGCATAAGCCTGGACTGTAGTGTGACAAATTAATGCACAAATTTCTAGGATTCGCATTGCGTTTGCTAATTTTATACACCTATGGTGGTAAAGCGACATACTTCTGAATCCCAAGGGACGTCCGGATCAGGCTATAGTACGAGTTATTTTGTTGTATGGCTGTGATACAGGACCTCTTCGGGCCCCTCCTTAAGGTTTTCGACAACCGGTGTCTCAGAACCATGGCTCATGTAGGCTGATGCTGACGAATCCATGACGAGGCAATTAGAAAGTAAGTGTTCGGTTGTGCGGTGAGGAATTCAGTCGAGGACTGAATATAACACCAGAATTTCAGTTGATTAGACCACGTATTGTGCATGCCTAATCAGCGTTTGCCCAAGAGAGTGCTGTTTTCCGTGCCCATTTCAGAGCGGAGTACGCGGAAACGTGGCCAACCTTTGATATGGCATCTCGATACCATCGGTGCGGTTCTCCTTCCAGAATGGAGCCTTCGTTGTCCTCCGTATGCACGGTTGCAGGCGCTGTAAGGTGTGGCTGCTAAGCGAAGTCACTGACTTCCCTGTTGTCAGTTTCTATCCAGAGCGTCTGAATGACTGTCTGGAGGTGTAAGCCTCTCGGAATGATTGTGGCAGGCTAGTATTAAGTCCCTTCTCCATCCTTTTTCATTCTTTTCTTCACAAAAGTCTTCCAAATACATTATCGTTGTACGGCAGCAAAGCATCAGAGTTGAAAACTGATGCCATGCTGCCGATATTTATGAGGATAATGATGATGAGGAATAATTGCTTCCATGTTTTTGATGGATTGCCTGCAAAGCTAGTCATAAGTCTCGCTGTTCACCACAATAGGTTTTTTAACTTCAGCAGACTTCATTCAGGTTCATTCCAGGTTCTACTCTCTCTAGAGCATGATATGTTTCGTCCTATGAGGTTTTCCTTATTTCTATATAAGCAGCGTGGGACCATTTCTCAAAACCCATAGGCAGTCCACTAACCGAGTCTCTCCATTTGTGGCTCTTTAGGTAGGAGTAGTTCCCGGAATCTGAGGGAATCAGTCCTTGATTTGATCAGAATCTTGGTCGAATTTCTACTGTTGAGCTCTGTACATGATAAAACTGTCACAGCTAGAAAGATGACGGAGTCTCTGGTAACAACACATTGATAACACATTCCCGTAGTGAGAAATGCCCGTTTGATGAGCCCGAACCAGGGCAAAAACGGTGGTGGGTTGTCTGCAGATTTTGGGCAGTCGTCCGAAGATGCTGATATCGGCGTCTATTGTATTATTTTCATCGGGTGAAGCAGGAAACTGTTCCTTTTCTGGTGAAAACATCGTTGAGTTTCCACATTGCCCAGCTGCACCGAGATGAGTTTGACTCATGCAACTAATCGTTTGGCACAATGAAACCGCGCATCAAAGGCTATAGCGTAGTGCCATTCATAAAACAGAACACGAATTGTAGTCGTCATCGTCTGTTGTTGATGTCATTCGATCAACCTTGTTAGTTCCGCTATCAGATAGGCTCTATTAGTCAGTCATATGTACTTTAAGAACCACGATAAACGTAAACAACAAAAATGTATTTTCCTATTCGCGTTTTGCTGAATAGGTGCGTAAACAAAGCATATAAAATGGTTGCGCGTGCTTCCTATTCGGCCTTCAGTGATGGGCGATAGGCGTGTGCCGAACCGAGTTTAAACCAGAAAGCTACAGTCCTTTAGCACTACGAGTCAGATGTAGGTTCTACACTAATTTTATGTTTTCCCCAGTAATCTCTCCACTGGAAGATGAGATATTCATGTTCGATCAGAACTTCTCCTTCCAACTCCTCGTTCCTCAAGTTTGATCCAAGTTGGCTGAGTGCTTTGGTTGCGCTCTTCCACCAAATCGCACTTTCAAACTTCGTCGCCGTCTTTGAGGCGGAAAAAGCGCAGTGACCCCACTAGGACCGCGTTCGGTTTTTGTGATGACAATTGTAGACAGAGGATTTCAGTAGAAACCAAACAACTGTCACAGATCATGACCGTAACGACATGCTCAGTGCAACAAGTGAATGGGTGTATGAACAAATGGCTCCACGAAAGATGATGAAACAAGCCAAATGGTTTGACACGTTATCATATTATCGTAAGAATGGTTACAGTTTTTACATTTCAAACATGCAACTAAGCATACTATTTCCTTTCCATCAGATGAACTTGTAAGAAAAATTACGCCAGATTTCCATTAATTTCCCTCTGAATATCCTGCCTATTTCCATCATTTCTGGACTACAGGTGAATAAGCTGACTCAAATAACGAAGTTTCTTGAAAGAGTCACATATGGACTTGATTAACTAGCTGTCTTATCCGTGCCACACTAGTTCTCGTCCCGTTTCCGCTGGAATGAATTAAATCAAGGAGGAATGGTAGATGACAAAAAAGTATGCTTTTGCATTAAAATTCGCCCCATTACTTTATAATTTTTGGCTCAGGAAATGCTCAACCAGTAGTAAAAAGTGCTGTGGCGAAAATGGGATGATAAATTTCCTGAGTTTCTCCAATCCAGTGGCTGCCATACAAGCCACACACCACAAGTCGGAACCCGTCAGACGAAATATGAGTCTGAAAAAAAAACATGTGAGTTGAGTAAATGAGTGTCGAATTGAAAGTGGCACGCACCTTCAAAGTCACATTTCAGCGTGCCACGTGATTTCCGCAGAAAACTCACATTTGATTGTCTTTCTAGATTGTTTACGCCAGATCTGCATGTTCTTGCGACATTCTACACGTAGGTGACAGATGTCATTGCACTGTGTGCACATCTATTCAATACAACATGTGGAATCAATGTACCCCACCTGCCAACTAATTCTTTGATATGTTTGATTCTTACGGGGCTCCTTGGCCGCACAATGCTCCTAGCTGCAAAACCTTTGCGAATGGAATAAAACTTTTTACGCCAAAATGTTGCATGTTGTCGCGTATATGCTCAAACCAAAAACCACTCTAATCTATATTCATACTTTCGCAGATCACCAAATTTCATTGTCCACTGAAGCAATCCTACCTCTGGCGAAAAATTCTGGTGGAGTACTTTCCTAGCATCACTGGGACCCCGGGATGCCTAGATGGGGTTCAAAAGTTTGGACGGGTATTCTTAATTCATTTGCCTGCCTGTTTTAGTCCATCGGGGAGACGTTATAACGTTATAACGAAAGCTATAGCTTTCGAAAATTCAATTCCCTTGTGCGAATACTGAGCGCCGATTCTTACCTAGACGTGTACTTCCACTCAAGGTGCGCGGAAGTGTAAGAGTGCACCCTAATCGCTTGCCGCGTACCTCGTCTATCTGTAACACACTTTCCGTGCCCAGTTGCCATGTCCCCTGATGGAAGCACGAGGACCGAGATAGTGCCAGGTCGTCCAGGCTTAGACGTGAGCAGTCGAGATACCGGGGTTGGGTTCGAACCAAGGACCTTTCGGCCAGTAAGTTCGCGCTTTAACTAATGAGCCATATCGAGCTCACCTTGGTTGGTACAACCAAGTTGCTATGAAATTACCGGTTCAGTGGAGGTAACTGTCGCTCCTTTTTCCAGCCATCCCGATGCGCATGGTAATTGCCAGCCACAGACTGTTGCTCCATCCGGGTTTTGATCACCGACTTACAGATTTAACAACCATGTTAGCATATTTTATATTCACTCCTCAGGTCATGTATCCTTTTCTGGTTCCAAACTCGTAAAAACAACGTATGCGGGTCTAATGCGCAGTTCAAACACAGCATTGTCCAAGAAACTCGGGGTAACTGAAAGCCCATGCGATCAACTTTGACCGCAGACGAATTCCTTATATTTCCCAAGCTTGAGGCCGTTTCATCTATTCGCTGAGTTGAGTTTTATTCAGTCTATCAATCGATACTGTTCCAATGGGCAGGGGATTGTATAGGCTATTGATTTCAACAAGAGTGATCGCCTGTGATTCCAAGAGAAACCACGGATGGAATGACATGCAAGAAACTCACGATTAAGTTGGTGTTCATATTACCTCTGTAACGGACATCGACTGGCACCTGGGGTCAATAAAGGCCTGTGGGATAAAATCACTATACGTGTTCGAAGCTCAACCGACGGCTATGGGCTACTCTATAAGTGAAGGAATTTTTATGTATCAAATTCTTGTCAGTATTTCTGAATAGGCGATTTAGGAGTCTTTCAGAATTCATACGGGATATCCTGCACTGCATTAACTGAAGGTTTTCATTGGTCTACAACGTACACGTGGCCTTAACGGTAAGCACCACTCGGCAACTTCCGCTGGCGATCGCGTTGTGGACAAAGCTAAAATCACGCACAGTCACGGAACACAAGACAGTTTTAGGAACTTTTGAAATTTTGAGCTAAGAACTACGAGAGTGATGGCCGAGGCCGTGGAAATCACTAAACATCTCAATGTGAATAGGACAGAAGGCGTTGAACTGGAAAGCGTAGACAAAACGGTTCTCAAATTCATCGAGCTGACATACATTGGTGCAGTTATTTGCGAAGAGCAGTCATCAACGGAAGTAGCTTAGAGCTGAAATGCATAGAACAAGCCGACTAAAATTCCGCGTAATTTCACCATTCCCCCTAACCAAATTGTCGTAACACCTACAAACCCACACAGGCCAACTAAATTTACCAGTGACGCCCAAATGAAGCGCCTTGAAGACCAAGGAAGATCAAGGACCCAAACTCTATCAAACTGAATTCAATTTCAACCAACCGATCGACTGTAGGATTTAGTCACCCACATTAAACGACAAGGTCTCCTAACTGACATTCGACACTGATCAGTTGCGCTAATCAAAAGAGACCTCACTGATTGGTTCTCCGTCTGCCCTAAAACTTTGCCAGTCTGGTGACCTGCTCACTTGGCCTAACGGAGCTTTTGTGTCAAAACCAAAATACTCTCTTGCTATAAGCCCAGCGACTGTCTGCCAAACCCTTTTGAAACGATGACAGAAGATAGGAATTCGATTTTGCAAGTCTGAAACTCACCTAAGTTTCAATGATAAAGAGGTTATAAACGAGAAGGAAATCACGGATTCCGTTACACGTAAACCGATTAAATTCATATCGTACCATTGCCGCTGGTGAACAGCTGATGCGCCTGACGTTTCGCACAAAACTGGGTGCATGCACATCCAATAATCTCCACAAGGACGAAACCAACGTTTGACTTCGGATGGACAATACAACGAAATACAATGTTCTCACCTACATGGGATCCTTTTTTGGAGAGTAAGGTAATGGACAGATATTAACCAATGTGGTTGTCTGGAGAGCAGCCAATCTTAATAACCGAACATCACGTCGATTGGATGGATGTGTCACTTGCGGGCTACGGGATAAACGAAGTCTTGCCCTCATCGGTCAGAATGTCAGATTGAGCATCATAGCTTCCCCCCCTCTGACGAAGTTCCTAGTGCAACTTTGTGAAACATTTTGTGATGATTCTATAAATACGTTTGAAGTAATCTTCCTTTGTCTCCATAAAGGGCTGTCTCAAACTACCGTGCCTTTTGATATACCATAGTGGGCGAAGTAGGAAGTGAAGAACCGACATAGAAGTTGCACCACCGGTTGCAGTACACAACAACTGGCGACGAGGATGGGTTCAACTTTGTATTTGAATGGCAAAAACGTGGATGAAACCATTACTACTGACACTTTAGAGATTTTTTGAGCCAGGTGGCTCCAAAAGGAACAATGACCATGATGATTAGGCTGAAAGGCAGTTAGAGAGGTTGAGGATCACCGGTAGATGACTCACCAATAGAATGAGAAAGCTTTCCCCCGTAACGTCGGTCGAAATGCTAATTGCTGTCTCTCAGGCCACTGTAAGTGAAATAGACAGGTATGATCCAAACATTTTGTCATCCAGAAGCATTGTTTTTATGGCGTACCTGTCTCGATTCCCAATTTATCAAAACAATACAACGGTTAAAAATTTATAAACAGACTAGGTCGTCGTCCTTACTCGTCCTCCTGATCATCGGTGAACGAGGGTGCAGCCGCTGGAACAGTAGGCTCCGTAGGCGAATTGAACTGAACGGAAATGGTTCAACAGTGAATATCCAGTCCGAATCAGTCTTGTCTAAACAGTTTTCATTTTATTTGCGGCTCCTCGGTTATCACAAACAAAAGTGCATCCAAATGAAGGGGCTAGATTCTGAATTAAAATGGCTTTGAATAACATTCCCTCATTACTCAAAGGAAAGTTTGAACGCTCGAATGATTGAGTCGTCCGTTTTGACAGCTCTTCAAATTTGGATTTTAACTTCCGACTTCCATTCATTACGGTGTAATCTGTGTGCTCATCCGGTGCATCCATTGCAATCGAGTCCTTATAGGTGACATTACTTTAGGTGAACAGGTATCACTATGATAGATTTGTCGTGCATACAACCTGTGAGCAACTGTTTCATGTCTTAGGAAACAACTGCTTGCTTCTACCATTCTGACTAATTATATCAGCAGGTAGATTTTCCGGGATGGTACTGTATTGCGCACACCTGGGATGCGTTAAGTAAGGAGGTACATAAAGCGTACGGCAAGAAGTCAAAAATTAAAAAAATCAGTGGAAAATGGCTGATTCATTCTTCTCATGTGGAAGCAAGTTATAAAATATGCTGTCAAGGCTCAGCATATGAAGATGGTAGGACAACGCTGTCCGCAGGACCTAAAAACACCCAACTTGTGTATGTCGACGCCAAAAATGGACACGATGAAGCAAAATAACAGAAGACACCTGTAAGAATGGTACTCGGATGACATTTGTCGTCTAACATGACGAAGCACAGACGAGGCTTTTATCTGCCTGAACTCACTCTCCCAATCTTGAACTCAGTAGCAAAAATACTCGTATGGTTGCTGAAAATTCTTCGATGAGTTCTCAGCAGCCTTATGAGTAGTGTGTTGAGTCTAAAACTAACGCCGTTGTTGCCTTTTTGAAACATTTGGACTCTAGTAGCTCAGAAAAGATGATCAGCCATGCGGTAAATCGTAAACTTATCAAGATATCGGAAATTGCTCAGTTCCCGTCCGGTAGGATACAAACAATTACTGGCATGCACGCAGTTTTGCAGAAAAAATCTGCACACTGGGTAGACAAGAGCATCATCATCTCATGGATACATAGAGAAGTTACTTTTGTACTAAAACGAGGAGCTCACTTTAGTTGATATATATACCATACATATGCCATATATATGCCATATACTGAGGGCATTATAACGTAGTGTGTCGAAGGAGACGTGATTTTCGAATTCAAACGCCCCCGAGTTGCATGGATGAGACTAACGTCCTGTATAAACGATATACCGTTGTCGCTAATAGCCTCAAGTTGTGCTGTCCACCTCAAATAGTATTTATTCATTCAACTGCTGTTGCTTTGTAGACCATTTGTAGGGGGAGGCAGGTTTGCAATTTGTACAAACGAACACATGACGGAGTATGCCTCACATATGAATGGCCATACAGGCCAAAACAGTAGTGCTGTGAGCAATACGACCCAACCTGTTCGACTCCCGGATATTCATATCCGGACACAGAAAAGACATCAGCTTATCATTCACAGTGCTAAGCCAGTTTACTAACAATCATTGAGGCCATAATTCTGACCAAACGGAGGTTCAGCCTGGCTGTAAAGTTGCATTTACCCTGGTCCTGGTAGCTAGAGTTATAAACTGACCAGACACCCTCATCTCATTTTCTTATTTCGAATTTTCACCAACCTAGGCAAGACTTCGTGTGTTCCACGTTGGTGAAACGATGCTATCCTCTTATAAAGTCAGCACTTCCAGGAATTATTAGTTCTGTTCGGCTACTTCCTCATAAAATAATCTTCGGCCGAATAGTTATCTTTTGTATTTTCAAGTAAGGTTTGCTCGGTATATAGTTCTACGATAGCTTCAGTTACATAGTAAATTGTTGCTATTCAGCTGGTTGGGAAACTTTAGCAGTAAAAAGGTTGTTGACCTTAAGAAACTACTCATAAGTTTGCTGAAAACTTCAACAGCCCACGATCGGTTTCGCCCTTCCACCTCGGGCACATCAGGTAAGCACAGTCTCCGAGTTTCGCTTCAGTCAACCTCATAATATGCTTGAACTAAAATTGCATGAAATTCGTCAAATACGCTCACTTGCATACCAATTTGAAGTTGGGAGATTATCATAAATGAGGGACCCATCTGGGATTCAGTTGAGTCGCCCATGAATCTAGCGATAAATTTCTATTTTTATCACCTCAGTCTTAATGTCTGGATCTGCGCAGCTATGTTGGGAGGTGTGGAGACAAAGGAGAGTGAACACACTTTCAAAAAGCTCTATTGTTCAGTTACCTACGATAACTGGAGTGTTCCGTCGTTTCTGGCTAGGAATAACATTTTTCAACCAATCTATATGAAGGACTGTCAGTATCCGTATTGACAATCCATGCACATGGTGTTTGAGAAATAAAGACATGAAAAAGAAATTGTTTTGACTGTTTTAACATTCTCATTGGATAATATTTCAGGTGGTCATGAGGAAACCTGGGAAGCGAGGAGAATAGTTATCAGTAGACGAAGTCTGCAATACCAATTAGCGGTAGACTAGTTAGCGCAGTGGTGCTGGTTGCGATTGCTCAAATACTGCCTCTGTGCGAGGGGAGTTGCCGTGATGAACAACATGGCTTGAATGCAGCACGGTTGTCACAATATTCATGTTCACTTGTTCAAACGTGAAAATCCAGATGCATCCAGCATGTGCTGTTGGAATGCTGCTAACACGGTCGCCTCGCATTTCAGGTTTGCAGAGTTCAAACCCTGGTACGGCCAAGGATATGCACTGCTGATGAGCTCTAATAAGAGCGGAACTCGAGTCCAGTGCTCCCGGACTCACCAGATGATTGCGCCAGGACAGAGGGACGACTGTTCAAAAGAGAGTGCTGCAGGCGTGTAATCCACAAATCCCGCAACCACCGACAACCAAGCAGTGTCCATGAGCCTAAGCCCTTAGTGCAGGCCCCGGATAGCGTGAATACTGGACTGGGTCGTTGTGTCCATACAGGGCGATCGACCCATCTTCCTTTCAGCCTACTGAATCTTCAGCTTGGTGTCCTTCGACCTAATTGAAAAGTGCCAACACTATGACTATGTTGGACCTTAAATTGTAGTGAGTTATATTTTCCTGCCGGGAGTTTGTACCTTCAGAGTATCCCAAGACCTCGAAGAAAATCAGATTACGATAAGTTCGCGTTGCGGCAAAAAAATCGCTGCTGGTAGGTGTTAGAGTCAATGAACTCCGCAGGTGTCATGCCCGAACGCCGTGCATTCCCCACCTGATGCAGTGACAATGAGATCCCACGATATTTTGTGGATATCCGAAAAGCGGTACAGTTCTGTCAAAAACAAGAACTGTGCACGAGCACAACCAGCAACCTGACAACAAGCTTACTCACACTGCTGGCGTGTGCGTTGCGCACGAAAAAGTCGCCTCTGGCGTGGTTACCGGTCTACACCTTTTGAATCTCCATAGTGGTCCGATCGAAGGCTTGATTTCATTGGCTTGCGAATTAGCTGTTTTGGAAAGCACAGCTTGCCTGCATGCTTCGTACACCGTGCTTTACGGAACGTGATCACATGTTCCCTAAACAACTGTCGTTCATATGAAACAGTCTGGGAAGCATGTTTGGATTACCACGTGATCCATCCAAAGCGCCTGGAGTGCTCAGTCTCGATGCGATCGTAACCAATAAGGTAGCTGGTGGAAACTAGTTTAGTTCATGATCGCCCAACTTAGGGCAAAACCAAAACCCTCTATCGGAATTGGTTTTTCTGAGAGTAGTCGAAGCACAATCGAGATTTCTTGGAACTTTGAAAACGCCAGCGCACCGAATTGTGAAAGACGGGATTTAATCGGTTCTGAAAGACACAATTCTAAAGTTAGACGGGTTTGGATGCTGGCTTGTTAACGCGTAAGTTTGTTGCCAGGACTAGTGACGGTAGTTTTCGAAAGGAGTACCTGTCAACTGAAAATTCGTACAGCTATCTTTTCCTCCAGTGGGCCGCCAAGTGCAGGTGAAAACAATATGTCATCTAAATCGAAGAGGACATTTATCCCGCGCTGGACCTGAGCTTAAGGGATTCGTGGTCCAAACACAGAAGAATTTCCAGTTTCCGTCATATTTTTGAGCGATATAACCTTTATTTACTTGCAGCTATCGTCCCCCAAAGGGATTATCTATTAACAGCAGTCCACACTGTTTTGTTCTTCCCGGCTTCCCAGATATCGGTTTCCTATAGAGGCAAACACTGGCAATAAAATTGATCGCACACAACCGGACTCACTCTTGACCATTCTCTTGGCAGGTTTTGTATGACTACTCACGAGTAGATCACTACATTGTACGATACCGAGTAGAGCACATGTTGTTGAAGTGTGTGTGTGTGGGTGGGTGGGTGCGTGTATTACACTTTGTTGACATCCCCCGGCTGGTTCACACCAGCCGTCAGCTGATGACCTTTCCGTGTCGCGTTGTTTTGCACACATGCTGCACACCGTGTCAACCCGTGTCACTTGTTGATACATGCTGCTTCCGTCCGGATCGGTCTTGGTTCTCTCTCTCTCTCATGTGGCTGATAGGTTCGGAATTCACCTGCACATTTGTCAGCCAAGCAGTCCAGCAACAGTATATACGACAGCGGCGGACGGGCATGTTTGAACGAATCACTGTGGAACTATTACAGACTTTTCAGACGCAAATTTAATGCAGCAAACCAATCACCTAATTCTGGACCATTTACAGGCAAAAGGGACAACATCCAACACAGCAGACTGGAAACTCGTTGTCAGTGCAGGACCGGAATAGTAGAAGACGTCGGTGTGGATATACCGAATACTCACACAAGACCGCGTGACACTGCGCTATCACGCAAGAAACCTGTCAATCAAATGGACAAAGCGATCAGATAGTCCCTGATACACAATAACCTGTTTTACCCTCAAGTCAATCAAACTCTCAGACATTTGTCCGTTTATTCCCTCAGTTGTGCATTAACGGTGGCTGCCCCCCCTGGTACTTTGCACCTACACCGAAGTAAGTTAACTGGTTTCTGCGGGGAGAGATATAGCAGCTCGCCAGGCGTACTACCCCGTGTGAACAGTTTGTGTGTGTGTGTGTGTGTGTGTGTGTGTGCATTCACCTTTGTTGACATCTACTGGCTGTCCCACACCAGTCATCAGCAGATGACCTTTTCTGCCATGCACCATTGTTTGTTGTGCTGTTTTGCTCATATCATGCATGCTGTGTCGATCTCTGTTACCTGTTCACACAGACGGCTTCCTTCTGGGTCGGTCTTGGTTTTCTCTCTCTCCGATGGCTGGTAGATTAGGGATTCAGCAGCCTGCCAAGCAGTCCAACATCACATCAGCATACACGACAACCGTATCGTCGCACTTGATTAAAAGCAACCTGAAGTCCTGTGATTGTCCACGATGTCAAGTGGCTTGTGACCACAATTTATCGCACGACAGATTCGTGCCAATCTCAGTGCTAGTATATGCAAAATGCCATCCATCAGATTTCTACGAAGAATTGCGTTCGAAGCAAGCGTTGCCCAAAATCAGACATGCTATGATGACGAAGCGAACAAACACAGCATCCGTTGTTATGATAACATGGGATATGGGTACTAAAGAGGACCTCTCCTCTGGGAAATAGTGGAAAGTTGACAGCTGATAACGCTGGCTTACAGAATTTTCCGCAAAGCAAGAACTATCAAAAGGGTGAATTCCTCAGAACGAGCGCCAATCAGGTAAAGGTTTACTGTTTGATTCGTACTTCAGGATTGTCGTGAATTCCTCTAGAAAACACCGTTCAGCCGCCTCCAGGGTTTGGTGAGTTTGCCGTGGTTAGATGCTGCTCGCGGACTTAGAAGCATGAAGTCCTGCCACTGTGTGATGAAAAATACTATGTTTGGCGGGTTGAAATAAACTAACATATCAACACACCAAGGAACCATCAGTCACTGTCCTTTACACCTGAAACTATCTGCTCAACAGGTTTTGAGGGGAAACTTTGATGTGAATTATGCTTCACCGAAGTTCGCACTCCTCACTTACCTCTGCACTGTTTAAAGATCGTCCATTTGAGCTCATGATAGAAATTCCAGTGGTTCCATATTTGGTAGACGGAAACCCGCACCGAAACCGCTTTACTTCTCGCAATTAGACTCTGCTACGGACTATAGGCCTAACCCGCACGCGATCGTCCAGAAGATCGGACCGCTGGCCGGCCCAGCTTATAGGCTAGCTCTAATTGGCTGGAAGTGTGGACCCAACAGCCAAGTATGATTCAGTATCCGCCAAATGCCGGTTGCCAATGCCGCGTCCAGGAGGCGTCGGAATTCCCAGAGTGTTGTCATTATATGCTTCCGTTCTGATGGCGTACATATGTGGTGATGCTCAAGCTTTCAACCAAGATTTATCATCTTCAGATGGCGATGCGAGTTGATTCAGTTGGTTAGAGAAATATTCACATTGAACCTGAGTCTACATAATATCGATCTTTTTGGTGCGATGCAAAATTTCAGTTTCACTGAAGGAGCATCAAGCCGTTTCGGATTCGGTAAATCCGAAGAATTAGATTTCAAGGGAATGCTGGTTCGATCAAATTGTGTTATGCCAAAACACTCGGTACCCTGGATCAATTCTGGCGCGTTCGTATTCTCATTCTACCTTGTGGGTTGCCTGCGTGCAAAGGATGGGAAGGCAAATTCTCTTAAGCACGTGCTGCCTACAGCGAAGACCCATTTGAAACAATCAAATATGTCCCGTTCCAATGCCAACCGACCGACTGAAGCCAGGGTTGTCTGTCGCCCAGACCAGAAACGAACACACTTCATTCGTTTTCCTGATTCCGACGTATAACAAAAGGTATTTTCGATTCACAGAGGCATTTGTCACTGTAAGATAAGACCCGGAACCGTGCAGACAGGCACAATCATTGGTTTGGTTGATGCTACCCTGGTGATTCTCAGACATTTACTGGACCTCAGTCCACTTTTCGGTAAACCGTTCGAGTGTTCGGCAAATTAGTCACATCGCTCAAGCGTGAGCAAGTTCACTTGTTCGGGTGTGATAATTCAGGTGCGTGCGATGGTGGAGTAAAGGTAACACGCTCACATCGCATGTTAGATATCCGGAGTTCAAACCTCATCAAGGTCAAAGATATGCACTGGTAATGAGCTCTCATAAGAGCGAAACTCAGGTTCAGTGATTATCCCCTTTGGTGCAAACTCACCAGAATAATTTCGTCAGGACAGCAGGAGGACTGTTCAAACCGGAGCGATCTGAACGTGAAACCATATTTTACTTGGTATTGGACAAATGATAGTGATGGCCATCGGCAAAGACAGATTAAAGTTAAATTTACTATTCATCCAGAACATCAAGGTCCGTAACGTCATAAAAAGATTCGGAACCCTCAAGCAGTTGGCTTGTTGTTTCTTCACTGAATGTCATTTTTCTTACCATCGAGAACCGCTTCAGGAGAAGTGACAGGATAGTTGAAATTGTTAGTACGTTTGTATGTATATCACTTCCGATTCGCACCCTGAGAAGATGGGAGAATTAGCACGATCTGAGTTACTGCTCCAGAGATTATTGGCTAAAAGAGTCATTTGTTTTGATATCCGAGCTCGAGATAGCTCAGCGAATAAGGCGTCAACTTATTGATCGAAAGGTCTGTGATTCGAATCCAGCTCCGGCAACTCGACTGCTCCTGTCTAGGCTTGGGTAGCCTGACGGTATCTCAGCCCTCATGCTTCCTTCAGATGACATGGCAGCTATGCACCAAAAGGGCTTGAGAGCTGAACGACTAATTCTATTTTTATTAAGGATATTACCCGTCGTTCTAAAACGTTAGGTTTGGTTGCAACCCTTCAACCCTGTGGGCAGATTTTTACCAGTACGAACGAATTAAAATACTGGTCAGATCATCTAGCGAGTACTTGCAACTCACAACTAATCAGTCAAAGGGAATTCGTACCTGAACAGCATTCCTCAATACCGCACTGACTTGTATTACTCGTAACAGCATCCCAATTGGCTGGAACTTGTGATCTGATATTCCTACGAGTTTGGGCACTGATTCTCAGCGATTCACACGCCTTTAGTTACTATATGGATCTGAGTAGACTCGAGTCAAGTTTTGAGATGGTAATTTGAGAAGGAGATATGTGGGCTAAGAGGACAGGGTGACCTTAGGAGCAGTACAGACAAGGAACCTCCAGGAGAGTCTACGACCAAAAATTTACCGCGTCTACTTGTTCCTGTAGAACTCACATTGGAGTGTTTCATCCTCCTGGCTCGGAGTAAGGATCACTTTCCAGTAATATTTTGATCAAACTACATTGATATAAGACCAAAAGTTCAAACGGTCCACTTGTCAGGTTGGCAATCAGGTACCTTAAACATACGAATTCCATAGGCGTTTCCTGAATAACACGAACGAAACGCTTGTGTTTGTGATTCCCTGGGATGACTTGTCCTAGTGGACTCAAATGTGATATGCACAGGTGAAATGCCTTCAGCCGCACTGTTGATTTTCTTCGGTATCCCATTGTCTTCGATTCATCCAGATTCATTCACTATCTTGTGGCCCTTTTTACCACCTGTCAGTTCAGTCGGAGTTTCTGAAGACTGACGACTATTATAAACGACAGATGCACTTTAATACTTTCACGACGAAACAACTGTGTGCGCTTGAAACACCACTCGTGAATGGACAGCTGAACGCTAGCATTGATTCGGTCATTTGGTCTCTCTTTTGCTTGTTCAGAGAATTGGTTTCACAGTGTTTAGTCAGTACCAGACTGAAAAAATGTCACATATATCCTGTCACACCTTGTGTAGGCTCAGTCCTGGTTTACTTTTGGTTACCTTATGTATTTATGATCCGTCACCGCGTTCACATTTCCCAAGTGTCCTCCCAAAAACCTTGACAGTGAGTTGAAATCGATCACTCAAGGCTAAAATACGGGCACCCAAAAGTTGCAATAAAAAAGCCATAAATATATTTTACTCAGATTTTTATTTGAGAAAAAAACTATACCAACTACCAAACTGTGTCCCTCATTGTTGTCATTCATTTGTCAGACTTTTGTGAAGTGTAAGAGCCCATCAGACTGCATGTATGTATGTGTTTCACCACATAGGATCCGATAACTTGGCCACGGGAAGTCATATCTCTGTTTGCGAAATACACCCATTTTCACACCAATTGTATTTTCACGCCAGACTGGAATGAATCCTAACTGAATCTCTCGTTTATGATATTTTTCAACTGAATGTGCCGCACAAAGGTCGCCACCTCATGTTTCGAAGTATATTTTCTTGGATGAAACTACTCACGTGGCTACTGAAAAATGTTCCACAGCTCACGACCGTTACCAAATGAAAAATCAGGTAGCCTTTGGGCAGCACATTCAGTTGAACAGCATCATAAACGAGATATTCAGGTTAGATTCACTAGATTCTCGCATAAAAACTAAACTAGATTGCAAATGAGTGTTCTTCGTGAATTTCGTACTGTTTGGATTCAAACAGATCATGAGGTTGGCGGAAACTCGGTGACCGGGCCCACCTGATGAGCCCGCGATGGAAGGGCGAAACCGGTCATGGGCTGTCGAAGAGTTTTTAGCAACCTTGTGAGCAGTTGTATTCATCCTCTGTGTTGTTTAACATACCATTACCACGTCTGTGGGGCGGACCACCAGAGGCCCTTCTGTGTGCGCCGTGGGGCTCAGTAGTTCAGTGGTACCCATTTGAGTCGACAGGTATAAGCCACCACCTGGCCTGTCCCTTCCTCTGGTCTTTTTCCCCGAGTCTGCACCGAGTACAGAGGGTTCAGGTGGATGCACACTCGGCTCAAGGCAAACCATATATGGCGCGCGTGCCTATCGTCTCACTGCGATGTGATAGGCCAATCTGGAAACTTATGCCAGCCGGCCACTTGTCAACAGCAGACGCACGACCGCGGAAAGGAGTTCGAATACGGCTTCAGCATTCCTTCACTCATGAGCCACAGAGGTTCCATGGGAAAACCGGGGTGTGTGCATTATTCTTGTGGATTAACTTACTAGCACACAGGTCATACAGGTCATACTAAGATGCGGGTGTATGCATAGTTTTTACCGTGGTAGATAATAGGTCACAGCTACTAGCTGACAATATATTGTATAAATACACTGCAAAAAATGGGACAAGTCAAAAGGTGACTTATCGTTTGGGCATAACTGGTAAGAGCTCCTGAGTGAAAGTCCGGACGCGGTACATGATTGCTTTACAGTCTAACTGATACGCATATTCCGTAGTTGTCCGTGGGCTTGTGGAGTTCGGTTGTCTTCCTGTCATGTGCATTTGCGCGTTGCGTCGAGCCACATGAGTGTTTATTGTGCGCAATGTGAAAAGAGAGGTAGCCATTCCTGCCTGACCTGATGTGGGTGAAGGCCGTTGGCATGGCACGTGATGCAGGTGATAGCGGAGTAAACAAAATGGACGGGTAATTGTAATGCACACGTACAGGTCGAACCAAGCGAAGTGGTCGAAAGTTTAATTAAGCAAATAGGAACCGCTACAAACTCTTGGTTTAACAGATCTTTCTGGTAGTGCGGAATCAATCATTGATTCAGTGGTGACGTTGGTTTAAAAGTGGGTATTCAACGGTGAAACGTTGCTTTTTATGCCTTTAGTTATGACACAAGATATGCGGAGACTATCAAGACGGGAGCCGGCAACCAATCTGAAGGCACCTACTTATGTGGGGACCGAACTCAGGTCGTCGAAAATGCAGCCCATGGCCTGATCCACCCGGCCAAATGGACCTTGTGTCAGTGGCTTATTCGTCTTGTCCACGAAAACACTTTTTACTCTATGGCATTAAAGTTAAACTAGCTATATGGCTAATGGAATACAGTTGTGCCCCAAGTGGAGACCATCCGTCAAGCATGGTGAAAGTAGCCTTTCTTGGGGGAGGGAAGTCCCAGTTCAAATAAATCAGCCAAATCCCTCATTTTGTGTGACAACCGAGTGAGCCTCAAGTCAGATATTCCATCTTTTAAAGGAAATTTGTCGTCTCCTTTTACTTCATACCACTCTGTCTGTGTGCGTGCTACCTTCTGGAATGAATAATCGAATTATAGTCTACAAAATTGGGATGCGACTCAGTTCGTTCGCAGAGTGTTATTCGTTGAATCAATTGGTCCGCAGCCTTACCCTTTATCCTAAGCACTGTCTGCTTTTACTTGTCGTTCACTGGTTCGTGGTCATATGATTTATCACGTGAGGTGATAAATACAGACTAACTGATAAACCAGCGTACACACATTGGTCAACTATCACGCTGATGTAGTAGGACACATTGGAACAAGGGGGTTAACTTTCACCTCGTAGCCATGTGTAGTAATAAAATGCACAGTCCGCGTTCGAAAGTGGATGAAACTAACGTACACGGTCCACGTTATGCTTTTTTTTCCTTCGGTTGCACAATCAGAATAATGTATTTGTATTAATGCGCACTGTACTACTCATAAGGTTGCTGAAAATTCTTCGACAGCCCACGACCGGTTTCGCCCTTTTTGGGGCTCATCTGGCAGGCGCAGTCCCCGAGTTTTCGTCAACCTTATGTTCTACTTGACCCCAAATTGGACTGTTTTCAAGAACCGTCCAATTTGGGGTCAAGTAGAACATAAGGTTGACGAAAACTCGGGGACTGCGCCTGCCAGATGAGCCCCAAAAAGGGCGAAACCGGTCGTGGGCTGTCGAAGAATTTTCAGCAACCTTATGAGTAGTACATTGCGCAGAATTACATGCATCGCGATATCTCGAATATCGTAGCAACTGGAACATGAGGCGGTCTGGTGCAGCACGTTCAGTTGCATGGAAGCCTCACAAACGAGAGATTCAGCTGGGTTC